>JAWNOU010000103.1:6027500-6228735 GCA_035045725.1 Drosophila ezoana | reverse complement strand
TCTTTTCTCTTGAATTTTTTTAGCTTTACGAGTGTAGCATAATAATAAATCTATGTTTATTAAAATTATTATTATTTAAAGTTTATCAATTATTATATGATATTTTTTTCTTTTTGTTTGGGGCTAAGCGACGCCCGCTGCACATAGGGCCGAGTGTGTGTGTGTGTGAGTTGAGTGTGTGTTGGTGTGTGTTGGTGTGTGTTGGTGTGTGTGTGTGTGTGTGTGTGTGTGTGTAGAGTGGATGATCGTGGGGTTTACAAATCGGTCTCGCCATAGAGAGCTGTGCTGAAGGACATGTAGTCCAGGGCGCCGGGCACTCCATTGGGTCCCTTATATGGCGGCATGCGCTGAATGCAGTATTCGGCCTGGTCTGGTGGCAATTCGCGGCGCAGCTCATCGGGCAATATGTATGGCTGTGACAGATGGGATTAGAGAATTGACCAAGCTATTCACGATGGTATGCTTACCTTGTCGGCTGCCAGGATTCTGAATGAATCAATGACTTGTTCGGCGGTGTCGGTGTCGGTGCTCTCGCGGGTCATGAAGTCGAGGAAAGCATCAAAGTGGACATAGCCGGTGCTATTGGGATCGACAACGGCCAGTATGCGCTGGAAGTCCATGTCGCCCTGGCGATCCTTGCCAATCGAATAGCCCAGCGAGACGAGGCACGATTTGAACTCCTCGGGCGTTAGGCGGCCGGTGCGATTCTTGTCAAAATGATTGAAGCTGGAACGGAACTCGTTCAGCTGCTCCTGGCTGATGCCCTTGGAGTCGCGTGTCAGTATCTGGTTCTCCACCTCGTTAATGTTGCGATTTATCGATGTGAGCAGCTGCTCCCAGCCGACGCGCAGCGTTTCCATTGTATAGTTCGTGTAGCGATTCTCAAAGATCATCGACTCCTGTACGGCCTGATGGATCTTCTCGAGCTCCTCAATGTTCGGCTTGTATGCATAGACCGCCTGCTCGTATTCCTTGAGGCGATGCAGCTGATCCTCCAGCGAGCCCTGCAGACCCATGCCTATCGCTGTCACCGCATCCATCTGCCTCTCGATCCAGGGACCGACCACATTGGCCTTCTCAGCGAACTGGCGGCGCAGCATCTCGTTGTTCTGCTGCTTGCGCAACTCGTTGGCCAGCGTCTGGTCGCGCTGCGGCACCAGCTGGCGGACATCGGTCCACTTGCGTGTCATATCGTTGGCGGTCAGCGTGGTGTAGGGATTCTCGAGGCCGCCGGGTATCTGGTGTTGTTTAACAATCGACTCGACCTCGCGCACCAGATTCACAATCAAATTGAACTCCTTGTCGGCCTCGCCGAGCGTCGCCTTGAACTGATCGTGCGCCTGGATCAGGCCCTGTATCTCCTCCATGGTATGCACTATGAACATATCCACCAGATCCTCGCGTGTACCATCCAGCCAGTTGTTAAACGGCGCCGCACGCTTCGCAAACTCCAAATGCAAGATGTCGATCTTCTCCAGTATGCGCTCCGCCTCATCCAACGCAGTCCGACGACGCTGGGTCAGTGCGCCCAAGCGATCCCACTGATCGCAGATGCGCTGGCAGCGCGCATTCACCGACACACAATCGTGGTACTCCAGGGTGCTGCAGAACAAAAATTGAGAAACTTAGTTTCGATTCCAACCGATCCTCGCCACAATCTGAATCCCTGATCTTTGATGAGCGTGCCAGATGGAGTGAAAGATCTGATCGCCCTTCTGATCAAACTAGACCTCTTCTACTTGAATGTTCTTTGCTGATCCTCTGACTGATCTCAGCTGATCTCAGCCCAAATTGTGAAATAAAACCTCATCCTATAGATCCTGTTCAGAGCAGCAAATCTGTTAACTAAGTATCATAAACCTAACTGATCCCGTTGATGATCATGATCGATATTGATTCTCTCGGTTTTATGAAGTGGATGTGTGAAAGATTTGTGAAACGTAGCCCAAAACATTGCGATCCTTGCTCTGGCTCTGCACGATCTTTATTGATCGCCACAGCAGACGCTTATCTCTAATCGCCTGTGATCTCTACTGATCCTTGCTTCAATTGAATCCTTGACCTTGAATTATCACTAATACTCAAGCTATAAGTAGATGCCTCATTTTAGTTTCTAACAATTGATGAACATGGGTAAAAAGATCAGAGATATCTGGATATCATATGATCAGTGATCTACTTGGCCAGGCTGAATTCTGGTTGATGATCAAGAGGAGAATGAGGAGATGCGAAAGACGTAATGCATTGTGTGTTTATGGATGGGTGGAACTCTGAGCTCTTAGTCACGAGATGGTCATACAATCTAACCTCACACTTTCGAGTTGTTGCCCAGCGGTTAGCATTGAGTTAATAATTGAATATAAGATTGATAGAGATTCAGAGGAATACTGGATTAGGTGGGGGGAGGGTGGTAGAAATAGGTCGCTGAACTTACTTCAGCTCCTGGGCAATGGCGGCAATTTGTTCGACGCGATCCTGATGGGCGGCCAGATCAGACTCAAAGGCTTCGTGCTTCTTCTTGAGGGCCTTCAGCTCGTTGAGCTTGCATTGACGGAAGTCCTGGGACTGCAGCATCTCCTCCTTGCCGCGCGTCCAGTCCTCGTGAGCATCGGCCTGCGGGAAGCGGTGTTAGGTCAGGACACAATCGAAGATTGGTTGGCTCACCTTATGCTTGAACTTCTGGGCCAAATGTTCGAGACGCTCCAGGCGCATGGTCTCAGCCAGCAGCCATTCCTCGAACGCCTTCTCGGCGAGCTCCAGGCCCTTCCAGGCATTTGAGATGTCAGAGACGGTCTTGCCCTCGGTGGGCAAGTACGCTGGACGGTTCGACAGACGCAGCTTCGTCTGCAGCGTGTTAAAGTTAGTTTCGAGTTTTGCTTTCTGCTCAACACGTGGCGGCTTGTGCTTGCGACGGTACGTGCGGTATTCCTCGAGCTTCTTTTGTACTCCGGCCAGCGAGTTGTCCGCCTGGCGTGAGTTCAGCCATGGCATTGTGCGGCGAATCCATTCCAGCAGCTAAACAAATTAAACAAATCATTAAAGCAACGATTAATAGTTGACAGGTGGGTTCGTTTTAACGAGTAATCGTAACGAGTAACCTTAACCAGCTATCTTTGGAAGGTGGACTCGTTATAACGTGTAATCGTTTGAAGGTGAGTTTCTTATAGCGAGTAATAGTAGCAAGTGTTCGTTTGAGGTTGCGTTCGTTATAATGAGTTATCGTTATAAGTTGCGTTCGTTATAACGAGTAATCGTAACGAGTAATCGCTAGAAGGTGAGTTTGTTATAACGAGTAATCGTTAGAAGTTGCGTTCGTTATGACGAGTAGTCGTAACGAGAAATCGTTCAAGCGACTGATCGCTAGCGATAACAATGTTACTGCGGACGAGTGTTTGCTTTTTTTGGTAAGGTTTTGTATACTTACATCGCTGGCCAGACGCTCGTACTCCTCCATGAGACGCTCATTCTCCTGGTTAACCTTGAGCACCTTGCAAATACGATTTGCCGCCGTTTCCGCCTGCCGATTGTGAAGTTTGGAAGAATATCGTTAGTTAAACATTTGATACGCCAGCCAATCACTCTGAGTGTAGATCAGAGAACCAACTCAGAATTTTGAAAGCAAAACAAGACGAACGAACAGCAAGACACGTAACTGCAACTGCACAAACTAAGTAAGCAAAATCCAATTGGAACGACAATTCGTGTTAGTTCAAAAGCCCATTCAAAGCAGGCGCAAGCAGGCGTTCCAAGCTCTCAAGGAATGGGATGTAAATATCGCGTGTTTATTCGATGGCCACAATTCCATTTCGGTTCGCCAATGTAGGAGAGGTGTGTATGGGTGTGTGTACGTGTGTGTGCTCGACTGTGTAATGTGTAAATGGAACGGAATGGCATGGAACAGAACATGTTCAACTGTGATCCGGACAAAAGTGTGGCGATAAGAGTGCAGATTAGTGAAAGCTTTGTGAGATGGAACGAAGTGGAATAGAACGGACAGATCGGGCCTGAGACCTGATAAGCTAATAAAATGAACTACTCAAAAGGTTCTCTCTTGATGTTGTGTGCATGGAATGAATTGGCAAAGTCGATCATTGACATATCGATTAATCATTGACTTATCGATCACTTGTAAAAAGCCATATAGAACGAAATGAAATGGAACATAAACTAAGTGGAATGTAATCTAAAAAATTTTTGTTCCTGGGCGAAGATTTGACAGTGTTTCATTGACTTATCGATCAATCGATCACTTGTGAAAAGCCACATAGAACGAAATGGAATGGAACATAAACAAAGTGGAATGTAATCTAAACAATTTCTGTTCCTGTTCCGATTCGGCTTACAAAATGGCAGCTTCCCAGTGCTGCAGTGAATGAAGGTGTGCATGTGCGTGCGTGTGTGAGTGTGTGTGTGTGAGTGTGTGAGTGTGTGTGTGTGTGTGTATAACAGACCTTTTGAGCGCCACTGAAACAGTGATAATACGATGATACGTAGGTCATGACCGCTCTTTCATCGGGCAATGCAGTATTTTGCAAATCTGTATATGATCGGTTGTAATTGTGGTTGGTGAACGTGGTGGTGTTATCGTTATCGATAATGTTATCGATATTGTTGTTGTTGTAGCGAATAGCGGTAGCAGAGTAATTGTTGTTGTTGTTGTTGTTGTTAATGGCGTTGTTGATGAGCGCATTCGCATTCGCAATCGCGAGAAGAGAAGAGAGAGAGAGAGAGAAGAGAGAGAGAGAGAAAAAGCAACAAAACATACAAATGAATTATTTGTCGGTTAGTCTTTTCGGCAGGCATATTAAATATTAGCAAACAGCACTCAATATACGTGCACGATATATACTATATATATACATACATATATATATAAAGTATATATAATATTATCTTTTCTGCAGTGAAAACTCTGCTAAACGAACCTAAACTTTGTTTAGAGCTATGTTTATGCCATGAAATTCACGAATTTCGTTTACTTCAAATATTTTCGAGCAAATTCATTTAATCGATAAAATCAATATAGCAAATAATTTTATCGATAACACAACTATATACTTTTCATGGCTTAGACTATCAAAATTATGAAATCGCAAATTTCATGGCATCAACATCATAATACAAATTTGAGCTATGCTTAAAGTTGGCTGCGGCTAAGCTTGATAAACGAATTCCTTATGTTCATTTTTAATGGAAGTACAATACAAATCTTCATAAAAAAAATGGATTTCTTTACACTCAAAGAGTTTTCACTGTAGAAGCATGTGTTCTATGCTTAACTAAGTGTACATCTAGTATTATATTATGAATAGATCGCATATTGAGCGCGTTTTAGTAGCTTAACATTCATAACTTAAGACATGCCTAGAGATTAGCGCACATATGGAACGTATGGAACGAGCGGAGGCTAACGAACTCAGGCAACGCTTAGAATTCAAGAATTCAAGAATCGAAGAATCAGATCGAAGCATGGACTGAGTTCGCTGTGCCACATACTAGACATAAATATATATAGCTATATGATATATATTTGTATAGTATGAAAACAAAAAAAAACATGGATAATAACATAACATAAGAATAATATAAGATATTATAATGCAATATGGATAAGTCAGCCGATAAGGTCAAATTCGCATTCGCATTAAATGCAACATGCAGCGCAAGAGCAAATGATTGACAGAGGGAGAGAGAGAGAGAGAGTGCCAGAGAGAGAGAGAGAGAGAGAGAGCTTTCACACAGATGCCAAACACGCATAAGCTCAACAGCTGTGATTGCTGTAAGAGCCCTGAAAGCTCACCAATACCAATGCGCAACTCTCCGTATTAGTGTGGAGTTTGTTAGTGAATGAGCTTTTCTTTCTTTTTTTTTTTGCTTGCTTTTAAGCTGTGGCCAGAGCAAAGCTGCAAATCAACGTTCAACGAGTAAAATATCAAAAGCAGCTTGTTGGCTTTTTGGGTTTTGGCGTTTTGGTTTTTTCCAAAAAACAAACTGCAATATATATATATATATAAAAATATATATATAATAAATATATATATATATACTAATTGTATATATATAAAGAACGAGAAATGGAATAGATATATCATATTTATGTGTATCGAGATGTGAAGTTTAGTCACATTGTAATTATTCGGGACGTAGGTGTATTGTCTTGTGGGTTCGGGTACATGCGTCACATTTCCAACCTGTTGGGCTCCCTGGAAGGCGTGATAGTAGCAGGAGACGTACGTCATGATGGCACGTTCATCCGGTTTCGGAGTGTTGATTAAATCTGTTGTTGTATTCGCGCAAAAATTTTTAAAGAATTTTAAATATGAGCATTATTCGTACTGAAAACCTAACTTAAATCAAGACCTAAACTACTAACTAAACTGTGAAGCTCTTAGATGTCAATTGTAACGGTTTTACATACCATCTGGATCCAACATCCTTGGAATATCTAGATATTTCTCAGCAACATCGAAGGCAGTGTTCAGATTCTCCAACGGATTGTCTTTGGATAGCTTGGCATAGTCAATCAGATCTGGTCGATGACGATGGATCAGCGCACAGAACGCCAGACCGTCCTACAATATACACACATATATATATATATCTATGTATAGGAAAAGATAACGAAGAGGATTTTGATTACCTTGAAGGACAGATGGAAGTTCTGTACGTTGACATTCTTGTAGGGCGCCGTCTTGCGCTGGCACCACAATAGCAGACCCTCCTTGGCGGTCATCTCCTCGACGGAGATGTCCTGAATGGCGAAGCGCAGAATGATTGTCCAGATCATGCCCAGCG
This sequence comes from Drosophila ezoana, assembly GCA_035045725.1. Classification (NCBI taxonomy): domain Eukaryota; kingdom Metazoa; phylum Arthropoda; class Insecta; order Diptera; family Drosophilidae; genus Drosophila; species Drosophila ezoana. The sequence continues at coordinate 6,221,940 of JAWNOU010000103.1, read as the reverse complement.
TCATTTTGAGATTGCCATCGACGATCTCCTCGGCGCCAATCGACACCAGATGCACACCCTTCGACGCAATGAAATCCAGCGCCTTGTTCACATTCGCGATTTTGTGGAAACGCATCTTGCCGCGATCGGGCTTCGGCAGTGTCTCGCCGGAGATCACCTCCAGCAGCAGCATCAGCTTGAGGCCATTGCGGAAGTCCTCCTCGATGTTGTCGATGGCGGTGCCAGCTTTGCGCAAATGACTGTTACACCACGCGGTAAATGTCTAGAATGTCACGAAATAAACGATTATAAGACATTATAGAACTATCGATTTTCAATATCCTCAAGTTCGATATACATATGTTAAGGCGATTACCAGAAAAATATTCAAATTCAGGGCAGGCGAAACTATCGATTTTCAATATCGTCAAGTTCGAAACACGTTAAGGCGAGTTCAAGAAAAATATTCAAATTCAGAGCAGGCGAAACTATCGATATCAATATCCTCAAGTTCGATATACATATGTTAAGGCGATTACCAGAAAACTATTCAAATTCAGAGCAGGCGAAACTATCGGTTTTCAATATCGATAACTTTGATATACATATGTTAAGGCGATTACCAGAAAAATATTCAAATTCAGGGCAGGCGAAACTATCGATTTTTAATATCGATAAGTTCGATATATGTTAAGGCTTTACAAGTTAATGCCAGATCTCGAAAAGGTACGAAACTGTTCCCTCTCAATATAGAGAACTTGCAAAAACCTAGCATTCAAATCGATAGAATATTTCTTTATTCAAATGTTGATTTCGATACTTTTTGCTGGTTCAAAATAAAACAGTTAGACCTAAATCCAAAGTATAAATAACTTTGGCCCCAACAAATTTATCCCGTAATAGAATAATTTCTATATGAAAATATTTAAAGCTAGCAATATTTTCTAAATTGAAAATTGTATTGTTTAAACAAAATTCTGCAAATCTTTGACTAACCACGAACTGGATTCAAGGGTTTGGTAAATGATTATAATATGTATCCTCGAACTTTTGAACTAACGAATTATACATTTAAAGGTAAAATATTTAATCCAGAAAAGAAAACTAAATTAAATTGTGTTAAGCAACTATTAAAGCTAGCATAGAAGGCTGACAATGATAGAAAAAAGTTCCTTTCCATAAAAAACCGATTCAGTTTTAACGAGATCTGGCAACTCGAATGGGGAACTTAATAAAGCTGCCCAACTTTAACAAACGGCCATATTATGATTTATAAACCCAATGCTCTATTGAGGGTCATAACTTTCAATGTTAACTGAGCTAAAATATTGCCAAATCAAGATCAACAAACATAATCAAGATTAAAGCCAAAGAATCTGTTTGTGAATTAACAAAGTTGAAGATCAGCTAACGAGCATTAAAAAGTTGAAGGATCAGCTAGTTATTGGATTTCATTGAATTTTCTTAAGCTGTGCCGCCGTTGGAAAACTGGAAAGCTGGAAAGCTTAAGATCGGCAAATGAGCTGGGCCGGTCTGGCAAGGCTGTGCTGCTGCAGCTGGCGACTGCAGCGGCGACTGCGACAGCGGCTGACAGTTGCAGTTATTTTTCACCGAATGGGGACAGACGACAGCAAGAACAAAGAGAAAACAAGAAAAGACAATGTAGAGATGTCTGTTTGTATGTTTAAAATATAAACCAGTTTTGTTGTTTTTACATCTTGTCTTTTTTTTTCTGTTTTTGCACACACTTCATTATTTTGGAGTCGCTGCCGCCGTCGTCTGCGTTTCTGCTGTTTGGTGCTTGTAAATTTACAGCCCGTTTGTTGTTGTTGTTGTTGCTGGGCAAAAGCTTGCGCACACAAGTATGGAATTACGGCATACAATGGCGCGCCCACACGCCCACAAAAAATTGCAGCTGTTTATAGTCGAGCGCGCGCGCCTGTGTGTGTGTGTATTTGTGTGTTGTGTTTGTATGTGCATGCAAATGTTTGAGTTTGGCCATTCACATGGATTTCGATCAATGATCCAACAGTGAAAAGGAAAGCGCAGGCACACTGAAGCACACACGCACACACGTGCACGCACTTGCATACTCAATATATAGCCGATAACAATATGCATAACAATGGTCGACCGCTACGCATATCGTAGGGACAACAGCGCTGCCAGATGGGGAAATTATTAGAAAAGTGGAAATGATAAAGTTGAACAACAATGAAAAAGAAGAATCGAATGAAGAATGGGAACGTAGCCGGAGCCGGAGCCAGAGCCGTTGCCGCTGTCTCTTTATTGGCCACTTTAGCTGCTTACAGTTAGGTGCGTGCATGAGACAATGGGACAGGTCGCCATGGAACTCGCTTAGATTGTTGGGATGCTGTTATGGCTGTTGCTCTAAGACGAGCTTAGAAGAGCAAAGCGGAAAACCGGGCAGCTAAAGAACAAGAAATGCAACTGTTAATGCAAATCGCTGTTCGGCTGTGTGTATGTGTGTGTGTGACGATCAAAACGAGCGCTGGGGACAGATTACCTCTGCATTACATTACCTACACAAACAATAACACGTTCAACTAGGCCAGCAGCGCAGCAGAAAAGAGAGCAACACACACACACACACACACACACGTATGTGCAGCAGTTTGATGAGGGAAGAGGGTAGGAGCGGGCTGAGGGAGTCTGGTAAGCTGCAGTCTCAGTGCGTTGCCAAACGAGTCGTTGGCGCTTACCGCTACTTGGCTATATGCATGGATGTGTGTGCGTGTGTGTGTGTGTGTGCAGCGCGGACTAGCTAAGTGCCTGTCGCATTCCGCCGTCAACCCGTTTGTTTTGCTGCTACTTCGACTTTTTTTTTTTTTTCTTTTATTAAATAGTCAAAGCTGCGCTCAGCGCTTTTACCGTTATCGGGCAGAGCAGTCGCAGCCGCAGCCGCAGCCTGTTGCCTGCGCCGATCAGGCGATTGAGCAATCGTCTTTAAGAGCACAACAACAAATGCGCACGCGCCAAAACAAAAACGCCGGGAGCTTTTTTGTTAAAAAAAAAAAAAAGCTCTCTGTGCGATGCGCACTCGCTCTCTCGCACACACCATTTTTAGCCGAATGTAATTTGAGCGGCCTCATAGCATGGACTCATTCGCACACAAACAAAAACAAAAAAAAAATTATAAAAAAAAAAAGAAACCAAAGCAGACAGCGCGGAATGGGGTGAAGAGCAAGTGATGCTCATTTTGGCAAAAAATTTGTTGCACAAAATCGATAAGCATAATTGATGTGTACACGTACTCACATGTATGTATGTATGTATATCGATAAGTGGCTGTCAAAAGGTGTCGCAATTGTCAAACACTGGTTTGGTTAATTTTTTAGTTTAGTCATTGTCTACGGCAATCCTGCCAGCTGGCAATTGTCTAACACCTGAGGCACGTATGTATGTATGTACATACATACATGCAAATGTATGTGTTTGCGCTGCACTGATGATGACGCATAGGCAGTTGAATCATACACACACATGCAGGGCGAGAGACAGCCGTGTGCGTGTGTGTGTGTGTGTGTGGAGAGAGTGAGAGCCAGCGCAAGATTCATCACAAATAAACAGCCTACGCCCACCAGCCCACCTGCTTGGCTGCCCACATCGCGCCCTGCTGCCCACCCGCACATCCCCGCCACAGCGCCTTTTGCTTGTTCACACAGTCATCAGCCTGCCATTTTGGCCAATGTAAACACAGAAATGCCAACAACAACAACAACAATAACAATAACAACGAAAACAATTTGTTGCTTTCATTATTTTTCAACTGCTGCGTCTTTTATAATGACGAGACGAAATTCTGTTGTGCGGTAATTTACGATTACGAAATTTATATATGCACATATAGATCAACTGAATCTATAGAGTTGCCAGTCGGTTCGCGAGTGTGTGTGTGTGTGTTTATGTGGCTGTGTGTGTGTCAAGCTCAATCATCAAATTGTTTTAAATCAAGTGGCAGCCTCCTGCATAATATTTGTGCCATATTCCAATGTTTCTTCTAATTTGACATTACCCTGCATCTCTTGCTTTCTCTCTCTCTCGCTCACGCTCTCTTTATGTGTGTGTGTGTGTGTTGGTGTGGAAATTGCAGTTCTTCAGCATATTGCTGGCTATTTATAATTGTAAATTGCTGGCGCGCGCACCGTCCACCCCCACCCCCAAAAGCATATCATGAAGCGGCGTGTCAAAACCGCAACCTTGCACTAAATTTTCATGATATTTATTTTATTTTATTTTGTTTTTTTTTTCTTTTTTAGACAATTTTTAGAATTATGTGTATATAAATAACTGCATAGCTGTCTGTGTGTGTGTGTGTGTGTGTTTGTTGTTGTTGTTGCAGATAATAACAAAAAGCTGTACAACAACAATTGTTGAATCATTTTGTTTCTGAGCTTCATTTACGACAAAAGAGAAAAACAAATAAAACAGTTGCCAATTTGGCAATTGAATAAACTGAACATTTTCTACACATTGTTAGCTGATTACTAGTTGGGTTGATTTTAGACGGGGGGGAGGAGGGGAACGGATGACATTCTGATTGGAATGGCTTATCAGGCACGCACTATGGCAACACTTGCTTTCCAGCTGGGAAGCTGTCTTGTGCCATTGAGTCATATCTGAACGATCTGGCAAGCTATCAATTGAGCAACTATTTAGACAGTGGCAACATGTTGTTGTTGTTGCTGTTGTTGTTGTTGTTGCTGTTGTTGTCAGGTAACGGCAGCCGCTTCCGCTGAAAGGCAAAAAAAAACAGAACAAGCAAACAAATAGGCAAAAGTAGAAAGAGAGGGGGCAGAGAAAGAGAAGCGGCAGCGGCGAGCAGAAATGCGCGCAACATAATTGAATGGAACATTGTCTATAACCTTCAGCTGTTTGTAGAGCGAATGAGTTAGACGCGGCTGTTGCAAAGAGGGGGTGGGGGGTCTAGAAGGTGTTTTGGGTAGTTTGTAAAGTTATCGATAGACAGATGGCCTTAACTTTGGCTCGTCGAGTTGACAAACTTTGGCGTCTGCAAGTCGGCCATTGCGTTTTCCAGTGATAAATGATTGTGGCACAAAATCATTTTGGATGAAGAGCAGCAACAACAACAACGCTTTATTTTTGTACAACATATTTCAAACATTTCGAGAAAAAGAACCATGAAATGAATCTATTTTTAAAACGCGCGCTGAGCTTTTCGCCTGCCGCGCACAAATATTGAAACATAATCGAAGAAATATACATACGAATATATATTTAAACACATACAATATGTACGTACATATATATATATATAGTATACGCCTATATGTCAGCTATAGCTATAAACTAGACATATAGAAAAATTTATATTATGTATTGTATTTAATATGCGTATTTGTCTTCAGGCGACTGCGCTATGCTCTTAAATCGATAGCTGCGTCAGGTCTGGCAGCACTGGCGATAACTACGAGCCTGAAGGATCTATGTGAGATATCACTTAACAGAGGCCAAAAGTCGGACAGTCTGGAGTTAACTGAATAAAGTTGAATATATTTTCTTTTAACAATCGATAACTATTTTTAGCCTGGCAAGGCGATCGATAACCGGCATATTATCTAAACTTTAACGGTTTTAAATGGTTTTTCGCGGCCTTAAATCGATAAGTAGCATGTGAGAAGGGTTTTAGCTTTTGAAAGGTACTTGAAAGAAACCTTAGTATAAGGTTTTTCGTACGCCTTGTAAAAGTCTTAGGTTTACGATGTTTTGTTTGCAACAAGTATTAAACTATAAAGTTTTATAAATATAAATATTGTTTAAAGTTTAAAAACTTTAAGCATTTATTCCATTTTGAATGCCTGCCCTAAGTTAACTAAGTAAGAAGTCTGGCAACTTTCGAATTTCAAATAGCATCTTTTTTCTAACAACTTTCGATAGCTTAACTGAGCAAAAAAGGTTTTGGTTGGATTTGCTGTCCTAATTCGACTTCAGTTCTTATATAGGTTATGTTTTCCAATCGATTGCTGCCCAAAGTCTGGCAACTCTGGCCATAGACTAGACAGCTTCAGTTTGAGAACAAACTAACTATTTGTAGTTGTAGTATTTGTGATGTTAGCTTAGCTTAATGGCTGTTGGGCACTTACCTTCTTCTGTTGCTTCTCCCACGCCGGATCGAGCAATCCCTCGCGCTCCCATTCCTCCTCCTGCTCCATGTAGCCATCGCCGTACTCCATGGAGATACCGTTCTCCATCATCATTTTGTGGCTGTTTCGTTTGGTGCAGTTGCTGGTGGTGCAGTTGCTGTCGCTGCTGTCGATTGGGGGATGGGTTGCACTTTTCTCAATTACTTCGTTTTGGTTAACTTTTTGTTTAGTTTTAGTTTAATTTTTATAATTATTTTCTTTTTAAAGTTATGTTTTTCTTTAACGGTTGCAGTTGCTGGCTGTGTGTGCGTGTGTTTGAGCTTTAGAATCTTTGATAACTGCTTAATTTCGCTGCTAACTGTTAAATTGGGCCTAAGCACTAGGATTTGGGAGTTCGAGTCGTGATCGTATTCAAAGTTGGGGTTGGGTTTGGGCTCAATATATATTTCTTTTAGACCAAACAAAACTTTTTTGTTGTTCTTTTGTTTCGCTTTTCAAGTTAAAGACAACAATTAAAAAAAAGAAAAAAAAATGTGTATAAGATATATCGATAGATGTCTAGAGAGTTCGTTCGCAGATGATCCTTAAGATTTAATCTGCAAGATGCAAGAGAAAGAATGAGAGTGAAAGAGAGAGCTGCAGAGCAAAAGAGCCAAAGATAGATAAATCGATACACAAAAAATAAAGGAAACGGAAATCGCAAAAAAAACGGAAGGCAAAAGAAACGCGAAAGAAAGTCAAAGCTGCAAGAGCATTAGAAACATACTCGTATCCAAAGGCTGTTGCCCAAAAGGGCACAGCTGGCTGCACCCTGTGGAGCACAGGGTGGTTGGTGCGTGGTGTTAACACTATTTTCGTACTACAATACCGTTACAATTGAAGCTTTTCGAACTCGAACTGGACAAAAACAAAAAAAAAACTTTTAAAAAAAATGGTATTTGTAACGCAAGAGTAAAGTTTGTCTTTTGGGCGCCAGGGGGGTAGGGGCTATAAACGCAGAAACATATTTATATATATACATATATATATATAAAAAAAAAAAAAAAAAAAACCGTTGTATAACACGATAATTTGCTACTTAATTATTTTGTTCACATTCGCTTTTGCTCGTTCGCTCGTTTCGTTTCATTTCGTTTCATCTCGTTCCGTTTCGTATTGGTATCGTTTTAAAAATAGTATGTTTTTCGAAATTTTATTTTCGGCGTCAACGTCAACGCATGTGCCGTACCGTTTAGAACGGTACGTTTTTCTCTTCTTCTTCTGCTTCTTCTTCTACATCATCTCTTCTGCTTCAGATGTGGGACGGGACGGGGCAGGGCGGGGCGGGGAGGGGGTGTGCGAGACGAGGCGTTTTCGGGCGGATTGGATTGTGGATGTAGTACATATTTGAAATAATTTTGAAAATGCTTGCACACACACACACACACACACACACGCAGGCACGCAACGTATATCTCTGTGTGTGTGTGTGTGTGTGTGTGTAGGGTTTCAGACTTTGATTAAGATTCAGATTCGAGTACGAATACGAATATTATATGCGTACATATACATACATATATATGTATTTATATATAATTAGATATATATGTATGTATATGGTGTATATATATATATGATATATAATTGGGTACGTTCCGTTTCGAAAAGTATTTAACACAGATATCTAAGCATTTTTTTATATTTCTTTTTAGTATGTATATATATATATATATATATATATATATATACATTTTATACATACATATATATATATATACATATATAGATATATATTTTATATATTCAGCTATATGTATCTGTATGTGTACATATATATATATATATATGTGCCCAACTCACGCACACACACACTCGCACACACACACACACACATACACACACACACGCATACAACACATTCGTAATTGCAAAAGCTTATTTCTTTTTAACTATATATATATATGCCTGTAGATATATATATTTTTAAGTATTTTTCTTATTTTTCAACTAGTCTTAAAAAAATTAGTGTTTTTTTTTTTTTTTGATGACAGTTTGTCTTTTTTTTTTCGAGCGTGTTGTATGGCAAAATCAAAAAATAATGTTAAAAAAAAATTGAAAAAAATAAACTGATTTTGTATTGAACCAACAACATCAACATCAACAACAACAACAACAAAAACAACAAAACAATATGTGAATATACAATTAATGGAAATATCTACGTTTGTCGCTTGCAAAGAGAAAGACCCGCTCGCGTTGATAGCCAACTCAAAACTGATGTCGCGCCAGCAAAAACTGAATATCGTACGTATGCGACGACCCAGAAGTGGCAGCAGCAGCAGCAGCAGCAGCAGCAGTCGAAGAAAACTGTGCAGCCGTAGCAGCAGCAGCAACAACAACAAATGCACGACGGCGATCGCCTCTCGTCGTCACAAGCACACACACACACACACACACGAAGATGCCCAAACGAGCATGCGCCGACACACACACACACACACACACACAACGTACACATATATACATATGCACACAGTGGGAGTGGGTGGCAGCAGTCAAAGGCAAAGCAAAAGCAAAGAAGAAAGTATGAATTCGACCAACAGACATTTGTTGTTGTTGTTGCTGCTGCTGCTGCTGAGTGATGCTGTGTGTGGGTGTGTGTGTGTGTGTGAGTGCGGCGAGTTTTGCTTTGTTTGTGTGCATGCGTGTGTCGTCTCTCAGCTGCCGATAATTATCGATATGCATACGAATGCAAGCGCACACACAGACAACAGGTAGAAGCTGTTAGAGCAAATGCCGTTAGCTTTTGGAAATGCAATAACAACACACACACACACACGCACACATGCGCAAAGCGGAATCCGCAAGAACAGCCGCAGACGCAGCCGCAGCCGCAACGAGTCACCCTGTGTGAAAACAACAACTTGTTGTTTGCTGCTGCGACGGCCGCTGCTGCTGCTGCTGCTGCTGCTGATGGTCAATGCGTGTCTGTCAGTTCAGTTCAGGCCTGTCCGTTTGTCTGTCCGTCCGTCCGTCCCTTTGTCTGTCAGTTCGGGGTCGAACTGTCGCATCATACCGCCCCCGCATGGCTACAAAAATAGCAAATTGTTAATTTCGCTTCGGAAACTCTTTTCCAATACACACACACACACACACGCTCACATACATATATGCATATACATACATATAGGCTGAGCTGGCGGTGGGGGGAGCGGGCATACATGATTTTATTGGCATGCCACTTGGTTTTTCCGTGCAAAACTACCATGAACATGTGTGCATAAATATATATGAATACATACATACATATATACACACACACACACACACGCACACACACAAACGCACATTTCTGCAGATAGACAGATTATTTATGAGTTTTATTAAATATTTTATAGCGCTAGCGCAAATTTAAACACAAATACACCCCTAACACACACATATACACACACACACACGCACGCGCGCTTGTGCTTGAGTATTGGAGTCCAACTCTCACAAGGATTCGCAGGCCAAGCGCTCTCAGCAAAAGCTCGCTCGCTCTCTCTCGCTCTCTCGAAATGCCGCATTCCACCTCCAGGCAGACACGCTGGATGCCAAGAGAAGGTGAAGATGATGATGAAGAAGAAGAAGCAGCGCCAGGGGCAACACCAGGGACAGAATATTACGTAGTCGCAATTCTCCCACCCATCTGATCGCTCTCGGCCCAATAAGAAGAAATCGTTTATTTTTGGCCCATAATGTGCGTCGTCAGCGGCGAAATTTGTTTTTGCTTTTTTTTTGTTTTTTGTTTTTTTTTTTTTTTCTCATTTTTGTTGTTCTTTTTTCGAAAACAATATCTATTTTTAGAGGCTCTGTGCGTTAATACCATATTTCTGAAAATATGTATTTAAACGCAAAACATACATAAATTTAATAAAAATTGAAAGAAATGCCCGCCACAGATCCACACACTGACAGATAGACAAATAGACGGACAGACAGACAGACCGACAGACAGACACACTTTTGCCAAGGAGGCCAAAACCACCAGCTGAAGCAGAAGAAGAAGCAGCAAACGGAGAAGAAGAAGCAGCTGAAGCAGCAGCAGAAGAAGAAGCAGCAGCAGAAGCTCTTTCAATAGCTCCCAATTACATATTTTGAACATTTATTTGATTAACAAAATGTTCTTTAATTATGCGTTTCTTTTGTCCAATTGGTTTAGTTTACACTCAAGCTTAATTCTTGTATTGTAATTGCCTTAGCCCTAAAACGAATTGGCTTCCAATTAGCATACAATACTCACATTACAGTTTTCCAATTGGCATTTGTTAGGACGAAAAGACGCGGAGATAAACCAATTGGCACATACATTATTCCGTCTGGATTGAACATATTCCAATTGGAAATGGAAATATTTAGTATAAAAAAGAAAACTTTTAAAGAAAAATTACGAGTACAGTGAAAGCTCAATTAGTTAGAATCATTTTGGACGCGCACAAAAAATGCTTTTTTTAACACAAATTTTAAACTAATCAAAACTGATTTAAATTGAAAATATATATGAAAAAAGTTGATGGTTTACAATTACAATTTGAAACCAAGAATAGAAAAGTATTCAAACAATTATTTTGAAAAACAATTCATTTAGAATAGTCAAAAAAGAAATGTGTTCTCGAGATTTATATGTTATATCTGAACAATATATCGCTTAAGTAGGAATCTGCCAGATTCCAGAAAACTGCAAAAAGTTGAAAATTGCAAATTTGTTTTTAATATGGAAACGAATTCAAGGACAAATCAAGAGCAAAAACTTGATTAAGCTCAAAGAGCTAAAAAAAAAATCGTTTGATAAAGGTATTTAACCAAATTGGTTGCAGCTAACGAGTGTTCACTGTACACGAGTATTGGCTGCAGTTCCATTCATTTGTGGCGGAATTTTGGACAGGGACAAATTCCAAGGTAAAAGAAAACACTTTCCGACGCACGCACACACACACACGCAAACACACACACATATATATATATATATATAGATCTATGTACACGTGTATATATAATTATAATTCGCATGTATTTTATAACTTGTGGGTACAATTATTTTAAGAAATAATTACAATTTGTTTATGCATATGTATAGATATATTATATATGTATACATATATGTATGTATGTATGTATGTATGTTGTATGTATGTCAGGCAACGTCACATACACATATATAACTATGTTTTATTTTGTGTGTGTTTTAGTGTTGTTTTATTTTTTCGTTTACACAGCAATAAACGGTTCTCAATCTTAAGGAAAACATTTTCTAGTTTGCAAAAAAAAAAATTGTATATATATATACATATATATATATGTATTATTACAAAAAAAAGGTAATAATAAAAAATTACATATTTATCAGATTAAAAATTATCAAAGACCTGGGGGGAGGGAGGGAGAGCGGGGAGCGGGGTTGGCAGAGAAATGCAAACAAACTCAATCACAATGAAACAATCAATCGATAAACGATAAACGCTTCGTTCTATCGATAACAGGCAACAGCTTTCGATAACTAATCGAAATTCATTCGGAATTTAGCATCAGGCCCGGCGGCGGCTGCGACTCCAGCTGTTCAATAAACAGCTCATCCAACGGCCGATCGCTGATGATGCGGAAGAAGAAGAGGTGATCCAAGCACTTGAGACTAATCGAACGCAACGCGGGCAAACGGAGCAACAGCTGGGCGAATCGTCCATCGTCGCCGGGATGCTCCAGGCGGCAGTGCTCGTCGAGGCAGGCGTAGACCTTCTCGCGGCACAGCTCGATATCGGCGCGATTCTTGATGCCGCGTATATCCGGATTATACAATATGATCGCCTTCAGGCAGGACAGCTCGCGTCTGTCCAAATTGAGGCGCTTCATCTTGACGCTCAGCTCGGACAGAATGCGATCGAAAATGGCGTGCACGCCCGCCTTGATTGCGCTGTTCCGATGATACGAGAAACTCTGGTTCAGGAACAGCTGTTGCGGCTGCAGCACCGGCGACCGCCGCTCGAAGGCGCTATCATGCCCGATCCCTGCGAGCGCGTCGTCCAGCGATTCAATGCTGCACCAGGCCACATTCGCAATGAGCAGCTCGTTCCAGGCGGCCTTCAGCAGTATCACCTGATCGTCCAGCGGCAGCTGGGCAAAGTGCGGCATCAGGCGCGCATATTCGACCATCTGATAGAGCTGTTTGTTCACCACCTGGCAGAGCGCTGAGACGGCGCCCTTGTAGTCCGGCTGCACCGTCGAGTTGGGTCCGACGCGCAGGAACGTTAGCGCCCGATCGCCGCTATGCGCCTCCGCACGCTGTTCCGCGTCCAGCAGACGCTCAATGGTAAAGTCGCGGGACACGCTGTTCGTCATGAAATCATCGGAGGTGCTATTGGTGCCGCCGCCGCTGCCTCCGCCGCCGCCGGCGCTGCCAATGCCAATGCCGCCGGCAGCAAGGCCACCGCCAGCAGCACTGCCGCCGCCGCCAGCTGCGCCCAGGCGGCCCGTGGAGGTGCGTGCGCCGCGCTGTCGCTCCTCCTGGACGGCCTCGCGCTTCATGCCGCACGAGAGGCACTTCTGATAGCGGCAATATTGGCAGCGATTGCGCTGCCGCTTATCAATGATGCAGTTGCGATTCTCGCGGCAAGCATATGTGAGATCCTTGCGCACTGTGCGCTTGAAGAAGCCCTTGCAGCCCTCGCAGCTGTAGACGCCATAGTGCTTGCCACTGGCCCGATCTCCGCAAATGGAGCACAAATGCTTCGACCCGCTTAGCGGATGATTTGGCGGATATTGTTGTTGTTGCTGCTGCTGTTGTTGTTGCTGGGCGGCCGGCGCCAATTGATTCGGATTGTTGTTGTTGTTGTTGTTGCTGGCCGGCAGCACGTTGACCATGTTCATGGCCTGCAGAAAGGGCACAGGACTCTCGGCCTTGGGCGAGAAGCTGCTGTTGTTGCTGTCATTCAGCTGCGATATATCGGGCTTGACCTCCTCCTTGATGGGACCCAACCGAAAGCCCGCGTCCTGATCGCAATTGTCCATACTTTCCTCTTCCTCTTCTTCTTGTTGTTATAGATCTTATTGTCGCTGTGTGTGTGTGTCTGTCTGTTTATGTGTGTGTTGTGTGGGGCTGCTGCTGCGTGCGACTTTCCCCACTGCAGTTTCACTTTGTGGTCGACAGGAACGCCACCGTGTCGCAGTCTGGCAAAGCGAAATTGTGCATAAATTGCAGTTGATTGCATTTACATAACTTGTGCCTTGCTTTTGCCACTGTGTATCCAGTCTTGCACCTTATCGCGTTTCTTATTTGATTTGATATTTGCCAAAATCCAGAATTTGCATACACTGGCTTTTCTGACTAATGATTAAAATACTTTTCGCGTCGACATTTTTTCTCAACAAAGACGAAATTCACCACATTCACTTGAATTCACCAGCAACCAGTGTTGTCCAGCGATTGTAAATTGTGGCGGCTGGCAGACGCACTAACTCACACTCTCCCTCACACTCACACACACGCACAGAATATCAACAAAAACATTTGGGCAACTGCTATTTTGCTTTGTCTGCTTTGTGTTCGCCAAATGCCAATTAAATGTGCATACTTTGCAATTTAGGCAGTGAAACAACCCTGTTTTATAGCATAGCAGCACCACAACCACATAGCCAGAGGCAGAGTTCTCACCACAAGCGCACACAGAGCAACTCTGTGTCTGTCGCAATACAATTCTTGTTGTACTTGCAAAAGCAGACACGCACACAAGCGCAGCCAGCCAACCAGCCAGACGACGCAAACACACACAGACGGCAGCGACCCTCCTTGCAATTATGTGCGGCATATGCAAAAATACACACAATCAACCACACACACAAAAGAAAAGGCAAACACACATACATGCGTACATATGGACAAAGCGCCAATTCCCCGGCTCCGGCCTCGGCCTAAATAACCGACAAGGCAATCGCTAACCAACAACAAACAATGAATTTCACGAACGCGCCTACAACAAACAAAACACAGCACACTAGATCGAGTCCATAATTTAGATCAAAGTCAAATTAATTTTCAAATTTAATCTAGTTTTTTATTGAATGCACGGTGCAACTTACTTGCATGCGCACTTGTTTGATTTCACACAGTACGACGCTCCGACTGCTTAAACAGTTTTCGCACTATATTGTTGTACACACACACATGCACACATATAAACATTGACAAATTGATAAAAAACAATTGATAGATGCGTTTATTTGCAATTATCTTTACCGAACTGATCTGCCGTCCAATTCAAACGCACTGCAAATAAAATACTTAAATATGCCAAATGCACTAAATTTGACCACAAAAAATACGATTGTGACAGACACAAACTATCGATAATCGACTATCGGCAGAGCCGCCAAAATGCAGTGCTGATAATTCAATTTAAGGGGGAAGTTTGTTTTTCTTAATCTATCCTTTATTCCTTTATTAGTTGGCACTTTAGTCTGAATCAGTAAAATCGCAAAGACGGAATGTTAAACTGCTGATGCGTGCATTTAAATACTCAATCTCGTCGCGATAAAGATCTGATTCATAGAGAAGATTTTGGTACTCGCTGGTGAGGTCGCTCGGACTGCTGCTTTGTCCAGGTGAATGCGACTGCGTCTGTGCCGGACTTTGGCTCTGATCCAGTTCCTCAAAGTTCAAATAAAGCTGAAAGTAGTCTTCGCCGCTGCTGCGACAAATCGGGCAACTGTCCGATCTATCCAATTGAAACGGGTTAATACATGTTTCCAGTTAAAGCCAGGATGCACTTACTCCTCCCACCAGCGCTGCAGGCACTGCCAGTGGAACACATGACCGCAGCTGCCCCCGTAGATCTTATCCGTCGCCCCATAACGCTCCGAGCAGATCGGGCAGCTCACATGGCTGCCGCTCCCGCTGCTCCGGCTCCGGCTGCTGCTGCTGCTGTTTCGATTGCCACTCATTGTCAGACTGAACTAATGCCACATATAAATCGCAACAGATGCGTTCAATAGAATTGCAGTTCCGCTTATCAGCTGACCGTTTGTTCCGCCCGCTGTGCCTCCATCCACCAAAACTATCAACAAAATACGAGACTAAACATGGATATATCAATAATGGGAGACAAAGAGCCAATATTTTCTGTGTGACAGATCCAGGCCAGCCGATCTGTGATAGCATCACTCAGATCTCAGTTCCAGAAAAATGTACATCAAATTATTGAGGCTCATATGAATGAAGACTGTCAAAAGTCAAAAGAAGGCGATTTTTGGGTAAGTGAATAATTAATGAAATCAATTTTCCTAAAAGCCTTTTCTTTCGAGTTACGATTGAGATTATTCAAGTAAAATGTTTTACACGATCATTTCAAGGGCCATGAGTTAATTAATTCAATTTGAAGGCTTTGCAAATTTCGCTCAGTGTAGAGCGCGGCGATCTCGTTACGATCATCCACAGACTGGGCGTGTTTCCGTCTCTCTCACTCTCTCCCCCTCTCCCTCTTCCTCTCCCTCTCACACTTACTCTCTAATTCTCTAGCTCAACAAGAGATAAGCTGCAATATGATTGGACCGGGCAACAAACATATTCCAATATTTGTAGATTGATTAAAATATTTGTACAATTAGATTAACTGAACAAAATGTTTTGTATAAGTATTATTGTATATTCGATTGCTTTACAGTGCAGCCCATATAAAATATATTGTATATATGTGCGGGCGATCTATGGTAGGTACAAACAAACATATATAGTTAGTGCTACAGATATAGTTTATATATAAATACATATATGGAATGTTTTATGGCATACTATATGGGTTAACAATCCAGCTATCAAATCGGGTCAAGGTCCGCAACAGACCCCTACCAATCGGAGCTCAACACGATTGTAACGAAAAAAAAAAAAAACATATGGAAAAAAAAAATATAGTTTACAATTTTATAAATAATAGTTAAAAAAATTATTATACAAATAGTTAAATAAGCTCTAGTCGAAAGTGATCGACAATTGAGTGTTCCTAGCCCATAACTGTAACATGGGAGCATAACATAATAGCTTTAACATGAGCTGTTAACAGCGGACAAACATGTTAATGAAATGTACAAATATAAAGTTCCTTTTAAGCAAAATTGATAAAATTACAAATTGAACAGTTTTAAGATTCGAAAATATGTTCAAGAAATAAATCACAATACGAGATATTTTTTCTAATTGGGTTTGTTGCCTTGCTTATGTCAGACATACGGATACGGACTTTAAGGATGGTTATGTAAATCGATAACATATTTTAAAAATTGAACAACATTTACAGTTTGAGCTTGGGGGATTTGGAGATAGACTGGTTAATACTAAGTGCAGACAGCGATAAATATCTATAGGTATGTTACGATTACGATACATGTGTGAATGTGCCACAAACGATATTGGGAGCACAATAAACCATTAACGATATTTGTATGTGTACAGAAAATAAATTGAGTGCCACTTACGATATTTGAGTACTTGTTATACCATTTACGATACACATACATGTATTCATATATCGTGTCCAAGCTACCATTTACGATTTACATATCGATATTGAGAGTACGATATACTGTTTACGATAGTGAATATGTACACTCCATCAATGATGTTTGGGGATATTCTACCATTTACGATATGAGTAAATGGCTTGAAAACGATATACATTTTTATATAAACGAAATCAATATTGAGTCCTTGGCTTATCGTAAATGTTATTGAAAGCACGATACATAATTTACGACACACATGTTATACCATAAACGACATAGATATTTTTATACACATACCGTAAACGATATTGAGAGCACAGTATACTGTTTGTGATATATGGTATATGCCTAAAAATATGCCGTAGTCGATATTGAATATACGATATATGCTAAACGATATGTACGATATACAATATATATAACGTACGTAGTGGACGAAGGGTGGGGGTCGAGGGGAATGTAACAGTTACGATATTTGGAATTAAAGCATTTCGTTAGTCTTTTGGATTTGGAAACTTTGTGGGCACTTTGCTAGCATCCTGCTGATCCTTGGCCTGGTCGGATGGGATCGATGCCTGCTGCAGTGCATCCTTGACCGAAGCCTTGTCGCTATAAGATTGGTTTCTCTTCGGACTGTTGACGTTCATGTAGATGGGCGATTTGGTTACTTTGCTGACTGACAGCGCCGTCGATGTCGATGTCGACGTCGCCGTCGGACTGGGCATTGCGGGCAGCTCCTCCTCCTCCAGTATGATGTCGTCCCCCACCATGGTGATGCGACGCAGTGGCGCCGCCGGCGGGGAGCCAGCTGCGGGCCGATAAACGGCGCTGTTCGGCTGGCTGTGCCCGCTGCTGTTGAAGCCGTTGTTGATGTAGGAGTGATTGCTCTTCTTGAGCGGCAGCCGGCTGCCGCTCGGTTGAGGCGCTGCCAGCGTCACCGATGGCGGCGGGGGCGTAACCAATGGCGGTTGATTCGTTCGATTTATTAGATCTGGACATCGGGACATCAGCTCCAGTGACTGAGGCGTCGCTTTGGGCGCCGGCAAGGACTGGCAGTCGGATGCGGGCGTCGTTGCCGCCGATGCTGCAGCCGCCGCCGCCGCTGCTGCTGCGCCGGCGGACATCTGGGAGACAAGGGTGCGGCTGTGGTTGTTGCTCAATCCGGTATCTTTCCATTTCTCTAAAACGAACGGAGAGCGTGACTTAGTGGATGTGGTTCGCATGCAACTGAACTAGCCATATCCATGGTACATACCTGCGGCGCTGCTGGCGCCGTTCGTCTTGCCGAAGGGCAGCAGGAGCCTGGCCGGCTGGCAGAGGACGACCGTCTTGTAGGCCTTGCGGTATTGCTTGTTCATGATCACATAGATGATCGGGTTGATGCAGGCGGACAAGTAGAGCATGATGTAGCTGAAGATGTGCAGGCTGGGATGCTCCACATCCTTGTCGGCCACCTTGACAATCGTAATGGGCAGATAGCAGATGACGAACGACAGGAATATGGCCAGCACCATTTTGGTAATGCGCCATTCGTTGCGCTTGGCGCGCACCTCCCGCTGATCCTTGACCCGCGTCTGCGCCGGCGGCACCTGTTTGCCCGCCTCGGGCACATCCGTCGAGTAGCTGCTGCTGTCGGTGGACACACGACTGGCTGTCGCCGCCGCCGGCTGCACTGTGGGCCCATCCTGGCCAGCGGGAGAGGCGGCGGCCACTGGCCGGAGATTGTTGGGTATGGAGTTCTGTTTGTTGGCATGCCGCTTGAGCCGCTGCTCGGACTTGTGGACCACCCAGAAGATCTTCGCATAGCAGGCTATGATCACCAGGCACGGTATCACAAAGGCCGTTATGAACAGCGTCGTCTTGCTGCTGTGCCCGTGCGCATCGCTCATTATGGAGCACGTCTGCAGCCGGGCATCGTAGCCGAACCGACCCCACGCCCCAAGCAGCGTCGGCAGCTGCATTCCGTAGGAGACCAGCCAGCAGGCGGCGATCATGATCGCGATCCAGTGCCGTTTATAGATCCGTGCATAGCAGCCATGGTGGGTGATCATCACGTACCGATTGATCGTGATCATCGCGATGCACAGCAGCGAGACGCCAATGTTGCCGTACTGGATGAACGGAATGAGGCGGCAGAGCACGGGGCCGTGCCGCCAGGTGCCCTGGACAAAGCGCAGACCCTGAAAGGGTAGCACTACGGCGCAGAACAGCAGATCCGCTATGCAAAGGCTGCAAAAATAATTACAGGGTATTTTCTTGAAGTCAGTGCAAATCAACAGGGAATTAACAGGGTATTCGATTATTTTGAACTCTAACTTTAATAAATTAACGCATAACTTTGAATCAATTATCGAATTATGCAAGAGTTTGAACCACTGAGTTTGCACCAAGCCAGTTCGAACCCAAATTTCCAATTTATGTTCTACTTTAAGCCGAGCCTTTGGCTAAACTGAACCAAACCCGAACCGATTCAATATAAAAACCTTTGCCCATTATCTAAACATATTTGGAAGTTGAATTCTTTTAAAAATGTTCTAAAAATACGACAAAACGACGATCACATTGAACAAGTTTGAACTAGTTTGTGAACCGAACCGCCAACCTTTCTTTTGCAGCCCTCGAATTAATGCTCACACTCTCTCTCTCTCTCTCTCTCTCTCTCTCTCCCACACACATACAAAGTTAAGTTGGCTGCGCAGTTCAGCCGAGCAGGCCCATGAAACAACCGGATCGATCGATAGAAGATAAATGTTTTTTATACCCTTGCAGAGGGTATTATAATTTTGTCGTGAAATGTGTAACGCATAGAAGTAGACATCTCCGGCCCCATTAAGTATATATATTCTTGATCAGTATCAACAGCCACTATATCATATACTTGCTATGTGAACGATCGGTCGTAAAGTAGGTTCTTATATGAGAAACTTTTGTGTTTATCATGATATCTTGACCAAAGTCGACATTTTTAAGTTTTACTAAGCTCCTCATATATATGCAAAATACTAACAACATCGGACTACTATATCATATAGCTGCCATAGGAACGATCGGTGGAATATAAAGTTGTTGTATGAAAAACTTTTTTGTTCATTAAGATATGTTCGCCAAACTTGGCATTTATTAGTCTCATATACACTAGACTACTATATCATATAGCTGCCATAGGAACGATCGGTCGAAAATTAAGTTGGCATTTCTTTCTCGCTTTAGCGTTAAAATGATCTTATGAATAACTAGTAAAATATATTTGATTTCTTGCCTATTATTAGCCCTCTTCAATGGACTTTCATTAGATTAATTAAGTAAATCCACTATCGGTATGTTTTTATTAGCTTTTAACGTACCTGATGATAAAGGCGGCGGCCACGTTGCGCACCTTGGGGCACTTGAGGAGCGCGACAACGGTTAGAAAGTTGCCGCAAATGCCGACGATCATGATCAGAAAGGTCATGATCGCAGCAAAGGTCAACAGCGATTGCGAGAAGCTGCAAATGATACGAGAACAAAAATTATGAAAGGCTTCAATCAACGGCATTTGGGTAATTGAGGCGATCGCAGCGCTGATCCTTGAAGTGATCGTGATCGACCTTTAGCCCCCGACGCCTCCATATCATATCTGCAGTCGCCGTCGCAGTTGCAGTCGCAGTTCCGCTGGCCAAGAGACGCCGGCCATTGTTCACAGCCGATCCTCCGGACGATCGTTTGTGTGAGTGGCCCGCAATCAGCTTGTTGTGGGGGATTGTGTCGAGCGGCGCTTGAAATGGGCCGCGTAATATTAACGATCGGTTATCGGACCTCTCACACTGCGCTATAATTAACCAGCAGCTGGCGCTGATAGGGTCGAGGGCAACCTACCCGCTTTCGTCCACAGCATCCAGGCCGTTCGCTGGGCCCGTCGGCGCCGCAGACAGCATATAATCATCGCTATAGCCCAGGCCCGGACTGGGACTCGCAGTTGTGTCGTCATTCATGCTGCAAGATAAGGCGAGTTCAGAGAGAGGCACATGAATATAATTCAGCTTGAGGCAGGCTCCAATGCAGCTCAGCTCTACCTGATCAGGTCGCCCAGCCAATTGCCCGGTCACCCAAAAAAAAAAAAAAAAAAAACAGGAAAAAAAACACAACCGATCGAACGACAACCGAGCACGGCCAACTGGCAACTGGCAACTGGCAGCTGGGAGCTGGCAGCTCAACTTTGGTGCAACCCGGGGGCAGTACCGGGCCGTACTCCTTCCCAGCCCCAGCCCCAGCCCCAGCCGGCACCCGTTGGCGAGTTTTGTTTTCTTTGGACTACAATAAATTGGTGTCAATTAAATAATTTAAAGAGGTCACACACAGCACTCAGTAGCTGCGGGTGCAAAGATCAGCGCCGAACCTTAATTAATTGAGTGTGCACCACATCAACTAATACATATATATGTATACACATATCTGTACATGCATGAGACATGCCGGAACACTTTTCCCATTACTTTATTTCTCAGTAGTAGCTGACGCCCAGTTATATGTATATATGACACATATATGTACATGCTAGCTGCAGGTCGGGTAGGTAGGGCATGCGAGATACCCTGTAAGTAGGTCTACTTTGCAAACTGACACATGACTTGCAACCTGAAGAGACTTCTTTCACATTGCGTATCGCTAATTTATCGCTTTTCTATCTTCTAAATGTATAGACAACCCTAACATAAAAGCTATTCAAAACTTGACGAAACATGTCGATCGCCTTTTCATTAGTCTGTAGAGAGGCCTAAGAGTTTCGGCCAGCCAGCTATCGCCAGTTTATCGCTTTTCTATCTTCTAAAGGTATGGACAACCCTGACATAGAAGCTATTCAAAACTTAACGAAACATTTCGATCGCCTTATCATTAGTCTGTAGGGAGGCCTAAGAGTTTCGGCCAGCCAGCTATCGCCAGTTTATCGCTTTTCTATCTTCAAAAGGTATGGACAACCCTGACATAGAAGCTATTCAAAACTTAACGAAACATTTCGATCGCTTTTTCATTAATTTAAAATGCTATGTAACTGTTTTACATGCGGAAGAGCATTAAATATTGTCTAAAGTTTCGGCCAGCTATCGCCAAATTGACGCATTTCGATCTTCTATCAGAATCATCAATAGTTTTGCCAGGCATATAAATTTACGCTAGTATCAAATCACAATATAAAACAACACTGAAATTCTAGCCTTGTATTTGAAGCACTTTATTGTTTACGCAAAATCCAAGGCAGCTTTTTTTTTATTTATTTCTTCTCTCGAATGTCGGCCACAACATGAGACGAGGCTGTCGCGAATGCGTACAGGAATGTGGGAACCTAATCATATTCTTGAATATTACGGAGAAGCTGATGCTTCTAGAATTATCGGAACATACATAGTTTATGAGACGAGAAGTTCTGCACTGCGAATCATTTCTGTTTAAAATTTCTATTTATATTTATATAAGTTTTAATTTAACAATGTTTATTATTCACTAAATTCATATAGTTATCATATATATTTAAATAGTTCCAATTTGATCCCTTAGAAATTCTTAAGCTTTAGATCGATGGATTGGTAGAATAGGTGGAATAGGTCTCTAATAAGTGAATCGATCTGCAGATCAGGAGCATATAAAGTTCATTAACTACGTAACACTGACAGTTTTACCTTTGCATCTGAGGGATTAGGCATATTGTTAGATCAGGCAGACAAATGTTACGTATACGCCGTGTTCAACACCTGCGATATTTATGTATGTGCTTATCTTATCAGGCTAGAGAACTCACCTGGCTTTCTGTTGTGGCACATGCGATTCGTATGAGTAGACAACTTGTCTCAGCTGCGCTGACATTCACGATCACCGATCACCGATCCTGATCACTGATCACCGATCACTGGATCGCTCACAAACCACAAATCACGAATTTAGTCGACCCGCTGTGCTTATCAGACATTAGTTTGTTTATTATTTCACGTAATCGCAGCTGTTAGAGAGCAAATTTCGCTGCGATGCGACTCAATGTCAGAGCCCAGGTGGTTATGAGTAATAGCTGAGCCAAAACTTCACTCAGGTGAACTGAACTTAACTGAACTGAACTTAAGCCAGCTCTGAGCAATGTAAACAGTTGCCGCCGCCGGGTTATTCACGAATGCTGAGCGCATTGAGTAAGGGGCTGGGCGCAGGGAGGGGGGCAGGGGGCCTGTCGGATGATTCAAAATTGCGGCAACGAGCGTTCGCGATCATGACTAATACACTTGGGATTCAAGCATTTTGCAGACTTTCGCATATTCAGGTAGAAATGTTGCAAGCACACACAACACACACAAACGCACTTGTCACGTTATCCACAAACATTAATGAAAACAACACGAAAAAAAAAAATCAGCTACAATTCTTCAAGGGAAGAGCGCGATCAAAACAAAACGCACGAAAGCAAACTAACTGTAACGGTTAAATGGTGTTCGACTGCGCGCTCGCTTATTCCGCGTTTGTCTACGACGACTGCACATTATCGAGTGCCCGCTTTTGGGGCGGCCGCTCTGTCGTCGTCGCTGTCAATTGATATTCGCCGTTGGCTGTTGACAATTTCGCTCTACACGACACACACACGCATACGCAGACAGACATACGCTCTCTCTCTTTCTGTCGCGCGCACGTTTGCTCTCATTGACCGTATGCTCTCTGCTCGCGATTACTGTCTCTGTTGTTATTGTACATATTTGTCAGGCAGCATTGCAGAGGGCGGCGGGGGCACATGCGATTGCCGATCGCGTTAGATACTGCATGCATGTTGGCTGTGTGTGTGTGAGTTTTTGTTTGTGTATTGCTTTTATTTTTTTTTTATATGTAGATAGGCGATACGCACAACGAAACGCGACGCGGCGCGCAATTAACCATTCTCATCAGCAAAGACATACGCAACTATTGCATAGTGAAGCACATACTCAATTATAAATAAATACATACAGATGCATGTACTTATACTTATACCCCATTACAATACAGAGGGTAGAGGGTACCATGTGGCCTGCTCTTTAGATAACGTTAGAAACCGTTTAAATATCCTGCCAAGCATTTTTTGAATCGTTACAATTACCGCAGTCGCAATAGTTTTTCTCAATTTTGCAGCACTGGAAAGCATCGACTGGAATAAGCATCAACGATTTTAAAAATTTCTAATACGATTCTATATGGCCAAACTAACTGTTAACATACTTTTTTCTTTTGAGTTTTACCATGCCCATTTTTCGGGGAAATTACCTGCAAATAAGTTTGTATGAAATGATATACATCAGAATTAGATGGCAACTTGGAGAGCATGACTGAGTGCATTGCAGAAATGTACGCAGGGCTGCATGTTTGGTATTTTTTGTATATTCTGCCCTGGTTTTTTTAGGATGTCGCCATTTTAAGTTACATTTGCGCTTGCTCAGTTTGCAAATTCGTTTTGACAAACTTAAATTGAAATTCGAGAATTTGAACTTTGATTAAAAATAGTTTGTCAATTTGTGATTATTTTGATTTTACTCATTCGTGTGTATTCAATTACATAAAAATTAAGTTCTTCCAACGCGTTAAGGACGCTGATTCAAATTGGAACTGACGATTGTTGCCACAGTGTTGCCACATCTTTGGAATAACAGTTCAATTGCTAGGCTGCAAAAGCTGCATGAAAAGGAGTATTTTTCACATTCATGATTGCATGAAATGGGGAATTCTAAGAAGAAGAAACTCTAAGTAAGAACAAATTCTAAGTCGTCCACCGTGCGTTCAGTTGTGTCTTCTTTGTTAGCATAAATTTAGTAAACCTCGCTTGATTTTTTTCAGTCGAGCTCTTTGGTCTGCTGCTATCTAGAAATAAGAAAGGAGAAAAGGAAATTTTGGTTCATAGTTGACCAACGGCTGGCTGGCAGTATTCATAAATTTGTTGGCGCAAGAATGGATTGGTTAATCCTAACCTCATACTTTCTCTGGTTCTTTTCCCCTTTATCCAATCCGGTTGTGCATCTATGGTTAAGACTGCAAGGACCACAATGTAGCATTCATATCGCTGTTCCCGATGTCTTCGAACCGCCGGATATTGAACAGATTGATCCGACAGATTTTGTGGAACGCCCAGTGCAAGTGTACTTCAATCCCTATGGAGATGAATTCGGAGCATGTCGGGGTTGGAAGCAAAGTGGACTCGCAACA
This sequence comes from Drosophila ezoana, assembly GCA_035045725.1. Classification (NCBI taxonomy): domain Eukaryota; kingdom Metazoa; phylum Arthropoda; class Insecta; order Diptera; family Drosophilidae; genus Drosophila; species Drosophila ezoana. The sequence goes on along the minus strand of JAWNOU010000103.1, from coordinate 6,197,149 downwards.
AGCTGAACGGCAGGGCAAGAAGAAATCACCGCTATTTTGGATCCAACTGACCAAAAGCTTCAGCATTGTGGCTTACGATAATCCCAGGACCGTCTATCTGCACTATGAGAGAATTTACGAGAGGCTGAATCGTGTCACCTGGGTCAATCTCAATCTTGCTAGCCAATTGCTTGGGCTAGTCTATTTGTTGTGCCTGGCAGCTGGCGTCGTTGAGATGTTGGCCTATATGCTGTGTGCAGGCTCTGTAAAGTTCCTCCATTGGCTACTTGGGACGATTATAGGGTTATGCTCGGCACCGCGAATCGAAGGATCACAGCGCAGGATCTCTCTCCAGACAGCACACCTGGAAGCCGTTGCCTTGTTTGGAGCACTCCAGGAGATTTATGGTGAAACAGTAGATGCCCAGTCGCTGAAATCCGACAGAGTTTCGAAAATTCAGCAGAAGGATAGCGCACGATCTTCCGAATCCGACACAAACGGCGCAGGTGACGCCCCACAAAAATATGATGAAAGGCCGGATTCGGATCGGGCAAATGGACCGGAAGACATGTCATCTGAAACTCTGGTTGAGTTGATGGAATTCGAGTTCCAGTTAAAAAATCTGTTTGAGCGACATGCTCCAATCGCAGATCTAAATATTCAAGAAGTTAGCGCCAAGTCAGGGGAAATCGAGGCTTTTTCAGAGATTCAGGAGGGCGATTTAAAATTGGAAATCCAACTGGAGTTCAAAAAGGCGCAACAAGTTCTTGTTATTAAATCGGAGGAAACAGTTTACATTGAGCAAAATGATGAGACATTGCCTGATGAAGGACCTCTCCAGACTGAAGACACTGAGCAGCGGTACATCGAATCGAAAACCCATCTGGAGTTCACTGAGACCCCTCCCAAGGCTGTTCCATTTGAAGCGGAGGAAACTTTTTATGCGAAAGAACACGATGAGGTATTGTCAGTAAAGTCTGCGGATTTCTTGATTGAAGATGCCGAGCAGGGGAACGACGTGTGGGTGAGCCGAGTTTTAAAACAAGATGATGTGCCAGTGGGATTTGAGGAACCACCAGGGATCCAAGAATCCGAAATCCAAACTGAGTCCGAAGATTTTATATCAGTTTCCGACTCCTCAGAACTGTCGATAAACATGCAAGAGTCTGAAGAGCTTTCATTGCTTGAAGAGTCGGAAGATTTTGCCTCATACATAGACGGCTCCGAGACATCTTCAGATAATCCCGACATCCTAGAACCTGAGCAAGAATTCAGTAAATCCTTTCAAGAGGATGTTCCATTTGAGCCAGTCGAAATTTGTCATATTGAAGAGAATGAGACTTTGCAAGCAGACCTTGCTAATTTATTCACCATCCCAGATTCTGCTGGAAAACCTTGCCAGATTGTAGAATCCGAGCATGGCGATGGCAAACAAGTTGTCATGACAGTTGGATCTACGAAACCATCAAACAACCCAGATCTCGAGGGGCAAGCTCAGTTAGATTATATATCAGCTTCCGAATTAACTGAATCTGCAGAACTTTCGATGGTTAAAGAAGCCGATAAGGAGGCAGAGTCGGAAGATCTTATATCAATTGTTGACTGCTCTGAGACATCTGCCCAGATTCAAGATACATTCGACTCCAGTTTCACAGAATCCCTAGAAGATATCCCATTTACAGAAGAGTCTTTCTTTATGGATCAAAATGATGAGTTATTGCCAGTACAGTCTGCAGATTTGCAACCTACATTAGACGCGGCTGAGGAACCTATTAAGAAGTTGAATCGGGACGACATCAAAGACTCAACTCCGGCTTCTCCGGACGTTGTTCCATTCAAATCGGAAGAAACTTTTAATAACGAAGAAAACGACGACACATGGCAAGAACAGTTTGCAAATTTGTTAAAGATCTCGTCTGAGGATTCTTTCAAAGCACACAAAACCGCGCAGGAAGATGACAATTGGGTCAGTGCAGTCCGACGATATAACAATCCAATTGAGTCTAAAAAGCCATTAAAAATCCAAGAAGCTCGAAACCTGCACAAGCTCGGACAGATGATTTTGCGGAGTTTCTTTAAAGAACTTTTAAAGATCGAAGATCGAAATGTTGAAGAAACCAACCTAAATGCGGAAAATCAGCTGGAGTACAGTGCAGATCCACAAAATGGTGTCCCAACTAAATCCGAAGAAACAGTTAATAAAGCAAATAAGATATTAATTAGTGAAGCCCTACAACCAGATGATACGATTGGCAACGAGTTGCAAGGAGCTGAGGTTCCTTCCCAAGCTCGGCGGATTTCTGAAGAAATTCGAAAACCTCTCGAAACCTACGCTGACTCGGAACATTCAATGACAACATCTGAATGGTCGGACTTGAACATTGATATGGAAGAAATAATGGCAGCATCTCCGTTGTGCTTCCCCAACGCGCCCGAACTTAAACCTTCAAGTGGGTTTTACGAACAGGTCGATTCAAACCCAATCCCTGGAGCTGATTCAATAGGGCCAGGCGTTAGCCCAAACATTCCCGACGTTGAATTTAGCTCAGCAACTGAACTCTCCTCGACAGAAGCCGACGTTGAATTTGAACCAGCAGCTCAGCAGCTCTCTATGACGGACGCCCCACAACCATATCTAAGTATTTCCGACGTCACTCGGCTGTCGTTCCCCAGAGACCAACAACCGGCTGGGCCAATATGGCCAGGAACGGAATTTGGTTCTGCGCATCGGATGTCTTTGATGGAAGCGACACAATCATCTTCGGAGATTGCCGTCGCCAAGTTGTGCTCAGGAAGTTGCGGAACTGGACTAGCTGTTCCAATATGGGCAAATGTTGCTGAGGTAGACTTATCTTCAGCATCTAGTATGTCGTTGACGGAATCCCTGCGACCGGCTTCAAGTATTTCCGACGTGGAATTCCGCTCGGTAACTCAGCTGGCCTTGCCTGGACCAGATCTTCCACTTGGGCCCTACAGTTATACAGTCTTCGATTCACGACCGGCAGCTGGACAACAACAACCGGCAGACCTATGCAGCGATATTCCCGACGTGGAACTGTCCGTCTCACCGCCCAAGGTTTCACGTCTGCACTTCGAACGCTCCGTTGCCAAATCTCGTTTGGCGAGTGGGGTCACCCAATTGGATTTGCCAATTGCTTTTGGCCAATCGTCATTTAAGCCAGTTGCCAGAACAAGTTCAGCAACGCCGTTGGCGACTCGTGGAAGTCCAGAATCCTGGAACTATACCGGGGACGAGTTCCACCCGTTTTCGAACATGCCAATTAGCTCGAACGAATCCGGTGACGAATTGCATTCGCCAATAATGTTCTCCTTTCTTGGAATACCACAGTCCGATATCGGTTCACATACGTCCGACGCCGAATTCCCAACCGATAATCGACTGCTTTTTCGTGGAGTTCCGGATCCAGTTGCTCCAATGTGGTCAGACGAATCTCTGAATGTTGAAGGATACGATTTTGATGGTATCTCTCCAGAGTTAATATATTCCGAGTGATCGGATTAGGTACCGATTAAACTGCTTTTCTCTTGTTTTTTTTTTTTTTTTTTGATTACAACCCAAAGTTGAGAATATCGGAGCGTACAATGATGATCTACAAGAATATATCAGGAGCTATGAACCGGCAGGTAGTCCGGTTGCGGCTGTAAACCCAGCTGTGGAGCCCATGTCAACCGAATCCGAGCAGGATGTCATGGAAACGGACGATCTGGAGAATCCAGATGGCACCGTCCAAGTCACCCTCTTCCTGCCCGATGGCCAGCCCTATGTGCTGAACTGCAAGCGCTTGGATCATATTTAGTTTAAGATGAAGCTTGTTACTAGATACTAGATAAGTATTTCTCTATCCCATATGTGATAATCCTCCTTTTAAGACGAATTTTTCTTTTCTAGTTCTAGTTATTCCAGTTTTGGTTTTGTGAATGTTTTTGAAATCCTTATAATTTCGTTTTTTTCTTATTCTGTTATTTCGATTAAATTGATAATGAATTTTTGAAAAAACTTAGCAGATTGTTTTATATATCATATTTTGCGAGAGTAAAGTGGCCTTTCGCATTCTTTTCCACGACGCAATGGTGGAAAATCGATGGAATACAATTGCATGCAACTTTTTCGTTCAATCCATCCAAACTTTTATAAACGTATATTACATATTCCTTATCTTAAATCAGAATACCATACGATCTTGGTTTTTTGGATGTAATCTTCATTTGTCATCAGTTTCCGGCTGAGCATAGATACTATTATATCCGAATTCCAGCATTCCGAAAATCTGGCTAAGCATAGATATGACTAAATCCGAATTCCAGCATTCCGAAAACACAAAAAAACAAAATACAAACGAAAAACAACAAATTTGATCTTTGTCTAGTTCATTGATTTGTGCGTTCACTGTACTGTGACTGTCTTTGAGTACCCGGAATTACACGCATTGCTTGAATTGATATTGATAAGGCCCGTCAGCAGGGAAGGTGAACGGGGGAGGGGGAGGGCGAGGGCGAGGAAGGCGAGGGGCGCTGCGATTTCGGTTTCGGGTTCGTCTTTGGCTTCGGGTTGGCTCCACCAAGTATTTCACAAATGTTTACACAAATCGAGTAGACGGCCGCGTTTGTTTATGCTGCGAAGAACACGATCGTTTATAGATACATATATTGAAGTGTGTGCGAGAGAGAGGGAGAGGGAGAGTGTGTGTGTGTGTGTGTGTGTGCATATCTCTGTAATTGCATAGAGCTCAATGCGTTGCGTTGGGTTTCTGTTTGCTCAAAAGGGCATCTGATTAGCGGTCAGTTGGCTATCGATGCCAACCGCATATCAAAGTATATACATATATATAAATACACTATCTATATACATATATATAAACGAGTGTGTGTGTGTGTGTGTGTGTGTGTGAGCTAATGAGAGCCGCGGGCGTTGCCGGTCAATTTTCAATTGTTGCCAAAGACTTTTTCACCCGACTCAGTTGTATATGACACACACACACACACACACACACACACACACACTCACATGACTCTTACACACACTCACAAGACTCTCACTCTCACTCTCATTCACATGCCCATTATCATACCCCTCCCCCCCCTTGCCGCTGGCCCATTCGCTGCGCTCTACTCAATGAACCCGGAGCAGGCCCGCACCCATTGCAGCCCCTCTCTCTGCGCTCAGCGACTATTTTTTCTCTGTGTTTTTTTTTCTTTTTTTAATGTTTGCTTCATTAATTAATTAAGATGACGCTGGCATTAAACGAGCGGACGACCCGGCTACTGGCAGTTCCCAAATCGAATCGATCTGCTCTGACGCCATCGTGCTCGGTCGCTTGGTCGCCCGGAGGCCGCGTGGGGGTCACGCGGGGCGTACATTTAGCTGGAAAACGGGCCCAGTCAGTTGCTGGGGTTACACATGGAAGGGCGTAAGATATTCCCATGTTCTCTATAACTAAAATAGACTTGATTTTTATATATATGTGTACGATCTGCTATAATCTACATACCTTATCTTTATTTAGTTTCCATACCCCCAAAGCGATATACCCTATATATTACTTACGTATACTATATAGTATAGTCCGTAGTTCTATTTAAGTACTCTTCAGACTAGGATATTGCTGGAATGTTTTTCAGATAAAACAGTTTCTACTTGGGGCATATATCCTATACATTACTCACGTGTACTTTATAATTAATCTGTTGTTCTATAAAAGTACTCATAAGGCAAGGATGTGCCTGGAATTTTTTTCGGATAAAAGAGTCTATTCTATTCTATATAATAAACAGCACAGCATTTTCTGTAAGCATATTGATATGTTCTTCTAGCTTATATTCGTTTTATACCCTACCTATGGGTAAATATAGTCTATATAAATAATGTGAATCATAATCAATACTCGAAAAGAAAGTCGAAACTCGATGAGTACTTTAAACTCTTTCAACTCCCTGCCAGATACTCTTTGGGTTGTTTATAAGTATTTGTTGTTCCAAATATCGAATACCCTGTAAAGTGTATATTTTCTTTTATGCGGTTAGTGTTGTGTGTGTGTATAAATACCGACAAAATTTATGCTCTTTCTTTTGATTGCGGTCTTGGCTAGCATGCCCAGCCATATATTATCGGCAGCCAGGCGGAGGAAGCTGCTCGTGGGTGCATGCCCATTGCCTGGAACTCGAAAGACTCGAAAGAAATGTTCTATTTGAAAATCGCGAGAGAGCCCAAAATGCCAGGGCAGCGGGCAAATTGAATGTGTTTGTATTCAAAATTAGGCAGTTTTTCGGCTATGCAGGCAGCCCTGGTTTCTGTTCCATTTGAACAAATTCTGAAAAAGAAACAATACGAAAAGCGAAAAAAAAAAAAGTTAGAAAAGGCCAAAATATAAGAACAATGTAAACAAAGCGCTCCGCTCATTTCAAATTATCCGATGATGAAGTCAATTGTTGTATACAATAAAAAAAAACGTTTTTGTTGTTGTTTTCCTTTTCGAAAGTTTCGTATCGTTTCGTTCCCAATACCCTGTGACCATCAAAAATCTAGATAAGTTGATTTAAGAGGATGAGCAAAAAATCTTTAATCCATAACTTAAAGATCTCGGAAACCATTCGAACTAGAGTCTTGAAATTTGATTTCTAGATGAGAAAAAGGTTATCTTAGTTTTCTTCTGGGACTGCGAAGCCCCAGACTCAAGTATCGGTTCCCTTGATTTTGATATAACCCAGATAACTCGGGAACTAACAGAGATAGAGTTGGGAAATTTGGTATGCGGCTAGCCACAATACTTTCAACGTTAACGACAAATGTTTCATGTAGCTCAAGTGGAAATTTCTCGAAATATATGAAATGTGGTGTACGAGCGCAGGGTATCTGAGCAGTCGGGCATGCCCGCGCAAGCAGCTCACCGAGCACACTTGATGCTGTATTGTTGTATTTGTTAATTTCTTTGCTGGATGCTTGGCTATTTGGGCTAGTGTGAATATATAGAATTTAGTTTAGTACAAAAATCGGCGCAGGAACGAGCGCGTCATAGTTTTAAACGCCGCATTCCTTGGCTGCGCACACCCAATCCCAACCCGACCCCAATCCCGCAGAGCAGCACGCGACCATTCACAAATCGGCCACAAGTCCAGAGCGTGGCGGAGCATGATTCACCAGTTGGATAGCCAGGCGCACGGCCACATCCAGCTGCTCGGCGTGCCAGGTGCCGTGGCCCAGCCGCTGGCATTTACACGCAAGTCGGGCGGCGCCAACCGGAGCAGCAGCATGGACACGGAGAACGAGCTCTTCGAGGGCTACTCGGACGAGCTGCTGACATTCGCATGGATCGCTTGCATTGTGTTCATCATTGTCGGTGTGCCCGGCAATCTGCTGACCATTGTGGCGCTGTCGCGCGGCAAACAGACGCGCAACTCGACGGCGATATTCATCATAAATCTATCCTGCTCGGATCTGCTCTTTGGCTGCTTCAATCTGCCGCTGGCCGCGTCCACGTTCAAGGAGCGCGCCTGGACGCACAGCGATCTGTTGTGCCGCCTCTTTCCGCTGCTTCGCTACGGCCTGCTGGCCGTATCGCTGCTCTCCGTCTCGCTGATCACCATCAATCGGTACATCATCATTGCCCATCCGCGCCAGTATCCACGGTAGGTTTTTGGTTTCTGCTCTTAGCCATGCTCCTTGACTCGCAGTTCTCGTTCCTTCAGCATCTATCAGCGTCGATATTTGGCGCTCATGGTGGCGGGCACCTGGCTGGTCACGTTCTCGATTATGATACCGACGTGGCGCGGCGTCTGGGGCCGCTTTGGCCTGGACACGAGCATCGGCTCCTGTTCGATATTGCACGATAAGTACGGTCGTTCGCCCAAGGAGTTCCTTTTCATAGCCGCCTTTATGCTGCCCTGCATCTGCATTGTCATCTGCTATGCACGAATCTTTCTGCTGGTGCGCCAGGCAGCGATGCGGGCGGGTGCCAAGAGCTCCGAGCTGGCCATAACGCCGCCCATACAAATGCCGCCCACGCAGACACAGAAGCCGCCGGTCGCCGACAAGCCAAAGGATAAAGGCAGGGCCAAGAGCAAGGATAGGCAGCGGGAGCAGGACAAGGATGAGGACTCCGGCACATCGCGTCCCTTTGTGGTCGCCGAGAGTCTGGCCTACATCGATGACAACGCCTCCTCGGAGAGTTTTCCCATCTCGTACAGCATCAAACAGGAGGTGCCCATCGATGCCAATGTCGTTCTGCAGGACAATAATCTCGCCAACAACAAGCATTCGGTTTCTGGATCCGCTCCAGCAATGGGTCCAGCCACTGCCGATGCGACAGTCAACAAATCCCAGACCCAGCTGGAGCAGGGCCGCAACTCGTAAGTAGCCTGCACCTATATTTAACATGCACCGTAAATTTACAACCAACTTGCAAATCGAACATTGAAACCCAAGAGACTTAAGATAGAGAGAAAAGGGTCGCAACTCGTAAGTTGCCTGCAACTATAATTAACATGCACTGTAAAATTACAACCAACTTGCAAATCACAATATATTTCAAATGAAATGAAATTGTTTTCGTACCAACTTTTGTAGTTTCGATAAAAACTCCAATAGATTATTGGACTGCCTAGTGTTATCACATGGGGTTCAAGTCGTATCTTTGCCAGATAAAAATATTGAAATTTACATTTTTCATGCAAACAAATTTGTAGACTCTGGGGAATTGGGCAAATATTTGTTTATTTGCGAACTGTATAGACCATAATCTTTACCCCCTCTCTCTCTCTCTCTCTCTCTCTCTCTCTCGCTCTCTCGCTTTCGTCTGGCAGAAAGAACCCAATCACCACATCGCTGCGCACCTCGTTCACCCGCTTCAGTCCACGCAAATCGCACTATGTGTCCATGGGTAATACCTCGAACGCCTCGTCGATCTATCCGGGTCGGATGAGCGTCAAGGATCGGCGACTGCTCAAGATGATATTGGTGATATTCGTGTGGTTCGTCATCTGCTATCTGCCGATTACGGTGGCCAAGATCTGGAAGAGCGCCAACGATGTGCACGTCTTCAACATAATGGGCTATCTGCTGATCTATCTGACCACCTGCATCAATCCGTTGATCTATGTGCTGATGAGCTCCGAGTACAGGCGCGCCTACTGGAACCTGCTGCGCTGCCACCAGACCGAGCAGCAGCAGCAGCAGCAGCGGGCCCTGAAGAAGCATCTCGAATCGAATCGGGCGCTCAAAACGTGATCCATGCGGGAGTCGAGACGCATCCCGAGTTCCGTCCCAGCAGTGACTATCCATATATACATACATGCAAACACATATATATATATATACTATGAAGAGAGGTATTCCAGAAAAGGTGTGACCGTATATTAGAGGGGAATACATACTCATAAAGCCATACAAATCCATATCCATATCCGTATCCGTTTAAACTGTTATGTATCATAATATATGTAGAAAGGTAACATATCTAAATAATATAGGGTCACACTTTTCGGTATTATATATATCATATGATATTTGATATATGATATATAGGTGTCAAATGTTACGTATATCCATTTTTTCATTTATATATAAATTTCCACAAAATATGATAAATCCCATATAGATATACCATATATATATATATGATATATGGAAGATATATGTATATAGTTATCAGATAGATAATCGTCTAGTTTGATATACATGTCATATATAGGCTCCAAATCGATAGCTTTTCTTCTGCCATATTCGGGATGCAGCTATGCAGATGTGGATATGGATAGGAATATCGAGTTTAAATCGCTGCCCACTTTTTTTTTTTTTGAAATAAAGATCCATAAATTGATAAGTCGGTGCGTGTGATCGAAAAAGTATATTGCATTTTATACCAAATGACTTTTAATATCTGGTTTACATTTGAATTCCATGTTTAAGAACAATCGATGTTTTATTTACTTGCTTGCCGCTAATTATTGTACCAATACATATACCTGTATACATATATATATTCAATATATATGCATATATATATGTGGTATATATATATTTATATAATGTATATCCTATGCCATCAATAAATGCTTCGAATAATTGATATATGTAGTTTTTGACGTTGTTTTCCTTCTTAATTCGTTTTAACTTCTCATTTTTTGGAATTTAGAATCTTGCGTCTAGTACCAGAATATTTTTGGTATAGCTTATTATATAATTATTATCAATATACATATTGTATATGCCAATGTGTGTGTGTGTGTGTGTGTGTGTGTGTGTGTGTATGCGTACGAAACTTGGACTACTTAAGGCTAGTAACACAACTAAATGATCCAATAATCTGGTAATACCTATCGATAACGATAATCGTTAATCGATAAATCGTTTCGATTAATCGCTGAACTGCCAAACGGAACTAACGGATCTCTCTGCCTCTCTCTCTCACTAACGGTATTGTATATGTATATGTAAAGCCTATAAATGTGTGTGTGTATATCGTATTATCGTATAATAGTATCGTATATTATATACATATATATATACTGTATATATATATGTATATATATATATATATGGTATTGTATATGAATAGAATTATTATAATAATTATTTTAGTTTGTTTTCTGGTTTTTTAAATAATTATTAATTAATTTGTTAAATTTTAATTGCGAGCGTATTAAAAATGTTTCGCCCCATCCCCGGACACTCACACGGACTCCAGATGCTCGGATATCTCCAGTATGGGACTCTCGCTGAGCGGCTTGACCAGCGTCTGCCAGCTGGGCGTGAACAGGCTGAGCACCGGCGGCGTCGTCGTCTGCGCTCGATACTCGGCTTCGGCATGGCCATGACCATGACCATGACCATGGACATGGCCAGGAGCGGAATGATTATGTCCATGCCCATGCACCACATGGCTATTGAGCAGCGCCTGCGGCGGTGTCGCTGGTGGCGTTGCTGGCGTCGTGGACGGCGGTGGCGCCGAGCTGCATGCAACTCCAGCTCCAGCTCCAGCTGCAGCTCCAGTTGCAGCTCCAGTTTCGCTGGGCGGTTGGCTGATGTAGGTGGTCTTCAGATTCATTTGGCTGAAGACGTGCGCGCCGGGCATGGTCAGCGAGTGTTGGAGACGCGGCGGTCCGCTGCGCGGCCTATCCAGCATGGCCAGCTCGTAGAGATCCTCGGCCAGCTGCTGTTCGGATGCGGGCGCCGGAGCCGGCGGCTGCGACGGCACATGGCTGTGATTGTAGTGGACGTGCCCATGATGATGGCGACCGGCCAGCTGCGCCTCGAGGGCGTATTGCTTCTGGAACAGCTGGCGCTTCTGCTGCAACAGGCGATGCTGCAGCAGCTGCTGCTGCAGCGGCGGCTTCTGCATCGGCGACATGGCGCCCAGATGCTGATGATAGACGCCCCCCGGTGGCGGCGGCGGCGGCTGATAACAGCCATGCCCATGTCCATGCCCAGGGCCATGGCCACCATACAGCTCGCCGGCCGCCTCCAGCAGCAGGGACGGAGGCGGAGCTGGCGGCGCATACGCAAGCTGCTGCTGGTGATGATGATGATGGTGGAGATGATGCGGATGATGGGGATGGTGGGTCTGCAGATGGTGCAGCGTGTGGTGCGGCTTGATGGGCATTGCATAGAATTGACCGTTTGGAAATTGACAATTAGCCAGGCTGAGCTCCTCCAGTCCGAGATGAGCATGACCATGACCATGGGCGTGACCATGCGTGGCATAGACAGCCGCCTCCTGCTGCAGCTGCTGTATCTCCAGCCAGCCGTGGCGCTTGGCCTGCTCGTAGCGATAGCTGCCATAGACGCGACTGGCGCCCAGCAGCGAGCTGGAGCTGAGCAGGCCCTGGGCCACCAGGCCGTCGCTGGCGCGGCGGCCCTCACGGAAATGGATGGGCGAACGCTTGTCCGCGAAGGGCGGCGGCGCCGGCGACTGGTTGGGTGGCGCCGGCGGTGGCGGCGGCGGCAACGGCGGCGGTGGATTCACTGCGCTTGGCATGTGGATGCACGAGTTATGGCTGCTGTACAGTAAACGCTCCGATGAGTGATCAATGGATATGGCGGCTGCCGCTGCTGCAGCTGCCGCGGCAGCGGCCAGCATCGAGTTGCTCATGCAGGAGGGCAAACTGCCGGCAATGTCCGGCACGGAGGGCAGCACAAAATCGAGGCTCTCGTAGGCGCTGCAGTTGCTTTTGGATGAGCCGCGGCTCAGGTTCTGGCTGAGGCTCTTCGAGTAGCTGCCGGCCAGTACGCCGCTGGAGCTGCTGCTGCTTGCATAGGAGCGTGTTCGTGTCGCCTGTACGCTGGTCAGATCCGTCGAAGATTGGGAGCCCTCTTTGGCTACCTCGTTGCCCTGATCCGTGTCGCAGCCCTCGTCCGTACTGGAGCTGCCCTGGGCCAGCACCTTCTTCTCAAAAGTCTTTTTCTCACGCCTGCAGCAGCAACAACAACCACATAAACAACAACAACTCTTCATTAGCTTCGGATCGGATTTACGGATCGGATCGGACTCACCCGTCGCCATTTGGCTTCGACTCCTGTCCAGATTCCTCCAAATTGCGGGCAGCATCGCTGGCGTTGCCATTGCTATTGCCATTTGTGGTTGGGGCCTTGCGCTTCGGTTTCTGCCTCGGGAAAGAGTCCAATTAGTAAATAATCTGAACATGGAGGACGTGCTGGCAAGCAAGTTAACTTGCCGCATTCAAGTTTAAATATATTCGGTTGAGGATTTGGAGCTGACACAACTAGCATCTAGATTATATATGGATGGATATATATAATGTGACCATGGAAAGTTGAAAACTATTTGGGTATATGTATTAAGTAAATGCTGGGCGCAAAGGAAACCCAAAGCATAAATATGTGACCATGGAGGACGTGGAGTAAAAATTGAATATAATTACTATGCGGCAGCTAATGCGTGCCCAAATTAAGTTCCACGAAGGCTTCAGTTGGGTATGTGAAAATAAAAATGGGAACACGAATCCAGGAGGCCACTTTAACTGACCATCGAGGATGTGCCTATGAAGCTATCACTAACTGCACATACATATATATAAATGACGTGCATCCGGGCTTGTAAAACCAACATATATTTGAGGTAGAACAAGAACTGAACATGGAGGACGCTCGAGTACTCGTTGGAAAATGAAGCAGGAATGGGATTTGAAAGCAATTTGAAGGACACGCTTCGAGGTTAAACATTAGGTGACTATGGAGGACGCATGCGATGATTGGCTACATCACTGGGGCCAAGGGTGCAGGTCCCATTGTACACACCTCAATTGGCAGTGGACTCTCTTGCAGGGTCTGGAACAGTCGGTTCGCCTCGGCGGACATTTTGTAGCGAAAGCTCTGATTGAGATTGGCGGTGGAATCAAAGCTGTTCGAGCTGGACATCGGTTTTATTGTCATGTTTTGTTCGGCAGTGGGCGTGGCAGCGCACGAATGCTCCATTGTCGCTGGCAGCTGGTCGTCCTCCTTCTTCGTATCGGCAATGGCCGTGGACTGCAACAGATTGTAAGATTGGATTGGATTGGATTTGAACCAGAATAGCTACATGGCAGCAGCATGGACTCACCTGCTGCAGCAGCTGGCGACAATCCTCGGTGCTTTGCTTGATAATATACTCGCTAATGGTCTGATGAAGCTGCTTGGGCGCCGGCGACGACAGATGATGCCCGGCCGGATGGCCGGACTGCTCCAGCTGCTGGCTGGCATTTAGCAGGAGCTCGCGACACCGCAAATTGGCCAGCGAGGGCAGCGGATGGCCGCTGCTATTATTGTCAATGCTGAGCGAGATGGCAACGGGTCGCTTGCCGGCGGCCATGGTGCGCGGCGAGCTCAGGCTCTGGTGGCTGATGCGCGTGGAGACGGCGCAGCTGTTGCCCGCCGACAGTGGTGTATATCGAGTGGGCATGGGCATGCCCGGAACCTGAACCGGGACCATGCCCTCATCCCCGTTCAAATAACGAGCGTGGGCATGAGCATGAGCATGAGCATGGGCTTGGGCTTGGGCGTGGGCCTGCTGCTTGACCGCATAGTAGGGATCGGCAGTGGGTCGCTCGCTCATCAAAACAGTCTGATGGCGGCTAAGTCTTTTGTGTGTCGGATCCTTGGCCAGGATCACGGTGGATATTGTCTTCGTTTGCTGCTGCTGCTGCTGATGCAGCTGCTCCAGCATGAGGGACTGCTTGCTGCTCTTGTAGAGCAGGCGGCTGGCGGCGCCGCTAGTTTCATTTGGCTTCGCCTGTTCCTTCTTGTGTGAGACGCGATCCTGCAGCAGCAAATAGATGGCGGCCACATGATCGTACGTGTTCTTCTTAAGGCTGGCGCGCGTCTTATCCGGCCCAATGCCCACATATTCGGACATGATGCGCAATATATCCTCACTGGGCTCCAGCACCGCCTGCCGTTCCGCACTCAAATTATATTTGGCAATCAGCGCATGCTCCAGTAGCTCGGGGCACATCCAGCGATGCCGCTTGATCTGCTCGATGGTATAGCGACGCGTTGGCTCAAGCACCAGCATCCGGCGTATCAAATGCTCGCACTCCGAGCTCATGAAGAAGGGTATCCGAAAGCGGCCCGACAGCACACGATCCCGTAGGCTCTGCAGCGTCGACCCATCAAAGGGCAGAGCACCACAGACCAGCACATAGAACACCACACCCAGGGACTGCAATGGATAAGGGGATTAGCCTTTAATCCAATTCAATGTGCATATTTCCTTACCCAAATATCAATTTCGGGTCCGGTGTATTGTTTGCCCTCGAATACCTCGGGCGCGGCATACGGCGGGGAGCCGCACCAGGTGGCCAGCAATTCGCCGGGCTTGAAATGATTAGAGAAACCAAAATCGGCAATTTTAATGTTCATGCTAAAGTCCAGCAGAAGATTCTCCGCCTTCAGATCACGATGCACAATGCCCTTGTTGTGGCAATACTCCACGGCGGAAATGATTTGCCAGAATTTAAAGCGCGCCGCCGACTCCGACATGCGTCCATACTTGGCTATGTAATCTGGAAGCAAGAGTTGACGTTTAAGGTTTGTTAAACGATGCGCCGGATTTCACTTGGAGGAGCTTACCAAAGATTTCGCCCTGGCTGGCATATTCGGAGACAATGTAAATCATGTTCTTTGTTTCCATCACCTGAAATGCAAAGGATCGATTTGAGGATTGGTTCTAGCTATAGACGGAGCTGGCGGACACACTACTCACCTGATAGAGCTTGATGATGTGCGGATGCTTAAGCTTCTTCATGATCTCCACCTCGCGATAGACCTTCTGCAGGTTTGTATGATCCAGCTGGGATTTATCAATGATCTTGATGGCCACCTCGTTTTTGGTAATGCGATGCCGCGCCAGCTTCACCACGGCAAAATTGCCCTTGCCAATGGTCCGTTCGATATCGTAGAAGCCGACGCGCATCGGCTCCTTCAGCTTGAGCAGCTCCTTGGGACCGTTGCCGCCGCTGGCGAATAGCTTTTGCGCCAAGAGCACATCCTTGCAGCTGGCCAGCGCATCTATGGAGGGCGTTGCCACCGCATCCATCACGCTCCGTGTGCTGGCCAAAACCGGCTCCGCATCGTGCGCCTTATCATTGGACGGCTCCGTCACATTCGACTTTATTGCTAGCGGCGTCTCCACTTCGCGGTCATGTCCATTGGCCAGCGGCGGTTCCGTGGCACTCGTCGCCGGCTCCTCTTTGCACGGCGTTGCCCCCGCGCCCGTTGCTCCACCTGGCTCCTTCGCCTTAGCCTCGCATGCGCTCATTTTTCGACTTGGCCAGGCTGCGGCACGGCTTCAAACGTTGCAGCTGCGGCTGCTGTTCATGCTCCCGGCGCATGCAACTGGCACTGGCTGCGGCTGTGGCTTTGACTATGGCCAACCCTATAGACGCCTCAATGCGCGCTCCTCCATTGCATTGCAGCGCACGCTGCCTGCCACCACAATTGACAACAGCGAACAAAATTATTAAAAACAAAAAACAGCAACAAATAAATAAAACGAAAACAAGTTCACAAATTTCTATACTCTGATAAGAGATTAGCTCACACGCGCGCACACCAGCACACATAGAGTACTCCTCTGTGTGCGTGTGTGTGTGAATGGGTGCGCGCGTGTGTGTGTGTGTGTGTGTGTTTTCGTATGCAGCATAGAAAAATCAATAAGCCAGCCGTTGCTCGTCTCATAAATCTCTCCTTGGCTGGACGCCGCATTCTCACGTGTAGCTATTACACATACACGAAGATTACGCGCACACACACACACACACACACGTACGCACATGCACGCACACTCACACAGCTCTAATGAGCGCTCACAAATTACCGTTAGTTTGCGCAAAGTCTTTTGCAATTGTTTTTGGTTGTCAGCCTTCAAGTCGCGTTTAGTATTATTTTTAGCTATGCTCTTCTTTTGATTTTTCGGCAAACACTTTTGCATGCCCCGCAACTTGTCCAGTTTCTACCCCACCCCCGCGTCAACCAATCCAAGACGGAGACGTTGCCAACACAACCGACAACCGACAACCGACAACCGACGACCAGCGACACAACAAGGCAACGCGTTTCTGCCGTCGATCTGACCCCCGGAAAGTGCAGAGCGGCCAGCGCAGCCAAAAAACCAACGGGAAAAGAAGCAAACAAAAAAAAACACGACTAGCGTGCTTTAAGGGTTGCCAAAGTTTCGCAATGCGCCGCGTCTGGCAACCCAGCGGGGCCAACAGCCATGCGCATGCGCCTCATTCGACCCCAAGCAAAATGTTTTGCTGTCCTGTGCGGGAGTCCATTCAAATCCTGGCGCCCTTATCGTTTGCAATTTATCGGTTATCGCTCATCTATTTGATTTATATTGGAAGTTGACATATAAAATTTAAAAAGTGCAATCAATTATCAATTAAATAAGCTGCAATATACAGCATGGCTGCTGAAAAGTAAAGAACTTTTGAGGGCCAGAACTATTCAGTAAAAAATATATACATATATCTGAATACATATTAGTTTTTTAATGGCATTTGAAGCTTGTTAACGGTATAAAAAGAATAACGGTAATGTCTAATGAATATAGTTTATATTTAATACGATTTCAACAGATTATAATTGAGGCGACGAAACGAAAAACTTGACATTTACACAAAAAGTGTTCAGTAAAATATATTTAGTTGTAGTTTTAAAAAGCAATGAGAGACAAAAATGAAGTGGTCAGGTTTTATGGACATGCTGCTAATGAAAAATTGACATATATAGTTTTTGGGATAAAAAAAAAAAAAAACAGATGGGTAAAAGTTAAATCTCTAAATATGCATTTGCTATTTTTATATTATACACATTTTATGCAGTACTTGGTACAATCGTGGAACATGTCCATTTAGCTCCATACAAAATACACGTTAGCTATGTGCACATATTGGCTTATAATCAAAATTGCATTACATTTTATGGAACAGGTTTCAAATAATTATTATAATAATAATAATAATAATGTTTTGTACAGTGGAACAAGTGCATGATGCCTGGCGGAAACACGCATATTTTACAACAAACAAACAAACATTTGAAATATCTGAACATCTTTCTCTCCGCATACAGCTCTCTCTCTCTCTCTCTCTCTCTCTTGTTCGTCTGTCTATCTCTTTCTGTGTATGCTGTCTCGCTTTGCAGAGCATTGCCCTAGTCATTTTGACGGCTGAATGTCAGCTGAGGGCAAACGCAAAAAGGCAAGCTTTTAAAAACGAATTCGGCTAGTTGATTGTGCCATGCGCTGTTCCCTTATTCAAATTATATAAAAAATATATACATATAAATGTATATATATATATATCTAGTATTTATAATAGTTATATACATAGACCGATGTACAGACAAAACTCCGACACTATACGAAACGCATTAAAAGCTTAATAAATAGGCTAAAACGAGCTGCACAGGTGCCCAGCACAAAATGTGGACAGCCTTCAGTTTGGAGCACCTTGTGGTTTCCAGTTGTCGCTTGCCGAGCGACATAATTTTCGCCTTGGTCTGGTAATTGTATTAAATTCAGTTTTGATATTATAACTTCACTTCTTCGGCAGCAGCTCGGCGGCAACGCCGGCTGGCGTGGCAGCAGTAGCAGCATTGAAGGTATCGCTGGCGACTGGAGTGTTGGTGTTATCACCGTTTCCGCCGTAGCAGCGCCGCTTGAAATCGCTCAACAAATCGGGACGCTGCTGCGGCCCGTGCTGCGGATCAATGTTTGACGATTGCGTGGTATTTCTGTGCGCAAGAGATTTGGCAGCTTAGTTCGTGTGGTCAAATCCACGGTCTCCACTTACCTTGTCTTGGTTAGCACCGTGCAGCCGTTCTCCACAAGCATGTTGAGAGAGTAGAGCGTGGCCAGATTGAGCAGGCTATCCTGCTCGTAGATCTCAATGTCGGGCAAACGGATTTGGGTCTGGCGGGAATCCTGCAGAAAGCGTGCCAGGCGCTCGTTAACGCTTAGCTTAATGCTGAAACCTGGACGATCGCCATTGATGCGCCGGCAGCCGGCGCGTATTTCGCGCACCTCCTGTATCTGCATGGGCGGCGATGACGACAGGAATGGATTTGATGTCTCGCCGGACATCTCGCTTTCGATTTGCTTTAGCGCCGGCATGCCGTTCATGCTGGTCTCCGTGTCAAGGCAGATGTTGACGCCAATGAAGCCAACGCTGCGATTGCCACGATTCGCGCCGCCGCCACAGATCTCAATCGGCTCCGAGCTGGCGGCCGGCTGAAAGCGTGTCAAATCCTGCAAAGCATCCGGTAGGGGTGGGGACTGCGAGGTGCCGATGAGGACGACGCCGCCGCCGCTGCCACCGCCACCGTAGCAGTCAGCAAAAGTCATTGTCGCTGTCGCCTCCGTGCCGGACATGAGCGTATCATCCTCGCCAATGGTATCATCGGAGCGTATTTGGGGCAGCAGCGATTTCTTGGTCAGCTTGCGCTTGGGATCATATTTGCCGCCAGGACCAAACTCATTGCCGGGCCAATCGGTTAGCTCGTCGTCGCCCTCGCGATCCGTATCGTGCAGCCGATGGCCATCCTCGCTGTCCGAGGAGGAGCTCAGCGAACTGGAGCTAAGAAAGTCATACAGCTCGGTGCAGTCCATCGACTGCACATGCAGCAGCTGCGGTGTTTGGCAAAAGCGGCGTCTGCGATGCGCCTTCGTGGAGCCGCCGCCATGCATATGACCATAATGCGATTTCTGGCGATGGCCATGATAGTCCGCAACAGCGCAGTCTAAAGACAGCTGCAGCGGCAGCTTATCCGAACTATTCAACAACGTCTCAATATCGCTGACAGGCACAAGCGTTTCCATGCTAAAGTCCACAAGGCCAGCGGCGCTGGCTGCACTCTTAACCAGCTCCACATGAAGATTGCTTGCTGCCGTTTGTGGCTGTGCTTCCTGTGCCTGCTCGTGCTCCAGACCCTCCTCCTCCATGTTCGATGTGTTGTCAGTCTTTTGTGCTTGTTGCGTTTCCGTTTGGGTTTGCGCAATGCGATTTATCTTGGAGAGCAGCCCCTTGTTGAGCGGCAGCAGACGATCGCTGTGCGGCTTCGATGTCGATGAATAGCTGCGGGGCCGCATGCGATGGTACTCCTCGATGTGCGTGTACCGCGGCATGCTCGACGAATGCAATTTGCTGGAGCCGCCGACGCCGCCGCCGCTGCAGCCCACGCCAAGAGGAACACCAGCCTCCTGATCGTGCTCGTGATAGCGATCACGATTAGAGCGTTTGCGTTTACCGCAAAAAAACAAATTCGAACGATTGCCGCTGTCCATCTTCAGCACACGTTTTCGTACAGTGCCCGTGCCGGTCATGTTACCGGCACAGCCGCCCAGCATGCCCGGATGCAGCGGCGATTCCGTAAAGCTGTGTGGCGACACAGCCAGATTGCAATCCTTGCTGAACTCAAACTCCATTGACATGCGTTTGATTTTTCGTTTCCGACGCGAGTTCGGCTTGTAGAACCTAAAAACGAAGCGTATTAGATTTGCCTCTGACTAGGGGGCGCGTGTCTACTCACCGAGCTGGACTGAAATTGGTCTCGTTCAACGAGTCCGACTCGAGGGCGCCCATGCCCATGCGAACAGCTGCGGCTGCATTGAACATCTTGCCGGGCAGACGCAGCGGCAGCATTGCCTCGGCCTTGTCATCCGAATCGCTCGCAGGCAGCATCATATCATTGTGTGTGTGTGTATCTAGTCCATCGATGTTTGCATTGGTATTCGGGTGGTGGCCGTGTCCATGTCCATGTCCGTGCGCATTATTCATGGTGTCTGTGGGGCTGCTCGACGAATCTTCGGTTGGTTGCGGCGCACAAGCTGCAGGTGAAGTGCAGTGAAGTGGAAGCAAAGTGGTTTTCATGCTGTCAATTTGCCCACCAGCACTGTGGGAGGGGGGCGTGCTGAATATGGCCAATATCTTGGCTCAAATACTTACGCAAATTACCCGTTGATCGAGTTCTTCGACGCGAGCCCCACCTACCAACGCCGCACGCCCTGTCCATGAGCGACGTCTCCTCCAGGGCGAGGGTCAAGTCGTGCGAGAACTGATCCATTTGCACCAGCACACCCGAATTTCAGTTGCGTTTCATTAAACTATTGCGTGTGCGTTCGCAAAAAATTTATACAAAAAAAAAACGAATCTAAAGGTAAGCCTCAACAATTGGCAGCAGTTCACTTCGATAACAATATCGATATTTACCATTTATCGCCAGTATTTTTTGTGGATTTCTCTGTCCTCCCTGTTGACTCAAGGCTGGTCACTTTACGACCATTGGTGAAAGCAAAATCGGTTAAACTCGGAGTTAACTGACAAAATATTTCAATGTTAATATTGAATATTTATCTCTGCCTATATTTTGCTTTGTTGCACGTTTAACATACCAAACGCATGTTATGCATTTATATTTATATAATATTTCTTGACACAATTGTCTTATGTTTTTAATATAATTCACAAAAAAATAAAGTTATTGTTCAAAATATACTTTACAACGATGAAATAGCAGCATTATTTAAAATGAGATCGACCCTGTAATAATAGATGAGTATTAACCAATTCAAAAATATGATACATAATTGCAGTAAAGTTCATGTAGTATCTAGATATAAAATTACCTACCGTAGATGGTTTAACGAACAACCGCAGTGTATGTACAATTAGACAAACCTTTTCTGTATAATTTAGATACTTGGCTGCTAATAACAGATAAATTCTTAAAATCAATAGGTTTCAAAAGTCAAGCGTCGAGCCATTGGAATACAGGCAGGCTTATCGTTATGGCCCAAGTTTAATTTCCCTTAAGACTGATTTGAAATTATCGATTAATTGTCTTTCAGTGTTGTGCGTTCGGAGTAAATGATGGTATCGTTGATAGTTTTGGTATTTTTGTTTTGAAAATTTCTTTTATAATGTTTAATGCCGTTGGTCACATTGAGCATTGACACAGTGAAATGCAGAAGCTCATGCTCGAAAATAAAATTTTTACTTTAAAGTTTGCGCTTCAATTTGACTGATTTGACGTAAATTTCGTCGCACACCTAAACTCGACACGCAACAAGTTCCAGCTGCGACAACAGTTTGCATACGCAGCAGCCGCAACTTAGAGTTTTAATTGTGCCGGTTGACACAAAAAAAGTTAAGGAAAAAACGCCGCTTTTTTTTATTGCTGTGCGACGTGCTGCTAATTTAGTTTGTTGCAGTTGTTGCAATTTGTTGGAGGTGCTTCAAAAATGAGTCGCCGACGTGCACACGACACCGAAGATGAGAGTTATGGTGAGCTGAGTGTAATTTTCATATAATATATTATAATAAATAATCATTTTGGCACATTTCATGTGCTACAGACCACAGACGCAACAAGCGCCGCCGCGTCTCAGAGAACCAGGAGATTGAGGATCGTTTGGAGTCCCTGATATTGCGTGTGGGCGAGCGCAGCACCTCGTCGGTGGAGTCGAATCTCGAGGGTCTTGTCTCAGTGCTGGAAGCCGATCTGGGCACATTCCGTTTGAAGATCTTGCGTATTCTGTCCGACTGTGCGGTTCGCATGCCCGAAAAATGTACCGTCTACACGACCCTGGTGGGTCTGCTCAATGCCAAGAACTATAAATTCGGTGGCGAGTTCGTCGATTACATGGTGAAAACGTTTAAGGAGTCGCTGAAACTATGCCGCTGGGATGCGGCACGCTACTCGCTACGCTTTCTGGCCGATCTGGTCAACTGTCACGTTATCTCGGCCACAAGTCTGCTCCAGCTGCTCGACACAATAATCGATGTGTCCAACGAGGACACGGTGCCGCAAGTGCGACGCGATTGGTTTGTGTTTGCGGTGCTCTCCACGCTGCCGTGGGTGGGGCGTGATCTGTACGAGAAGAAGGAGTCAGCACTGGAGTCGCTGCTGCTGCGCATTGAGGTGTATTTGAATAAGCGCTCGAAGAAGCATCATAATGCGCTGCGCGTCTGGTCATCTGATGCGCCACATCCGCAGGAGGAGTATCTGGACTGTCTGTGGGCACAGATACGCAAGCTGCGCCAGGACAACTGGGCCGAGAAGCATATACCGCGTCCGTACCTCGTCTTTGACGCCATTCTGTGCGAGGCACTGCAGCACAATTTGCCGCAGATAACGCCGCCGCCACACCATGACGCCATTGAGTATCCCATGCCGTGGGTTGTCTACCGCATGTTCGACTACACCGATTGCCCGGATGGACCGAATCTGCCGGGTGCCCATTCGATTGAGCGTTTTCTCATCGAGGAACATCTGCATCACATCATAGAGACGCATCATCATGAGCGCAAAGATTGCGCCGCCCAGCTGCTGAACTTTCCGTTCAAGCACAAGATCCCATTGGAATACTGCATTGTCGAGGTTATCTTTGCGGAGCTCTTTCACATGCCCACGCCTCGCTATCTGGACATTTGCTATGGCTCCATTCTAATCGAGCTGTGCAAACTGCAGCCGGGCACATTGCCCCAGGTGCTCGCCCAGGCAACTGAGATACTGTTCATGCGCATCGACTCCATGAACACGTCGTGCTTCGATCGGTTCGTCAACTGGTTTAGCTACCATTTGAGCAACTTTAAGTTCACCTGGTCCTGGGACGAATGGGACAGCTGTCTGCTGCTCGATGCCGAGCATCCGCGTCCCAAGTTCATACAGGAGGTGCTCCAAAAGTGCCTACGGTACGATTAATGCCCCAAATCCTTGTGTTTACCTTAATCAAACTCCTTTCTCTCGCTCACAGACTCTCCTATCATCAGCGCATCACCGAAATGATGCCCACAACGTATGCGAAACTGATTCCGGTCATGCCCGTGCCTAACTACAAGTACACCAGCGAGGAGGCTGGTGAGTACCAAATACCAATATATTCTCTAGCTCCTCCTGCTGCAAGCTAAGCTTTTTAATTTGAATCAAATCATATTTATTCGAATGCTACAAATTCTAGAAAATACTTAACATGAAAATAACTGAAAACTCGCGATTTGGTCAGCTCATCCTCCTCCTGCTCCTGCTCCCGCTTCGTTTTCAACTTATTTCCTTTTGTTTTTGTTACGCTTAAGTTTAGGATTAGTCAATTGCATTTTTGGGGCATTTAGCTGTGCTTCACCTCGTTCTCATCGTCGTCCACAATGATGGGTATCTCCTCGCCGTTCTCGCCCACCTTGATGCTCACAGATTTGCTAACCGATTTCTGGGTGAGCACCTCGATGATTTCACCCCCCGGCAATGCCGAGCTGTTGACTGCAGGCGAAGACGTCGTTGTTGTTGTTGTTGTCGTTGTCGGTGCTGTTGTTGTTGTCGTTGTTGTTGCTGTGGCTGCTGTCGTGGGCACAAATGCCACCTTGGACTCGTGGCGATGACTGCTCTTGGCCCGGCTGTCCATGCTGGTGGCATTCTCCTTGCGGCGCTGCTTCCACTTGGCTATCGCCGGCTGCTCCGTGGTTGTTGTTGTTGTCGTTGTCGATCTGCCTGCGGTGATGCGCGGCGTTGTCCGATAGCGACTTAAAGCGCGCAGCGGCGTAATGCTGGTCGAGGTGGACACAAAGCTTGCTCGGCTTGTGGCCGCTGCTCTCGGTGGTGCCATTGAAGTGCTTGTTGTTGTCGTTGATGTTGTTGTTGCTGCGGTTGTTGTTGTTGCTGCTGCCGTTGTTGTTGCGCTTTCTGTGCTTGTGCTGGACACTGGTGCTGCTGTGGTGGCCAGTTTGGGTTGTTTTTGACTGCCAGCGTGTCGCTGTTCGGTCTGTATGCTAGGCAGCTCTGCCGTCTCCTCGTCCTCCTCCTCCCCGTCCTCGTGCTGCTCGCTTGAACTGCCGCGTTCCAACTGCCCTGGGTGATGCTGCTGCTGCTGCTGCTGCCGCAGTGGTTCATCGGATTCATAGCTGTGCGGCGACTCCAGCTGTAGTACATCCACCGGATGCTGATGCACATAAAGCGGATCCGGCTCGGAGTAGCGGTAGACGGTCTCCTCCAGCGGCTCGCTCTGCACAAATGACTTTTGCTCCTCCTCAGCATCTGCCGCGGCGCCGGCATAGATCAACAGCGGTGTCAGCTTGGACGTGTCGTGCTTGGATGCCTGCTCGTAACCTGCTTATACACATTAAAGATCCAAACCAAGATTACAATTTCATAATGAGAGGATGAAATAATCAGAATCGTATCAGATCTGAATCCTATGGAAACTGTCCAACATATCCAATTACATCTCAATGTATTCCCTTATAGAGGGACTACTATATATATCTCTATATATAAAACTGTTTGTCCTGCTTGACTGACCGACTGATTGACTGACAGTCAGGAGCACTCTGCTTGTCAGAGCTCATACAAACTACATTCATGTGCTCATCTGCAGCCATATAGAGCTTACCTGTATAGAGTTGTGGTTGCTGTTCCTGATCCTGATGCTCATCCTCGCCAGGCTCCAGGGACTCGGCAGAAGCTGGTTCGCGGTTTGTCGGCAATTGCAGCTCACGATGCGATTCATAATAATGCTCAGGATAACTATGTCGATATGGCGGTCTTGTCGGTGGCGCTGGGGTGGACAGTTCCGCCACGTAAGTGGCTGGACGATAGCCCAGCTCCGCATGGTTGCCGCCGACGCCGCCGCCGCCATCAACCAGGCCATTGGGCGTCATATAGAAGTGATGATGGAAATGATGGGTGACTGCCGGATTGGCTGGCACGGGAGCGGTATTAACGTGACCAGCGCCGGTGCCGCCGCTGCCCAGTTCGTTGGGCAAGGGGTAAGGCTCCGGGGGAGTGGGCAGCTCCGGACGTGGACCAAACTTGACCGGATAGCCGCCAGGTCGAAATGTTGTCGCCGGTATAAAGTTGGGACGCAAGCCCAGATTATAGAGGCCCGGATACTGTTCGATCTTGGGCGTACCCTTGGGTATGCCCTGCTTTAGATACTCACCAATGTTGAGGTTGGGCGGCAGCAGCGGCGGCAAAGGTGGCGGCGGCGGCGGCGGCGCCTGAAAGATTCCGTGCATAAATGTCGCTTGCGGTTGCCGATCCTGACGTCGCTGGGCGAGCTCCTGTTCACGCTTCTGCTCGTAGACCTGTCGGCCAAAGCTCTGCGGATAGTCGGACTCCTTCTGGATGTAGCTCTGCGGCGGCCAGCCAATGCTTGCCGCCAGCGGCGACACGCTGAACTTCAGCTCGTAATGGAAGCGTTGTGGCAAACTCTGGCCAATGCCGCCATCCCGATGCCGGATGCGCTGCACCCGCCACAGGGCGCGTGTCTGGATGCCCGCCGTTGCCGTCTGTTGGGCATCCGTGCTGCCCTCGACAAACCGATAGCTGCCATTCGCCGAGAACTGCTCCAGCCGACCGCTGGCCAGCGTCACAATATCCCCAAACCGGGCCGGGCCCAGCTGCGTCTGGGCAACGGCCAGCGGCATGTACGGCGTCTGCAGAAAGTTGTGATAATCATGCAGCTGGCTGCCATTTGGCCGCCGCGCACAGGGGCGCTTTAGTGTCATCCATATAGCTGGCCAGGACAACCTACCTACCTGAGATTGCCAGCGGCGGCGCCGACGGCGGCGTCCGTGAACAGCGTCACATAGGTCACATGCTTCAAGGTGCGCTCCCAGCTGCGCAGCACAGTCCTCCGTCGGCTGCTCCTCGTAGTAGATTCGCTTGCCGCTTAGATTGCAGCGACTGCTTGGGCGTCAGCACCAGATCCCGTCCAGCGCCCACAATGGCCGACATCGGCGCCAGCTGCTGCAATTTACCACAGTCGCTATCAGTATCAACTGGGCCAATACATGGGAGTACTCTAAAGGGATCCTGAGCCAATCTGTGCAATCGGACCATGTCTCGCCTGCCAAACTTTTTGCCTGGAGACGCAAAAGGCAAGGCACGCGGGGCAACTGGACAACTGAACCTCTCTCTCGAGCTAGCACAGGCTCCCTATAGAGTATTCCAGTCGGCAAGTATCTGCAGAAGCTAAAGTTTGTAGAAAATACAGCCCACAGACTTTGCCATGAAGTGGCAAAGTTCCATAAGGTGGAAACAGAACCAAGGCACACTCTGTTAAACTGTCTCTGGGTTAAGACCTGCTTGCATCAGAATTGAAGGCGTTTAGACGCAGGATAAGCTAGTGGAACGTCCAGACTGAAGGAGGGTCGTCTGTAGCCAAGTTTGTGCCTCAAGTGACAGGCTTCTGCAGCATCTGTCACGGGCACTGCAAGAGCAGGGCATAAACCACGGGCACCACAATACTTCCGCCAATCAGGCCAAGCTTAACATAGGCCAGCTTTGGCAGTAGTCCAGGCCGTGCATTTGGTTAGCTGTTTGTAGCCGAAGTTTCTTTCCCAGCTTTGTCCAGTCCCTATGTGGAACTCTCCTCGAGCAGACTAAGCTCCTACTGGCAACAGCTCAGGTTTAAAGAAGCCACTGTCCATGTCCACACACCCACTCGGCCCACATGGGGGACACGGGTTTGACTTGACATGACCTGAGGTGACCTTCTAGATCGGTCCGTTAGTTTTTAGCCCCACCAAATAGTGGTACAGTTCTGCATCACTTACGATTGCCAAGAATAGTATGCACACGAGGCAAGATATTTGCCACATTTTCACATCAAAAAAAAAAAAATCACAACAAAAAAATTGGAATCAAAAACACAAGTAAATCGTTGACAGCTCGTCTTTTGGCCAATTCTTTAGACGTTTGTGCCGCGCGCGCGCTTCAGCTTGACTGAAAGGCGTTCGCGACGTGCGCACCGCTAATAACAAAACCCAACGACAGACGGGGTAAACCACCAAATGCCGTCGCCGTCGCTGGCTTTGGCTCTGGCTCCGTCTGCTGCTTTCGTTGGAGCAGCCAAGCGGCGCATCGCCAGCGGCGGCAGTTTCGCAATCTTTGGCAACGGCCGCGTTTCTAACAGTAGCAGCAGCAGCAGCAGCAGGTGGTTTAGGTGGTGCGGGTGGTTGGGCGGCTGACGCGCTTTTATGCAACACTTGCGGATGTTTAGACCCGCTTCAAGCAGCATGCCAGGCGCCCCACCCTCCCTCCACCACACAAAAATTCAACCCAACCCAAGCTAACTGAGTCGACGACACCGCCCCCCGCCTACACACGGAGCTGAGCTGGCGAAACGCTTTTTGGCAAGTCGCGCCGCACTCCGACCCACTCCAACCGACTCCGACCCACCTCAACCAGTTGAGATTCCCTGTTAGATATGCTGCTCGCTTCGCTGAAGTTCAATAGTGGAACTGGCCATCGCATCAGATGCGATTCCATCCGATTTTGTCGTTCTCATTGCGTTTCAGTTCACCTTGTCTCAGGTTCTCCTTTGGATTTTGTAGAGGCTAAAGATCACATAATTCGATAGCACAAGTCTCGGCTGCGAGTGAAGAGCTTAGACTTAGAAGAGAGAAACGCGCTAGAAAGCTGCGCAAGACACACGAGAAAGTATTACTTAGGGAAAAGGCAAGAGTCGGAAAGAGATTAACCAAAGATAGCGCCCCAACTGGGCAGAGTAAAGATTACAGTTGAGTTATGAAAGGCACAAGTGCAAATAAAGCACGAGTTGCAACAACCCAGCCACAACCCATAAACAGGTTCAATTGAAAGCAAAAAGATGAGGCTCGAACTCAGAACAGAGGCTAAGACTAAAATAATCAATTAAAATCCCTGCATCCTTTTGTTTTAATGCTTTAAACAGCAGACTGCAAATCGATAATTATCGAATGTGGTAAAGTGGGAACAAGGTGTCGATATTTTCATAAGCCTGCTGAGCAAGAATATTTGAATAGGACGGGGACCTTCTGTCTGTTATATGCATCTCATGGTGCCCTTTTTATAATATGCTAAACAGCTTCAAGCAACTCATCGTTTTTTTTATGGGGTTTTTAAGAGCCAATTCGGGGGCCTTGCTTAGCTGCTGTGCTGCTTCTCATGACTGTCATAAAAGTATTGCACTTAGAACTCGTTCCTCCCCCGCCAAACCCAACTAGATATCAGACACACCCAAGCAAATTGTGCGTTGTTTTGCATATCGCTTTGTGTTTCACATTCGTAAACGTTGCAGCTGGTAAATTAACTCGTGTCGTGTCACGCGCTTATCGCTAATTGCGCCACTTTAGCATTGACAGCCAGGCAGACCGCAGAGAGCGAAAGAAGAGCTGGACACGTTGCGCTCGATGGAGCAGTGCCCTGATCTTTTCAGCGCCATGCCCTGCCTTGGACATGCCCAATTTGAGCTGAAAACCAAAGATCCGTGAAAATATACATATTTGGCATCAAGTCAAACCAAATGCTAATCATCTAAGGCGAATACCCTATAGTCGAAAAGTCACTAGATATAGATAGAGATATATTGAAATATAAGAATATAGATAGAGATATAGATATAGATATAGATATAGATATAGATATAGAATATAGATATAGATATAGATATAGATATAGATATAGATATAGATATAGATATAGATATAGATATAGATATAGATATAGATATAGATATAGATATAGATATAGATATAGATAAGATATAGATATAGATATAGATATAGATATGCATGTAGAGAAGGAATTTAGAATATTTGTGTTTACAGCTTGACGCTGGGCTTAGGGTATCTCCTAGTCGTGCACTCCCGTCCAGAGCGTTCTTAGCTGTTTCTATTAGCTATTCGCGCGATTCATTCAGCCAACATTCCAAGCTGCCGCTGCTGCTGCTGCTTCTGTGTGAACTTTTGGGGGCTGATCTTGACACGCTCCATTGTCTGGACAATGGCATTCTTGAGCTTTGTTTTGCTTGGCTCTGTCCGATGGCCTCACAGTGCTTGGCAACTGGGTCGCGCTGCAGTTCCGCATTTGGCTTGCCAAATGGACGCATTAATTCGTTTAAATTAAGTCTGTTCCCCCTTCCGACCCTTCCCACCCTCTGCTCCTCTTGAGCTCAACGCGCATTTCATTGACATAATCGACTCGAAAGTGCCAATAAATTGCATGTAATGGCTGCTGTCTGGGCAGAGAGCAGGTGGCAGGGGGGGCGGGCGATGTAGTCATCATTAGTAACGCACCAGGCGGCAGCCGTGGCAGGCAGGCGCTGGGCCTGTTGCCGCTTGGTTCCACGCGGCGGCGCACCAAACGCAGTTGCAACTGGCGCAAGCGAAAGTGTCAACTGTGCCAGCAGCTAACCCGCTCCAGGTTCCTCCTCCTCTCCCATCCCCTTCGCTCCCCTCTCCCCATGGCAGCCCCTGCACGTAATAAGCATTTAATGATGTTGCATTCAAACAAAACATTTCCGTTTCTCTCTCTGTCTCGTCGCAGCCAATCTGCCCGGCACAACGGTCGCCCTGCAGCTGGTCGGCGCCATACGGCAGAAGTGCACGCCGGAGGAGGTGGTCAACATATTGAAGGAGATACCCAGCAGCGGTTACAGCGGCGAGGAGATGTCCGATGGCAGTTTCAATGCGTTGAAAATCGATGTCTTTGTCCAGACGCTGCTCAATTTGGGCTCGAAATCGTTTTCGCACAGCTTTGCGGCCATATCGAAATTTCATGTGGTATTCCGTGCGTTGGCCGAAACGGAGGAGGCACAAATCTGTATATTGCACAACATCTTTGAGCTGTGGTCATCGCACCAGCAAATGATGGTCGTGCTCATCGATAAGCTGCTTAAGCTGCAAATTGTCGACTGCTCGGCGGTGGCCACATGGATATTCTCCAAGGAGATGACTGGCGAATTTACCAAAATGTATCTCTGGGAGATATTGCATCTGACCATCAAGAAGATGAACAAACACGTCATTAAACTGGGTAAGTAAATGCGGAAGCAGATCGATTCATCCCACTAAACCCATATGTCTGTTATCCCTGACAGATACCGAGCTAGACAATGCCAAGGAAAAGCTGTCCAAGGCGGATTCATCGTCCAGCGACACGGATGAGGATACGCCGCACAAGCGCAAGAAGCCCATTACGCATACCGATAAGCCATCCGAGGAGGTATGTCCATTAATTTCTCGTTTCTCCTTCAAACCATTAATCCCTTTCATCCGCATCCATTCACAGGTCGTTGAGCGCATGGAGGAGAAACTGGAGGCAGCCAATGTCAATCAGAAGCGTCTGTTTCTTATCGTCTTTCAGCGCTTCATTATGATACTATCCGAGCATCTGCTGCGCTCGGACACAGATGGACGCGATCCGGACACAGACTGGTATCGCTGGACCATCGGCCGCCTGCAGCAGGTGTTCCTCATGGTAAATCGAACACACACGCAATTTAGCTATATATGTTCGTTCCTAATCCTTGCAAACCTTTCACCAACAGCATCACGAACAGGTGCAGAAATATAGCAGCACGCTGGAAACGCTGCTCTTCACATCCGATCTGGACTCACATATACTAGAGGTCTTCCAGCAGTTTGTCGCACTGCGCGCCTAACAGAATCGAACAACATCAACTACATCAACTACAACAACTACAACAACAACAATAGCTAGCTGCCACTCGAACTGTGTCCAGACGCGACTCTGGACCTGCTCCGGCGGCATGGAGCAGGCAAAACAGCTGCGCTTCGGGCAGTTATTTAGTTCTGTTTTAGGATTTAGTTTTTTTTATACACATATGCATACAATTGTAATTTTATAATAAGTGGGCTACAGCAAAAAGCCGCCCACATCAATTTAACCACAAGTCGCAACACACACAACACACACACACACAGACACACATACAAGATCTACATAAAATGACAAATTTTGTAATTTGTAATACAACAACAAAATGCATGAATTAAAGATATGCAAATACAAAGCTAAACATTTAAAAATTGTTATTTTTTATACGGGTCGCTTTAGCTGACAAATCAGTATGGCTCAAAATATATATGAGAACAAATTTTTTTGTAATAATTTACAGGGATTAGTTTAATAAAAATGATATATTCGAACTTTTGGTTCTTCAAATGGTTTTATTAGCACATGCTTGCAGTTTAGCACGCACTGTGGCGCTGCTTTCTGCACATCACAGTTTGATGCAAACTGTGCACAGGCTGCGCTTGTCATTGAGGTTTGAGGTGAACTGTGACCATGCTGCAGCATAAGAGGTTTTATGTTCACTGTGCACATGGTTGTGCTGGCCCAAACAGTTGTAGTAGCACTGTATCTTAGAAACTCAGCACACATTGTGGAACATAAAAAAAGTGCAGCATACGTTTAGGCTGGCGGAAAAAATTTAAAATATCCGAATTTCTGATAAGTAAGCTTGAAATTTTATTCGCACTCAGATACTCAATTATATATATATATATATATATATATATATATATAGTATATGTATATATAGTATATTGTATGTTTATATTATATGAAAATATATTTTGTGCGCTCAGCGCTGCGGCTTCACTTTAGCCCATGTTTTTTTGGCACCGGTTTCCGTTTTGTTTTCTTGTTTTCTTTTGTTAGGAATCAGGTAAACAGCTGCTTGAATCGGGATTCGGGTTATACTGATTGCTATAGCTAAATTGCTTTGCTTGGTAGATTTGTAGACTTGCAGGTCGGTCAGCTTTGGGTGACATCTACGAGGTGCGCGGCTGGCTGGGCACATACTTCTCCGAGGGCTGATACTGCCACTGGGCGCAGATGGCCTCCTGCTCCGTTTGATTGTAGCCGGCTCTGGGTGAGAAGAGACAACAAGAGACAACCGTGAGAGAGACTGAGAGAGAGAGAGAGGGAGAGAGATGGAGAGATGCTGTGGGATCTAGCTGGTGAGCATTGGCATTCGAGATGTGCTTAATTTATTGGCAAAAATGAATAGTCGCAAAATAAAAACAAACAAAAAATGAATAACAACAAAAAACTTAAGACAAAACATGCAATTGCTTTGGACATGCTGACTATGCGCTGCGTGCGGTAATCCTCGGCAGCTACTAATACTGAGCGGGCACAGCACAGATGCCGCCCGGAGCTTAGCTCAGCTCCAGCCGTAATCATAGCCATAGCCGGGGCCGTAGCGCGGCCGCTCGTAGTAGTAGCCCCTCGAGGGCGGCCGACCTGGCGGCAGTTCCCGGCTGACCGGCGCATGGAGGCTGTCCCAGAGCAGGCGGGGACGCTGCACCACCTCACGCAGTATGTTGACTGCGGCCAGGCCGACGCTGGCCAGCTTCACGCCGAAGCGTCGTGCATTGTGCTTGAGCGGGGGCAGTGGTGCGGGTGGTGCGAGGGGCGCAAGGGCGCGTCCCAGCGGATGCGGCTGATCTAGAATCTTGGCAATTAGATTATCGGCATGCGGCGGCACATAGAGATCGGCCTGCCGATACTCGGCCGGGCACTGCTGCCGGCTGCCATATCCATATAAGTAATCCTCGAACCTTTGGTGCGCCGAGCAGGGGCTGCGCTCCTGGAAGCAGGTCACCTGCACCACATTGTAGAAGATGGCGCCCAGCGTGTTGGCCGTCTCCGTGTTGGCCGCCTGCAGGCAGCGCCGGAACCGGGCATCGCAATCGCAATGGGAGCGGGTGAAGGTACCGCGATTGCACAGGCCGCGCCGGCAATCGCCCACGTTGAGCACATCCGGGCACATGTCGTGCTCCCGGCAGCAGCGATCCTCGCGCGCATGCTGCCCAAGATCATCGTAGCTGGTTGCGGCTGTGCCCGGACCGCACCACTTTGTGCCCGGATATATAAAGCCAAGGCCGCCGCGAAACTCATGCCCATAGGAGCCCTGACGCCGGCACACCTCCTCCAGCTCCACGACCGACTCGCGCGGCACCTGCCGTATGCGACGCGGATCCGACTGCAGCAACATGCGCTGAATGTCGCCCCTGCGGCAGCACAAAAGAGTTTCCAATATGAATATGCAAAATGTGGCTGTGGCATTAAATATATGTCTTGTGCGGCACTCACCGATCCGTGTGCATCTTGCAGAACGGATGTCGCGACGAGAGCTCCACCATCATGGTCATGGTCATATCCGAGATGAGCACCGCGGAGCCAGCGCTCGGCGCCAGCCTCTGGCTCAGCAGCAGCGCCAGCAGCAGCGATGTCAGCGGCAGCGCCGTCGGCTTCATGACGTCTTCCAGCAAAGCCCAAGAGAGAGCGCGAGAGGGGAAGAGAGCAGCTGCAAAGAGAGCGCCAGAGTGTATGAGAGAGCGGGCAGTAGAGATGAGCACGAGATGTTAAACGAACACGAACACGACACGCACGAAAGTTTTAAATATTCCTGTAAAGAGAGAATCGCCGAGTCCGTCACGCCAAGTTGTGCCTGTTCGTGTCACGATACGCGCTCAGAGAGAACGCCAAAATGTATGA
Organism: Drosophila ezoana; assembly: GCA_035045725.1. Lineage (NCBI taxonomy): Eukaryota > Metazoa > Arthropoda > Insecta > Diptera > Drosophilidae > Drosophila > Drosophila ezoana. The sequence continues at coordinate 6,163,374 of JAWNOU010000103.1, read as the reverse complement.
GAGAGCGGGCAGTAGAGATGAGCACGAGACGCCTAACGAACACGAGCACGAACACACAAGAAAGCACGACATGCACGGCTTTGCTGAAGATTTCAATATGCCTGTAAGGCGAGGATTGCCGAGTCCGTCAGCTCACGCCAAGTCGTGCGTGTTCGTGTCACGACACGCGCTCCACGCTAAGCGTGCGAGAATAGTTGGCACCAGGCATAGAGCGCATCATTGAGGCTGAAGGGCCGGCTGAGACTCGGAATGTGGCCCACATTCAGCGTCCAATTAGCAGCTGGCTCACCCGCAGCTTGGATTTTGGCTAATTTCCATGGACCGGTCAGCGCGCAGAGTTGACCTCACGCCGAGCACAATGCGCGACGTCGCACAGTGGGCCGCAGTCGTGCGAAAAATGTGATCAGCTATTTGGAGCGCGACCGGCGCACGGCGGGCACCACGGTAAATGATGAACGCGGCGATCAAAACAAAATCAATGAAAAGCAGCAAAACAAAACAATTTGCAAAATAAAAGACGAAGTTTGCCAAGCAAAAAGGAGCACTGCACGACTAGCAGATACCCTGTACTCAATGTACTCCTGCTCTTATATTCGTCGAGATATGCTCAAGAAAGCAAGTCTGAGAATCGATATTTATCGGTTTTATAGGAATGAGAGCAGATATTGACCACAAGCGATCAGCCTATTCCGCGTTTGATATGCAAGAATGTATATTTGAAATTTGACCTCGTTGTCCAGATCAAGAAATTCTGGGGAGAAGGGGGGAGAAGGCAGCATCTAACACCTGTTACATATAATTTACCTCAACATTGATACTCCTTTTTAGCGGTTGGGTATAGGGCATAGAAGCCAAAACAAAATAATTTGCAACATAAAAGACGAAGTTTGGCAACAGAAAGGAAAACAAACAACAAAAACACAAAACGGAAACTAATTACGATTTTGGCCAGCTTTAAGGCGCGTCCAATTGCCAAGCGGCTGAGATAGGGGCGCGGGTGGGGCTGGGGCTGGGGCTGGAGGTGGGGGCGGGAGGGTGTGGCAACTGTGTGTGTCGAAATGATGCGCCGCAGCTGCTGTCATAATTGGCCAATCGCTTGTTACCAATTCTTGGCCCATTGTTCGATTCGGTAAGGTCAAGGTCGACCAGCCACGCCCACTTTCCAATTACAGCCAACTTTGCAAAGTGGCTACTGAATTTATTTGCCCGCCCGAGTCGAGCGGGTGGTCAACAGATCTGCGCCAGAGCGCGATGTTTAACAAGCTAACAGCTGGGATACCCTGCAGTGCCGAGCAGCGGGGCATATTGCACTTAGAGACATGAGAGACAGGATTGTCACTGCAGGACTCTCTTGAGGAAATGTCATGCAAGTTGTCCTGCAGTACACACACTCTCTCTCTCTCGCTCTCGCTCTCTTTGGAACATTAGTAGAGCAAACAGCTTTTGTCCGTTAACAGTGTTGGGTTAAGAGGGATAAACAGTGTTGTAAAGCATGAATTAGGAATGCGAATAAAGTTCATATAAACTGAAAGATCATCATGAAGAGTTAAGAAGAAAATCTCTTATAAAAGTATAGAGTATTTGAAGTGCGTTCATGCTTAAAATTTCGATTTTGAAGAGTTATTTTGAGTTATTTTCGGCGACTTTGGCATTTTTGTTTGTTTATTGAATGAGCACAAATCAATTTTTTATATTTTGTTTTTTTGTTTTCTCATTTTTTAGCAGGTAAACATCAGAAATACCATTGAAAAGTGCAAGTCTTGTGGAGCTATTGTTAAACTCGCCGACGACAGACAGTTCTCTCGGTTTTGATTTAGTTGTGCCTCGTTTTTTTTTTGGGGGGAAAGGGACATTGAATTCCAAGGCGTAAACTTGGTACAGTTCACGTCACGTCGGATTATTACAAATAATTAATGATGACATATTGAGAGACGCTTATTAGCTATAATAAGCATCTAATTTATGAGGCTCAGGGGGCAGCGGGGGCCAGCGGGGGCAGCTGAAGATCAATCAGCGATCGTTCGACAATTGTCAACTGTCTGGGCTCAAAAATTTTGGTGGGCGATCTATTTGGAGACAGAGAACGACAGCCGCGATCGATCTTAATTCGCGGAATTGGGCACAATAACAAGCGACATGGAACTGAGAAGGCGTTCGGCATTTAGATATCTATTTCAATACTCTTCCGGTTTATCAGACACAATTTCCCACAATAACAAAAGCGAATTGTCAACTGATCGCAGGCGCAATCTCGATCTGCAGCTCGTTCTCTAGAATTATCCGCGACCCGATCTTTAGACTCAATATCAAGAGTCGCGGCCTAATTTGCTGATTCATCTCTAGCTCGTGGCTAGTTATGGATCCGATCTGTCGGGCTTGGACTGTGATCTGTGATCTTCAGCTCGTTCCATAGTTCAATCTTCAGCTCGATTTTGCTCTAAAGTACAGTCCCCAGCTAGATCTTAAGCTAGAGTACCGTCAGCTAGATTTCATATTTCTACAGGTTCTCTCTCTGACACGATCTTCGGCTAGATCGGCAGTACATAATCCAGCTATATCTATAGCTGAAAGTCAAGCAGAATAATCTGCAGCTTAATCAAGAGAACTAACTTAAGCTTGATCTTCAGCTAGATTTCAAGCATCTTCAAGCTTCTATCTGTGACACGATCTTCGGCTAGATCGGCAGGTTAATGGATTAGAATAAGACATTGATTTAATGTTCAGCTCGAACTTTGGTTTTAGCTTTAAAGTTCAAGCATCAACTAGATCTGATCTTCATGCTGATCGACAATCTGTAACTCAATTTATAGCTTAATATTTAGTGCGATCTGCAGTTTGAACTCGAGCTGCGGCTCGATCACGATCTGCGGCTTAATTTAGATACATATTGTGTGTGTGTGTGTGTGTGTGCGTGTGTGTGTGTGCGTGTGGCTGAATATATTTCAATAACAATATTGCGATCTATTTCCATAGACATACGATTTGGCGATCTGGCTATTCGCTGATCTGTTTGGAACGGCTGATCAGCATTTGCTGCAGTCACCCTTCGGATCCATTCGCATAATTTTCAATGTCAATGCTTTTTAAATTCATGGCATAAATAGCCAGCTGCGACGGAGCCCAGCGGGTCGAACGGCGATCTGCGTCAGCGTCTCGCCAAATAGCCGGCGCCGTTGTTTTGCCTTTTTCTCTAGCCTCTAGCCTCTAGCCTCTAGCCTCCGGCCTCTGGCCTTTGGCCGTGTCTTGTTTGTCTATTCGAAGCACAAGATGAAACGAAATTGAAATCAAAGTTCGATTTGCTCGGCGATCGCTTTTGGGCTGGCTCGAGTACATTGACCGCGGCTGAGCCTCAACTGAGCCCGTCTCGCCATCTATTTGGACTATTTTAGAGCTCAGCTCTGGCCCCAACTGTTTTAGAGCTTCTTTGCCCCGTTGACCCATTGAAAATGGCTAAAACAAAGAGGGCATAATGTTTTTGTGATCTTGCAAGGGAGGACGAGCTGAATTTCGAAACTTGTTAACTACAAATCCTTGAAATTTAACTAAAAATATAAGTATTATTCCATACTTTTAGTTCGATATCTTTTCGCATTTTCATCATATCGATAAATATCGATTTTGAGAAAGGGTTGCTCAGCTCGAGAACTAATGGAGCCCGATACACCCATCTTGGTATGCAAGCTATTGTATAGCACACGCAGCCTAGGCATACTTCACTTTTTCGATAACCGTTTCACCCATTCCCGAATTGATCGGGAATGCATTTCCCATGCAAAGGCGAGAAGAAGCACCGTCGTACAGAGTATCTCCTAGTCGAAGCAATCTTTGTTTGTTTTTATTTCACTTTTTATGGTTCAACATCCGATTAAAAAAGAAAAAAAAAACAAGCAACATGCGTCTGACATTAGGTTCGGGCGCGGGGGGGTTGGGCGGCAGCTGGGGTTCATGCCCCAAAGCTGTTGCTTTGGACTTTATGGCCCATCAAGCTGTGAGCTACTGTTAGCCCTCGATAAACAAGTTCCACCTGCAATTAAACGGAATGCACTGACAGCAAAGGGGGGCGAGGCGCGGGGTAGGTAGGTAGGTTGGGCTATGCTAAAGGTCGGTGGGCGTGTCGTCGCTTGGATCATCAATCACAGACGGAGTCAGAGTCAGAGTCGGAGCCAGAGCCGAAGCTATTTTTGCTCCTTAATCCAAGCACAAACCTCAAACCGAATCGAAATCTTCTTCCCTGCACCTACCCATCCCCCCCTCCCCCCGTGCCCTTCTGCCCCCCTCCTTGACCCCTGCCTGTAGCCGGCCAAACCCTTCACTTGCCTTCAGCACTCGAGCGCAATGTAACTGGTTTTTCTGGTCCACTCGAAAAAAAGGAAAGTAACACTCTGCCTGACCAGGAAATACCCTGTACCCAGCGTCCCTCCGTTCCACAGTATGACAATAAGCATTCTTGTCTATCTTCGGTCTCTATAGTCCGATCTATATGAAATTATCAGGGCAACAAATCTGATCAAAAAGAAAGAGCTGGGCAAGCAAGTGGGGTATGCAAGAATCGTAATACTCTACCTATCTAGCTCTCCTACCCAACTCCGAGACTAACCAACATGCATTCTACATTGAGCCTCGATATTTGCCCTCTGCCTGTTACATGCACTTGCACAAAACAGTTATGCCTCGATGGCAGGGCTACAGGGTATACCCTGCAACAGCTCATTTCGAGTCGTCTTCGGGCTGAACAATACACTTGCTTTTTTGCACTCTAGTAAGTTGTTTGTAACCAAATTTTATAAACCTGAAACTTTTTTCGTATATAAATCGAGTGTAATTTAAATTGTTATCAATTTTATGCCTATTTTACAACACACGGTAGCTAGTGTATAAAAAATGTCAGCGGCAAGAAGCTAGCTAACCCCCCTTCCCCCCCCCCCCCCTTTACGCACATAAGCCATAACCCCCCTCGAGCCATAACCCCCCTCGCCATCACAATATGCTCCACAATGACAACTTCAAGAGTTGTCCAACAGTTTTTTTTATGTTCAAGCCAAGCTGTTAACTTTGAACGTGTAATTGCCGAACGTTGTGTGTAGTACCCCCTACCCTACCCTCTGCCCCTTCCCGCTCCCTACCCCCCGTCAGCTTATCAAAATGATCTTAATCGGCCTGCCAAAGGCCACAGACAACAACGTGACGCCGCCTTCAGCTGCGACAGGGCGGGTCCTTGCCCAAAAAACACACACACACACACTCAAACAACAAACGAGAAGATGAAGAAGAAGAAGGTGGAGAAGAAGAAGAAGCAAGAGCAGCAGCAGCGATAACCAGAATTGAAGCCTGCAAATTGAGGTCAAGTTGAAGAGCAGCCAGGCTGCGCTGCACTGGGCAGGTGTGAGTGGGCGGGAGGGACGGGGGGTTAGTATAGGGTCCTCGCCCCTCCCCACTTCCCCGCTGCAACCGCAACCATAACAGAGAGTCGGCTTTGTAACGGACAGTGGCAATGACAGTGGCGGTCATTGAACGAGCTGCTGCTGCTGCTGCTGCTGCTGCCAGGTGAAGGTTAACCGTTATGGCCATAAACACATAACCAAAGATATAACCAAAAAGCCAAAAGCAAAATAAGAGAAGCCGAGTAACAAATGCCGGCCACAGTTGCCACCTGTCTGCAGTGCACGCTAATTGCCCAGAGTTGCCATGAGTTTTCGAAAATTGCCGTCCAAATGCAATTTGATTGCCGCTCGCGCTAATTGTCGGAAAACAGGGCCTAAATGCCAGTTAAACAAATGTCGGCTAATCAGGCCCCCCTCCCCCCAGCGGAAGGGGGGGGGGGGGGGGGCCTTAGACAGCGCTTGCGCTTTGCTAAATGCTATGTACATTTTTTGCCAGCTTCTCATGCAGAATTCAACAGCAAATGCCAAATTAATAGGCTTGCCGTGTCTGTGTGCGACAGGTGTGAAAAGGTGTGCGGGAGACTGAGAGAGAGAGAGGGGAAGGGGGAGGGGGGGAGGGGCTGGAGGCCAAGCTTATCGCACATGCAAATATTTATTATCCAATATTTGATTTGTTGTATCCACAAAAGGTTCTATCTAAAAGCACGCTTCAGGGACGCTCCGTATAATATAGTATATACATATATATATATGCATATATATATACCTATTCTTTCGTCTGATTTTATTGTTAGATATTCGTGAATGAATTTCAAGTCGATCGGCTAAAAAACAAAGAAGTTCAATCAAAAGTTTTCGCCCATTTAACAATGAGAAGAAACAGAAAGCCGGATATATAGATTACAGTCCGACAACCTTTGACCCCAATTTTCACTATAGAAATGGTGGAGTTTTTTTTTGAAAAGTGTGTAAAAGCTCTCAAAAGCAATTGCTGACGGTTCTTAGAAAATGCATTCGAAAACGTTCGTATAGTAATAAAAGTTTCATAAAAACGTTTCTCACGCTTTTTTCACACTTGCGGGTGGAATTTTCCCCATTTGAGAGAGATTTCAATATCGCAGCTAACATATTTCATCCAATACTTTTACCAGAAGCCAAAATAGTAGATAATTTCAAAATTGAAGCATTGAAATATTTCGGAAATCGGGCAGACCGGAGCACCATGTCGTATAGCTACAAAATTAGGCGTATTTTATCTGCAGAATCCGTCAATAAATTCCCCCAGGAATTCTCTTTAATGAAAACCTCGAATATTTGCAATCTGATCAATTGTTGTGGAAGGGTTATATTCTAACAACAAGTTTCAAGGTCACATTTACACCTAACCTTAATTTCGCATCTGCGGGTTTTAGTTTGAAAATATGCATTAAAATACCGTTAGCTTTTGTCACCACGGCCAATTCAAAAGTTCGATTTTAGCCCACTTTTGCACTTTCACTTTTTGCTGCGAGAACTTTTCCTTCCATTGCAGTTCCTCGCCCCCCGCCCACGCCCACGCCCACGCCCCAACACTGAAGCCTGCCGCCAACAATGGCCACCTCTTGACATTTGCTTGACACTGATTGCCTTCTCGCTCGCTCGCTCGCTTGCTCTTCTGCTAACTCGCTCGCGCTCTCCCTCTCTCTCTCGCGCTCTCTCTCACTCTCTTTCCTTGATGGCCTTCAGTGCTGGTGCGTAATGACCTTCAAAAGGCAGTCAGCGGCAACAACAGCAACAACAACAACGTCTGCAGCAAGGACGAATTCAGACCACGTGCCAGCTTTACATAGACACACACACACACACAAGCACACACATGAACAAAAAAAAATGAAATAATTGAAAACGTCGAATATCCCTGAAAAATTCCGGCATTAAATGCTGCGCGTTAACCGCTGCTCCCGTTAAGCGTTAACCGTTTCGCCCGGCTGCATTTACCTGATTTGTTTTTGCAAATAAAGCGTTGATTTATTTTTTTGGTATTTTTTATCGCGTTTTATTCTTGTTGTTTACTTTTGTTGGGCTGCCGAAGGAGCAGCGCATAAAGGTGCGTACAAAAGGTGCGTGCGTTGGCTCTGCTGTTGCCGTTGCCGACGATGCTCACAACAAAACATTTCCGCAACGCGTTTGCGGCGCGACTGAACTTGATTCTGGCGCGCTAAGCGCTGTTAAACTTGGACTTGGCCAAAAAATTGAAAAGCAACCGTCGATGGCAACAACAACAACAACAACAACACATTTACACGCACACACACACACACACGGAGACACTGAGCAGCAGACGCGGCTAGAAGCTTGAGGCGCGCGCTGGCGGGGGCGTTGCGTCCGTCGGAAGCTGCAGTCAGCGAGCAAAATTGTAGCTGGAAGCGTTTTTAATTGCATTTACACGGCACAAAAAGCTTGAGACAAAGCTCCGTTTAACTTTGCACAGCTTTGTTGTTGTTGCACAAGCAGTGCAAAATAAGTGTGACCAGCGCTTAGCACAGTTGCAAACCATGCGGCTGTCAAATTGTGGACGGCAAGTTAGTGTGGTGTGTGCCTAGGCTAAAATTTAAATTCCACCTACCACTCAATGTCGAGTATCGATACTTTGGAGTAACAAACCGTTTTCTTTTGAAATTGTATAAATTTATTAAATATACATGTGTGTTGTGTTACAAAAAAAAAAAAAACAAATATAATATATTGCAATTGCAAATAATAAATGCTTACAAGCTAAGCACAAAAAAAAAATTAATCAAGTTTGGGTTATTTTTTTGTTTTTTTAGTATACAAAGAGAAAAAAAAATTGTATGTATATATATAGTATATATAGATTTCAATTAGTTAAGTTTAGGATTTTTAGCATTTGGCTTAACTTAAACCGTTTTTCAGTTCTGGTTCTTGGATTAGAATTACAATTACATCAATGTACCGAATTACTTAATGCAGTGCGGCTAAAAATAAGCACTATAGTTACATACTTAGATATAAACAATATTTTGGACTTATTGTAAGTATTCCGGATGCATCCGGAGTTTGTGTGTGTGTGTGAGGGATGTGTGGGGTGGGGGGGCGGGGGTAGAAGGGGGTACTTTGACTAAGTTATAAGCTTGATTATACTTTTAAATATGGTTTAGCGCTGCACTGACCGAAATTTTGTTGTATTTGTTGTTATTTTTTGTTTTTGTTTTTTTTTTTTTTCATTTTCTTTTTCTTTGCTTTGAAGTTGAACCACAATTCTCACCAGAAGTTTGCCCCGGCCCAAAACTTACACATAGAGAAGCATCGAAGCAGTATCGACAATAAAGTTTAACATAAATTTAGTAAATATTGTTAAATCAACACATATTCACATAGTGCCTTATGTGGATGCGTCTTTAGCCCCCCAGTTGGTTGATTAACTGTTTGATTGATTGATTGATTGGCTGATTGATTGGTTGGTTGGTTAGTTGCTTGGTTAGTTGTTTGCCTTTGGCGCCTCGTTCAGTCAACGCACGCTCGACTGTTGGGGCGTGCCCCCGTGTGTCGCCGGGTGGGTGTCGCCATCAAATCTATCTGATATTGGCAAACAGATTGAGCACAGACTTGTTCTCCTTCTGGCTGCGCGCCTTGCTAAACACATTCCAGAAGCGCAACGTCTCGTCACCGGCACCGGTGACAATCGCCTCACCGTCGGGACTTAGCGCCAAATAGAGGACACGATAGGAATGGCCGGTTAGCTTGGCCACCTGCGTCAGCGATGGATATTTCCAGACGAGTATTTGGTTCTGCGAATAGCCGTGCGTGGAGACCAGCTCCGATGAGTGCTTTGACCAGGCCAGATTGCACACTTGGGAGCCTGTGTCCACGCACTGCATGGGCTGGCCCGTCAGCGTGTTCCAGAAGCGTATGCAGCGATCCGCTGTGCCGCCGCCGCTGGCCAGCAGGCCGTGATGATGCGGCGACCAGGCGATTGCTTTCACCGCGGCCATATGCTCCGTATACGATTGCACCGGATTCACCGAATGCTGATTCCATACGTACAGGCGATTATCGTTGCCACCGCTGGCCAAATACTGATTATCCGGCGACCATTTCAATCCGCACACCTCCTGACGATGCCCAGCCAGACGACGCTCCGACTGTAGCTGCGGCGTTCTTGTGTCCCGTTGTATGATCCAGCGATCTCTTGAACCGCTTGACAGAATGTCGCTATTCCAGGCCAGTGCGCCCACGCGGGCCGAATGGCCGTTCAGTTTATTGATCTGCAAGCAATTGAAGTTCAGTTAGTTGAGCTCGGTAAGCTGGTTCCTACTCGCTCCTTGCCCAAAGCTCAGTAACTCGTTATTAGCTACTCGTCGCTCGTTCCTTGCATTTTTTCATTTCGCTAATGGTCATCCCATGCTTCTTGCTACCTGATACCTGTCTCGTTACTCGGCACTCGTTAGTCGCTGCTCGTTACTATCTATTCGACGCTTGATGTATTTTATGCCTTTTGCTAAGCTTCTTATACATGCATATTCTCACCCGTTGCTCGACACTCATTATTTTATTTACTCGTCACTCTACCGCCCTCTCGTTATCCTGCACTTGTAACTTGCTGCTCGTTACTAACTACCTACTCGTCGATTAATGTATTTTATGCTATATATTATTTGTATTGAACTACCTAAGTTCGTAATGCGTGCTTTTCCTCAATCGTTGCTCCACACTCAGCTACTCGCCGCTCGCTCAATATCACTCGTTTCAAGCAACTTGCATTCTCTATTGTCTCTCGTTACCAGGCACTTGATACTCGCTGCTAGCCGCTAATCGTCGCATTTTGCGTAACCATCTTTTCACTCGTCAGTCTTTCGATAAGTCCCCCTCGTTGTTAATTCCTATTTATTCGCTACTCGCTACTCGTCACTCACCTGCTTATTGGCTGCCACGTCCCAAACAGTCACGTAGCCGTGATGTGTACCCACAGCGACGGTATTGCCACGCTCGTTCCATGACACAGATGTGACTGTATTGGAGTCAGGACTGAGATCGCACAGGCGGGTTACCTGCATGGAAAAAAGCGAATCAAATTAGTTGAAATACAGTTTCAGTTTTCGGAGTTAACTATAATCACCTGACTGGTGCAGGCGCTCCACAGATAGACACAGCTGCCGAGGCCGACGGCGAGCACGTTCTGCGATGACCAATCGACCAGATTTAAATAGAAATCATCCTGCAGTTCCGGTGCATCCAATACCTTAAAGGGTATTCTCGATATCTTACGGGTTGCTTTGCGTGGCGATCTCAATAGTTTTTGGCTCTTGGCGCTCACCGGCGACAGCGAGTACGGGCACTCCCCATTGTAGTCCTGTAGTGAACCAAATAGAAGAAAGAACAAACAGTTTAGCGAATCAATTAGCCATCTGTTCCAGTTGCAGCTAAGCGCCAAATTGGCCAAAGCGAGTCCCCACACCGACAAAATCTGATGACCAAACAAACGTCAATTTTGTTTGCTCGCCGCGTACTTGGCGCGGCAATTAACGCCAGCGTGCTAAAAGCAGCGACCGCGTCCGCATTTGATCTGCCTACCTAATGCTCCGCCGCCGCCGCCGCTGACTACCCCCCTCTCCCTCTACTCCCCTTCGCCAACCCGGACCACCATGCAATCGGGCACGCACTGCGTGTAGCCTCGTCTCCTCTCCTCCACTCGCCTGGCCGCTTGTCTTTCCGCTCGTTTGCATAGAAAATGCGTGCGACAGAAGTGTGTTAAGCGTATGCGTGGTTACTCCCCACCCCGTTGCCCTGCTCCACCCGCTCTCTCTCTCCCTCTCTGGGGTGGCGGGGCAGCTTACGCAATGCGGCATTTAAAATGCGCAGGGCCAAGACCTGGCAACAGCTGTGCGTGCCCCAATGCGATATTCGCATGCCAAATTCGACATGACAATCTGCAGTTCAATCTGATATCGGGTTTATCTAGTTCACAATCTGATCTGAGATCCGAGTCGAGATGAATAAAGCTCCATAGAAGCCAACTGAACCCACTCCCAAATACTCCTCTTACTTCTAGAAATAGAACAGTGAAAGCTCGCTTGAGAGAACATAAATGAAAAGTTGTTTCTTGACTTCTACTTTTTCATAAACTTAGAAGCTATTGGGTGTAACTTAACATTACCCGGGCCAAGCTTTTTTTTTTCTGGAACTACTTTTCCACCCAACTTCCGCCGAAAATGAAACATGAGCATTTCGCTCTCGTGGAATGAGCTTCAAAAAACGTTGAATCACGTAGTTTTTCTTCAACAATGAACAGCTTTAAGCATGAGCAAGAAATCGGAAATAGACTTTAGCTCATGCAACCTTTGACCCCCGTTTTCGTCGAACGAACGATGGTTTTGCGGAAAAGTGTGAAACAGCTCTCAAATGCATTTGCACAAAGAACTTAGGAAATAGATTTCAAGCTGATCGGTTGGTTAACAAAAGAGGTTTCATATAACCGTTTTCCACAAGTTTTTCACACTTGCGGGTGGAATTTCCAGTTTTCTAGCTTTTACGTTGAAAGAAAAAGTTTTATATATCCAATAATTCTTGGACACACAATGGCATAAAATACAGTCAGTTCTCAAATGTGCAGTTCGCACACTTATCTTTTCTTTTTTTTTTTTTAAAGCAACAGAGTTATTTGGAACTTTGTCAAAAGTTGTCATTGCTTGCATTACGTGGTCAGCAGTTCGTTAGTTCTTGAGAGCTTCCGCTCAAGCTGGCAAACAGACAAACCCCCCTAAGATGAACGCATGCGATACGCAAGTGTTTGTTCGCGATAAGCGCTGGGAAGTCCATTGCCCAGCCGATGGGTTGGATATAAAGTCCGCCGGGAGGCGGCGGGGTGGGGGGCCAGAGTGCCTCTTGACGCTGCTTAAGCTGAATTTCGGGTTGGTTCTTAATGAGTTTAGCAAATTAAAATTTAATTCAATTAGCAAGCGAAAGGGCAGCTGGGGGGGCAACTGCGAGAGAGAGAGAGAGAGAGAGAGCTATGCGCTAAGAGCTGACTCGAAGATCATCAAAATAAGCAAGAGTGCTCTAGTTGGGAGTGCCCGACTAGGAGATACCCTAATGCAGCCTCAAGCTGCACTTACGAACATTTTAGCTTTCTTCTCTGTGCTTCTTCTGACCCTTGCCCCACTCGATGTACAGGAAATGCACTCTTGATCAAAGCTATGTTTGAAGTATGAAGGTACTCTAATTCTTGACTTATGCTTACAAATCAAGCCTCAAAATCGGTTTAATCAAATTTCGTTTATGGCATAGGAAAAGGTATATATTATTTTTTATTTTCAATCAATTAGTTCTCATATGGTCAGACGGACATGACTAGAAGGATTTAGTTTATCGATTATATGGGCTCCAAGTTGCTTCCTTTTGTCTGTTACAAATACTATGCAGAACTACATTATACCTTTTTAAATCATTTCCAATGGGCTCAGGGTATAACAAAAAGAGTACGCGGAAGTTAATGACGTTAACAGCAGAGCAGAGTGTGTGATGTGTGTGTGTGGTGTGTGTTGGTTGTGTGTGCTTCAAATTGCGTGTCGCTTCAATGGCTGAAGATTACGCGGCTGGGCAGAGGCAGCGTTTAGCTGAGGGGCAGGGTATCTGCCCTTAATGCCCATTTTGCACTTGGTCAGAAAACGAGCAAAAATCAAAACGAGAAAGAAGGGCTATCTTCGCCACGACGAAGATTTAATACCCTTGCAGACGCATATGTGCTGCGTGCAACAGAAAGGGGGACTTCTGACGGACAGAGGAATAAACGGACGGACAGAGGGACATGGCTATATCGACTCGGCTGTTGATGCTGATCAAGAATATATATACTTAATGGGATCAAAGAAGTAGGAGACATCTTCTACGTGTTACACGTTGCGGGACAAAAGTTATAATACCGTCTGCAAGGGTATAAGAAAAAAGTACATTTTAATGGCTCTGTTTGGACTGTTTGGCTGCGACTGTTGTTGTTATTGTTGTTGTTGTTGTTGATGTTGGTTTGCCGCTTTCTGGGAATGCCGAGCACACAGGGCAGTTAAACAGTTTTAAATAGCCGAGCAGCCCGCTGCGCCGCCAGCCCGGCACGGCCTGGTCTGGCCCGGTCTGGCTTGGTCCGTGGGCCCATAAAGCGTACAAGCAACTGCCATTAAAATTAAATGCTTTTCGATGCCAAGTGCCTGGCCCTAGCCAGGTGTGTGTGTGTGTGTGTGTGTGTGTGTGTGTTGGCCTAAGCCTATTAGAAATTCAATTGTGAAACGGCGACAGCGAAACTCTGAGGAAATCCAACTCTGAATTCGCAAACAAACGTTGTCGCTTTTTCGATTAAATCTTTCTCCTCTCCCTCTCTCCCTCTCTCCTTCTCTGTCTCTCTCTGTCTCTTGGCCATGGCCTTTGCTACCAGCTTCTGCTTCTTCTTCTTATTATGTTGTAGTCTTGTTTGTTGTCATTTGAATGTGTCATTCGTCATCGGCCAACAGACGTTGTCATTGTTCTTGTCGTTAATAAACTATGCAAATACCCTGTACGTCACGATTTAGAGAGTAAGTACACGACTGACACACATACCCTATAGTTGGATAAATAGCATATTCATTTATTAATTGAGCTTGGCATAGATAACAAATTGTTCAACTCTAGCTCTTTCAGTCTCAGACCAGGTTGGATTGGTTTAACTAGCTACAGAAACGCCTTTTACAGGGTATAAAAAAGTTGTGTGTCGAACAAGCAGTCAAAAGGAGCTTCTAGCAACAATAGAAACCTATTCGGCATCGTATGTTGACTTTGTTTAAACATTTCGAGAGCTGCTCAAGATCTTTGGAATATATAGACAGCAAATCTAATATTTGATCATATTTGGTCAATTGCATTTATTCTCTGCGAAGCATTTTGAGTTTTATATAGATGAAGCTGGAAGAAACTCACATTATTTGCAGAATCGATTGCCAACTTTTTGTTATTTAAATGAAAACATTCATTTTCCACCCATATTCCGGCTGTGATAAATCTCATATGACTTATAGATAGAGAGTTGAACATAAGTTTAAAGTAAGCCGAAAGAATCACGCCCATTTTACGCCCGTGGTCTGAGCTATGTTTATCATTGAATAACGTATGATTCCCATTTTCACCAGCGAGTGATGGATTTGCGGAAAAGCGTGAAACAGCTTTTTGATTGTACGAGCTGGAATTGTTTATATGAGTGTTAATTAATTAGTACAGGGTATGTGCTAGCTGAGCATACTCTGGCTCGACACTCTGTTCGCCCATTCTGGCTATATAGCAAAAGTACAGTCTGCGCTTTTAGATCACAACAATGACTGGAAAGCTCTGTCTATTATTTAGATCTTCGATTTGTGCTCTTCATTTTTGTTTTTTTAGATCTTCGATTTGTGTTCTTCATTTTTTTTAGATCGCAAATCTTTTGAACAAAATGATCACGGCAGCCAAATAAAGTAAAAGTTTGTGAGATTTTGTGGGGGAATTGAAAACGTAGCAAATCGAAGCGAATTGAAACGAATGGAATGAAGCGGAATGTTCGATTCAAGTGGAACGATGGAATGTGAATGCTGGAATGAAATGGTCATTGCCGGCCGGCTTTGGTTGTTGTTGTTGTTGCTGCTGCTAAAGTGCTTTGTGGGCGGCGCTTGGCAGGCACAGCTCATAAATTAAATAAACAAACAGCCAACCAGCAGCAGCAGCAGTTGAAGAAGAAGAACGAGCAGATGAGGCAGAGGAAGAGGAAGCACAGCAACTTAACGCTTAACCAAATGCAGGCAAGAGGACAGAGGGGAGCGCGAGGTAAATGAGAATGTTAATGATCATGATAATGGGAAAGCGAATGGCCTTTTGGGTATATGGCCAAATGACTGGGCTTTAGCGGGCTTGAACCAATGCGAGTTCGAACCTGTCGCAAGCAGATATCCCCTCCCCTCACTAAATTGGCGCAGCTCAGCTAGCTTAATTTTATGCTAATGCAAATGTCTGCTGCATAAATTAATAATAATAATAACAATAAAATAAACAGCAACAAGTGTTGGCAACACGGCCAGGGCAGCGTGGCAAGCAGGGGAGGGGGGGCGGAGAGGAGGGTAGGGGAGACAATTCTATAATGGCCAGTCACAGAATGTTGACCAAAACAGGTGCACAATAAGCTGCCCAGAAATGTTAAAGCGACGGCTTTTCGTTCATTTTTGTTAATTTGTTTTTTTTTTCAGTTTCAAGTTTTTAGCTTTTGGCCATAATTGATGAGGGCTCAGTGAGCAGGCCCATAAAGGTTTTTCGAGGCGGTGAGTTTTAGAAAAACCCGGAAAAACACGCATTCAATTAGAAAACCACAAAGAAAATCGAGCTGACTCGCGAGAGTTGAGTGGGGCCTGAGATGAATTTCCCTGCAGATAAAGATACATATCCATCTAAACATTCAGCTTTAACTTTTCAACTATTTATTGCGCTTGTAAGATAGATTTTCTTAAGCTTCAGGTTCTTGTTCCCCAAGTCGATTGAGCTGTTGTCACTCAACTATTTTATGATACCCTGTACTTAGTCTTGTATATCTGCGTCATGATATATCTTTTGCACTTTCCATTCATCTAACTATATAGATCAAAAGTATAAATCTCGCACTATATTTGACATCACATTTACTTTTCTTTCAATGCATCTATTTATCCAACTAATATATATCTTTCTATCTTCACTTTTATCTATTTATCTATCTAATGGCATATCTATCTATTGTATTTGTATTTGTTCATTTATCTCTGTTAACCGGTTTGTGAAAACTGTTTGGTCAGTTGGAATGGGCAGATATGTATATGAAAAGTTGCCCCCCCCCCCCTCTTTCTCTCTCTCTCTCTCCCTCTCTCGCTCTCCCTCTCTCTTGCAGACCGGATCGGTTCAGCTCGGTTTGGGGTTAACATACCTTGATTTCTTCACAGGTGTTGTCGTTGTTGTTGTTGTTGTTGTTGTTGGTACAGCCGGTTCTTAGTTGATTTGTTCAACTGTTTGGCCTGTGTTTGGACGTTTACATTTTGTCGAGTGTTTACCTCTTTTTTTTTTTATCATTATTTTTTTGTTCAGCTATTTCTATTCAACTGTTGCCACTTGCCACTGAAGAGGCAGCTGTTTTTTTTTTTTTTTTTTGTGTGTGGGCCACGTTTTTCATCATCAGCTGACATATTTGCGCGCTTATCAGATTTATGTTGCCTCAATTGGCGCGCCGACAGACGCACGTCTCCAAGTGGGCAGCGCTGTTCATTCGCATTTGCTTTGACTAATTTTTGACAGTTGACACGTTGCCAGTTGAAAAACAACAACAACAACAACAAGAACAACAGCAACAACAACAACAACAATAGGCAGCAACAAAAGGCCGCGCAGCGCCGAACAAAGGCCCATATTCTTGAGATTTGAGCTGCGAACCCGAAGCTCTGGTATTTCTTCGTCTGCGTCTCATTTGGGCCCAACTACTTCAGTGGTCTAAAATGACACTTGAGTCAATAACGCGCACGCAATGAACAGCCCCGGCCCAGGCCCAGGCCCAGGCCAGACATCGAGATCGTGACTTCAGCCTGAACAAAGGGGAGCGGCAGCGGGCTGCGGGCTGCGGGCAGCGGGCACATAGCCATAAGCATGTGCCTCCAGGCAGCGGCAGCGGCAGCTCCATTAACATGCCATATTCTGGCCAAATTCATTTGGCAGCAACCCCCAACAGTGTAGGAACGACCAACTGATACCCTATACACTTCAGGCAGCATCTGTTGTTCTTTCTGCGCTCAGCTTGAGATCATGGAAAATACTACTCTGATGTTTATAGTCCGATATTTGTAAGACTTTCAAATATGGCATAGCAAAGTGTGCATATACCAAATCACAAGGCTTAGACCTGAAAATGAGGCTTTTACTGAATTTCGGGCGAATGCAAAACTTTCCCATCTATATGCACTATTCCATACCCACATATTAAGTTTTGTGCGTGTAGTTTCCAAGGTCTTCGAGTTATGCTCAAAGAACCACAACAACAAAATCGATAAGTATCGATATATCGAGCAAAGCATAACACGTTCTGCCTATAGCATATAGGAATATATATGTAAGATCTCGATAATCGATAAGTATCGGTATTATGCAAATAAAGCAAAGATATCGAGCAAAGCATAATGAACACGTTCTGCGTAGAGTATATAGGAATATATATTTAAGATCTCAAGTCTCTTGCTTTTTTAATTAGCGAGATCGCATACGGAACCCGGGACCCTATCCAGGAATATATTTGCTTTGAAAAGGAAAGGGTTTCTTCTCTGCCTGTTACATGCTGTTGCGCAAAACTAAAACACCCTGTTGTGCGCATTATGCATGGGCACAGGTTATACAAATTTTTGCCGGGCGTTTGGGCTTTTGATTAATGGGCTCGAGATTTTGGTTTGTGAGTGGTTTCTAAACCGGGGGCCAAAACCTATGGAAATTGTCGCTTCAATCAGCGGCCATTCATCTACATCACGCCCACACAATTAACACAAAACTGTGAACATACCACACCGCCCGCCCCCCCTCTACTCCAGGGCGCAGTCGCAAGTGGCCAAGAGTTTTTTTTGCCTTTTTTTTGAGCCCTGGTCATAACAAATCATATATAATTCAATTATGTGCGGCCGCAATGTAGCTGCCATAAATAATGGCCAATATATTGGCCCACACGTACGCGGGCCAAATAGAGGCTAGACAGACAGTCCCTCCCCCTTCCCTGGTCAAAAGCAAAAAGCCATAATGCGTCAGCTTGTTAATAAAGTTAAGACAGACAAGAGTTCGATTTTGACTCCTTTTTGATGATAGTCTTCAGCCTGATCTGATAGTTCCCAAGCATATCCGAAATCGAACTAATAATTATGCTTTTGTTACTTTAACATTCTGTCAAACCAAATTTGCAATAGCTCACATAATTCCTGAGATCTTGAGATATGATTTTAATATCTCTTTTGGGAAGGCAACTATTTGGATTGAAACCAACCAAAAAGGGAATAATGTATTTGTGCAAATGTATGTAACAGGCAGAAGGAAGCATCTCCGAATCAAGTATATATATATATTCATGGTCAGCATCAATAGCCGAGTCGATCTAGCTGAGTCGGTCTCAAAATCTATAAGAGCTAGGAGGACTTCCTTTGCGGCAATCGATAACTTGCCCCCTTTTCTAAGTAATCGATAAGAATCATTGATATCGATTCTTATCGATTCATGTTTTTTGAGCAAATCTCTTTAGCTTCTAGAATAGTATAAAGAGATCGAGTAACTTTCATCCGAGTCCGTCTACGACAATCGATGTCTTGCCCCTTTTCCGAGCAATCGATAAAAATCGATATCTAACTCAAAATTGATATTTACTTTCTAGAATAGTTTACACAGATCAAGTATCTTTCATACCATAGCTATCGACAACTCACGCCTCCCTACCCCGAGCTGCATTTGGTGTTAGCAGAAGAAGAAGGTTCAGGTATCCCGCCGGGCACTACCAAACAGAGCCCTATTACTTCCTGTTGTTGATAAGGAACTCTATTTGAGCTATTTGAGAACTAACGCGCAATTGTCTAGCTAAGAAGTCAAATGTTTCATTACAAACTCTATAAACGTAAGCCTAATTTTAGAGTTGTGTAAAAAGACAAACTCGAGTCAGGCAGTTGCTTCGAACCACCGACTTTTCTTTTGCTGGCCTGCAGCACTGACGCATAATAGATGTCTAGACATGGCTGCGACAGCTGCCTGACCTGCCGCAGTGCATTCAACCCAAATAGTCCACTCAGACGCAGCATAAAAGCTGCCAACAAAAGAAGCCATTGGCTCAATTAAATATTTCACACACTCAACAAGAAGCTGGCTGCAAATTCAATTAGTGCAAAGTATCTCACAATTGCAAAAAAAAAAAAAATAGTTCAAGGGGTGTTTCGGGACGCTCTGATATTTAATAAGGAAGGGGGGAAGAGGGGGACGGTGTCTTACCTGCTTGGTGGGTGATTGATATTTGAAGAGGCTGCGCTTGGCCGCCGGCGTATATGAGTTCTCGTTGCGCTCCTCCCCGGCGGTCTTCACGTCGTCTATGGCGGAGCCAAGGAGCTCGTTCTTCAGCAGGCACGAATAGGCCAGACTATCGCGTGCCGTTTCGCCGCAATCCCTCTGCTTCTTGCTCGTCTGCGGCGAGTTATCATTCGACTTGTTAATGGACGCAAAGCTCGTTTGCCAATTGTTGTGCGCCCTGCGTGATACGAGATTGGGTTTGGGGCCAGATTAGAGCAGATACTTGTATATATGATAATAATTGCAATTAATGTAAATTTAAACGGAAAGGCTGAGATTTATATTTAATGCATTTTTCTGCTCTCTGCATATTTATATATATACCCTGTAATCAAAGTAAAAGCGAGAGGCAGTGCACAGCCCGAAGCAGCGAAAGAGTTTGCAACTGTGTCCACGAAAAATCGTTTGTTAATAGATATACCCTGCAAATACCCTGCAATACCTCAATCGAAAGTGTGGGCTAGATAGTTTGAGCAAAGAAATAACTGATATTGTTAGTTTGAACGACATTTTTGTATCAAACTGATTACTCGAAAATGCGTTTGTATATCGCAAATATATCCTCCAAGCCATACTTTCTCATCTACCAGGCGTATTCTTCTCTATTTGCCAGCTGATACGCTTAATTCCATCTGCCAAGCCAATCGCTTTCTTTCACTCGGTTTCACATGCTGAATATCGCATTTCTAGCGTTTTTCTATCTCCCAAGCGACACTTCTAACTCTTCTCTATCTTCCAGGCGATACGAATTCCTAACTTTCAAGCGAAACGATTTTCTAGCCGCAAAGCTAGAGTCGTATCGCATGACTATCGCTTTATTATCGCCCAAGCGACACGGTCATATTCCCTTTATCATACTCTCTTCTATCTTCCAGGCGATACACATTCCTATCTCCCAGGCAAAGCTATCCCAAGCAGCGTGTCATAAGGCTATCGCTTTTCTATCGCGCTGGCGAAAAACTGTCAATGTGGCCTAAAATCTCACTAGAATCAGGCGCAACTGAAAGTTGGGCAAAGGGACAGGGCAACTCCGAGTCGTGCAGACTCTCGCCTGGCCGCATTCTGATCTGTTTTTTTCCTCATGGCTCTTCTTCTGTTTTTTTTTTTTTCGCAAGCTAGGCACAAAGCATGGCAAAAAGTTTTGCCAAAATATAAATTATTTATACAATCAGCAATAACAACAACAACAACAACAACAACAATTGCAAAAGTAAATTTATGCAAACGCGTTCAAATTCAATTGTGCGCTGTGTGTCTGGCGCGAAGGGGACCCCAATATGACTCTTAACACCCTTCGTGTCTGTGCATGGTGCGGCACCCCCCCTCCCTCCCCCCCACACTCCTGGAGATTACCTGACGCCCCACGTAATGCAAACAATAAGTTAGCAGCAATTGCGGTGAGGAGGGGGGTGCGGGCAAACAATTGTTATTATTTTTGCTCATAAAACATAAAAAACGTGTGCAACGTGCAAAAAGCGAGAAAAAAAAAACATATTTTGAATGTCAAATTCGCAACATTTGCACAAATTGGCAAATTCGCAAATTTGCCAACTTGGCGAATTCGCCATGAAACTTGTGGCCAAGTGTGAGAGAATTTTAACCTCCCCCCCAAAATTCAAACGAAAAAACTAAAAATTAACAAGGGTACAAAAAAAAATATGAACAAAGTGTGGTTAGAGGAGGGGACAACAGACAGGAAGAGGGCTATTGAATTGCATTGCACACACACGCACACACACACACACACAGGCACAACAATCTGTTTAGGCATGCAACATGCGTCGCTTGCCGCTTTACACCTCAGCCCCACGCAGCCCGCACCCGCCACCTCTCGGCTGCTTATCTGGCAAACGCATTTCAAGCACTTACTTCCACCTACAATAAATCAATTCCATAAGCAAACGGACAAGGTAAATGACAGTGAGGAGGGAGTATGAGTATGAGGGAGAGGGAAGGGCTGCAGTTGGCACAACGACAATTCAATCAAAGGCAGCAGGTGACACAGGCATGACAATGCCCAAGAGGCGCTTGCCCCCAGCCGTAGGCATTGATAACAATGCAGCCAGCTTTGTAGCGCATTAACAGAAGCTGTTAAGAGTTAACAGAATGTTAAAGCAGGCCACAGCCGTGGGCATTGATAACAATGCAGCCAGCTTTGTAGCGCATTAACAGAAGCTGTTAAGAGTTAACAGAATGTTAAGTCTGGCCACAGTCGTAGGCATTGATAACAATGCAGCCAGCTTTGCAGCGCATTAACAGCAGCTGTTAAGAGTTAACAGAATGTGAAATCAGGCCACAGCAGCTGTTAACTCCCATGAACAGACGGAGAATATAAAAGAGAACGGAATATATTAAGAATACATCTATCCATATATATATATATATACATATCAAGATTGTGAGATCGGAGAGGCAGATCTTATTGCTTTTGCACTAAATAATAGTTAAAACACTCTCGAAAATATTTAATTAATCTTGTTTGGCAGGTGAAAAGGCCAGTTGGAGGCTATAAGGTGCAAACTCTCTGAAATTTAATGTAAACGAAGCATAGACTGGGTAGAAAACGAGCTCAACTTTGGGCGTGGAAATGTAGGTGAGTTGGAAAAAAGTCGACAGAATGATGCGGAAGTGTCATAACAGATACAGCTACAAAGGCAAAGAACACACAGATACGAATACAGAGATACGTGTGTGTGTGTGTGTGTGTGTGTGTGGCATGCAGCACTAGGCAACTGGTTGCCAGCACAGCTCATTAGCAGCAATCGAGGCGAGCCACAGTCGTGGGGCCGGGTTTGGGTCTGGGCGGTGGGGGGAGGGGTTCTTGGAAGAGTAGGAAAAAGTCTGGCACTGGACGTGATCTCGTGCCTGTGTTGGCTTTTGTGGTTCCGTTAGTTCAACGAGCTGCAGCCAGCCGGAAAATGTAAGGGGGCGGGTGGGCAGGGCTTGAGTTAAACTCTAGACCTTGTTGTTGTTGTTATTGTTGTTTATGATTTATTCTTTGAGCTCTTTGCGCTGGTTGGCAAGCGGAAAAGGTGACGCAGCACAAACTAACGGCTTGAGCCGGACATTGTCATGGGTGAAAGGGGCTGTGTGGGGAGGGGGATTGTAAAATTGTAAAGTTCACTCACCTGCAGGGTATGAAACGATCCAGCGATGTTGGCGTCGTCGACGATTCCAGATTATCAAATAGATTTCTGGCCACGGGACTGATATGCTTCAGGATGCGCTTCTCGAACTCCGGACTGAACATTGTGAACTGTTATATATTGCTTTTCAATATTGTGTGTGCTGAGCTGCGTTTTTTTTACCCGATTCGAAACGGTTAAGTGTTGCAGGTTACTTTGTCTTTGTACCCAACTAGTTCGCGATTCGTGAATAGAACAGGAAACAAAACAAAAACAACAACAACAACAACAGGAAAAAAAATACAGAATTTGTTGCCAACTCTAACCAATTGCAACAACAAAATTCAAAACGAAAATTACGTTAGATACCAAAATTGGTAACTAGAGAGCAACAACAAATGCGCCTTTTGAGTTGTTTTCACGTGGATCGTCTTCTGCTTCAGCTTCAGCTGCTTCCTCTTCTTCTTGTGCTTCTTCTACTTTGGTATTGCCGAGCTGTAGACATATATATACATATACATATGTATGTGTGGGGTATATCTGTGAGATATATAGCTTTATCGAGGCGGTTGGCTGTAAAGAGAGAGAGAGAGAGAGAGCGCGGGGTGAAGCGTGTTAGAGTTAATTAGAATTGATTTAAATGTGTCGAGCTTGTTCTTATGTCTTATGCATATACCCTGTAATTATACGAATACAACTGGGGCATGTTGCACGCGTGCGCTGGATACGTAAAAGTCTAAAATTTCTACTCCATTTCAAACTTAAAACCACTTTCTGCTTGCATTAATTGGATATTTTGGATATTTTACAGGGTATACGCTAAGGCTGCGCACTAATTGTGACTAGACAAAAAAAAATTTGAATAAAATTGTAATTTGTTTTTTGGTCGACAGTTTGCAAGCCAGCTCATTAATCAATGTCTGCCAGCATGGAGCACAACGTGGTTCTAGGCCTCCAAGATATGGCCAAAATGTGGGCGAGAGGGAGGGAGGGCGGACGGGCGAGCGAGAGAGGAAGAGAGGGAGGGAGAGAGAGAGCGTGTGAGTGTTTGCTAGTTTTGGGCAGCTTATAATGCTGGGCTCAGCCAGTTGCCAATGGGCTGGTGGTGGGCGTGTCAATCACACATTCAGATGGAGTATCTGTCCGTCTGTCCGTCTTTCTGTCTGTCCGTCCGTCTGTGTCTCTGCTGTCCATTTGTAACGGCTGTCATGTTGTTCGAATGTTATGCGCAACGCATGCGACGCGCATACTGAGAGGATGGGCCCGGGTATTTTTTGAAGCTTCTGGCCAGTGCTGCCAATGCCAAGTGTTGGCACGGGTCCAGTGCTGCCCCACTTGACGTGCTTACTGGCAATTAGTTAATGGGCGTTAACTGTTGCTTGTTGCCCGATCGCCGGCGCAATAGAAAAACCAAAACTATAGGAAAATATGAGAGACAAGAAAAAAAAAAAGAACACATATCAAAAGGGTGGACTATGGGGGGGAGGGGTAGGGGGAAGTTTGTCTTATACGTACCCAGCGCAGCGTGAAATGCAAGCAGCTTGAAACACTTCCGTGTTTGCACTAACACACTCACAGATATCTACACACACACACGCACACACAACAGTCACACACACACACATACACACATACACACACACACACACTGGCATACATACAGTGAACGTCTTTGGGCAGGCGTGCTTTCAACTTTTGTGGAATTTGATATATATTTTTTGTTTTTAAGGATTTCAAATAGAAAATATATATTTATAAGCTATATACAGAGATACAGATGTATATATGTATATATATATATATATCAATAAATATATATATATGTATTTATGGAAAATTTATCGAACTAGCTGCGTAGAGAAACATCAACTGACTGACTCGGCACAGTCGGCCAGTTGACATTTAAGGCTGTGGCAGGTAGAGCTCAAGCTAGGGGCAGGTACACACACATTAGGGCTAAAGTGTATGGCACTTTTTTTTTTTTTTTTGGGGTGGTTCAGACGTAAGCCGCATTTCGGACGGGCCCTGCGCTGTGCTGATAAGGCCTTATCGCGGCGCAAACATAAACAATGCGGGCAGCAGCAAAATGCCAAATGAGTCAATCCCTGGGACTGCCTGTTTGAACATGTCGCGCCCAGCTATGACTCGATAAGCAACAAGTGCCACGGGGTTCGCTGGAGAGGGTGGGCTTGATTGGTAGTAAAAGGGGGACAGGGGGGGCAGCGGGGGGCAGGCCTTGAGCTTCGCTGGAAACGCAGGTTGCATCACCAAAGCTTTTCATTTGTTTGTACAGTTAGTTTGAGCCGGCACGGCCTTAGGCAAACATTCTTTTTCGATTGTTGCCTTCCAAAAAACGTATCCACCAAGAAAAGCAAGTTTGGACGGACTAGCAAATACCCTGCAGTCAGCTGCACGCTGCCATAGGCAACATTCGCACCACAATTGATATTCAAAAGTTGCTCTTAATGTCCTGTAACGTCGGGGCTTTCATCAGATCAGGTTATGCGCACATGCAACCCCTCCTCTTCACTGGCTACAGGGTATAACAAAATTGCTCTAGAATGCCCAAAAGTTGGGCTGAAATTGCGAAATTCCAAAAACTTTAAAGCGTTACGTGGCGTTTAATTAGTAAACCCGCATTATTTTCCATACCACGCAAATTTCTATGAAAAGCACACGAATAGGGGTCGACAGAGGGATGGGGAGGGGGGGTTGTCCATAGAATGTGCTTTCTGGACTATATAAAAAAAACTACATTTTAGCAATTTGTAAAGTAGACACTCAATAAAATATAACTCGAGCAGATTTGTACTAACTGTTATAACTGTTATAAAAAACTAAACTCGGTTTAAGTCTACTTTTCGATCTCTCTTAAGATCTGATTATTATATTACTTCTATCCTAGCAGATGTTTCCAGTGTAACAAAATGTAAATTAAAAAATTGAAACTATTGATTTTACAAAGTATTCCGTGAAGTATATTCACTGTACTACATGTGCTTTATATAAAATTAAAAAATATATTCCTGTAATATCTTTTAAATATACCACATTCTCTTCATTTGATCTTTTCTTCATTCACACTTCACATTCTATTCATTTTATCTTTGTTGCAGCATCAATAGGTTTCGTATAGCGTGTGCACACTGTGATTGTGATTTGGTAGATTATTTTTGGATGCTGCTTGGAGCACTGGTCACCCTGTGCTGGCGCTGGCGCTGGCTGTGCTGCTGCTTCCATTGCGAGCCGAAGGTCAGGAAAAGTCGACAACAGCCGCTCGACATTTATAGACGCTGAGATAATGCCACAAAGCGGAGCCACCAACTGGGGCACAGCTGCGGCTCCCACAGCGATAGAAGGCTGCACTTGAACTTTGGTGGCTATAAATACGTCGTGAGTGGGGAGTGGTGAGTGGGGGAAGGAGGGACGGGGGTTATATGGGCTGACAAGTTACAATAACCGCACACCTCATCCGCCTCCGGCTGCTGCTGTAGTTGCGGCTGCCGTTGCCGTTGGTCTTATCAGCAGCGCGACGAGCGTTGAGGCCATGTGTGGGAATATGATAAGAGGCGTACAGCAACAACAACCAAACGATTCACATGTGCCATGACAACAGAAAAAAAAAAAAAGCACAACAAAAAAAACGAAACAAATAATTTGCCACCCCTTTTTGGGCCAAAGTGAGAGCGCAAGCGGACTTGAGTGCGCGAGAGAGGCAAGGCAGGAGCAGCAGGCAGCAAACGATAGGCACACACACACACACACACACACGTAAAGCGAGAGCGAACGAGAGAAGAGCGCGCCCCCCTCCCTTCGCTGGCTAAAGTGCAAAAGCGTAACGGAAAACGTAATCATGTCAAGGACACTGGCCAAGCCAAACGGCCAAGAGAGAGAGCGCCAGCAATAGATTTAGTAGCGGCTGCTGCTGACTAAATATTTAATTAAACAATTTGCAGTAATTCCGTTTGTTGTCGTTTGGCTTATTGTGCACTTACACACACACACGCACACAAATACAGAGGCAAGCGCACGCACTGCTAGAGCTAGGCGGATAGCAGCAGAGCGTGTGGCCAGCTGCATACACACACTCACACAGACACATGCATGCATACCAGCAAAAAATAGAGACAAATGCACACGCTCTCTCGCACACAATGTACAGCTATAGCTAGCAAATAGTGCAACGCGCATTCAAATGAACTTTAATCGTTTAACTGTTGTTCTACAATTGCACAATGCGCGCAGATATACACACATACACACTCTTGCTTATGAGCTCACTGCACTTACGTTTTTTGTTTTTGTATTGATTGCTGCAGACTCTTAATTTAAACTTTAGTGTTTTTACGCGCAAAAAACAACGAAAACGGTTAATTTTGATTTTGTTGTAGCTGCTGCATCGCTGCTCTGCGGCCAGCACCACCAACAGCGCTGCTGAAGAACACAAACAACTGTTTTCGTTTTTATTATTACGCGACGCGAGGGTTGTTCTTGTTGCAGTGGCGTTGACAGCGAGTTTTATAACAACGTTGCACTCTGCGCGCGTTTAGGCAAACATACAATTTTGTTGGTTGTTTATTTCAATTGTTGCTGGCTTTGGCTGCGTTGCGGTCCGCGCTTGTTCACCGCCGTTTGATTTGTCTCCAAAAGCAGCGTTTTTTTTTGTTGGTCTTGAGTCGCGCTAGTTAGGGATGTTCACAGCCTATCGATATGTATCGATAGCTGGCAAGCAACGCTTAACACGACCAGCTGTTTAAACGATTATTATTTGCCACAAAAAACAAAAACGATACTTTGCCTTGCCCTTTGCGCGGCATCGATGCTTGTGGGAAATTAACGGCTGGCAAAATTAAATTAAAAAAAAAACACGCCACTTAAAACTTTTCACCTTCATTTTAATAAACTATAAGTTAGCTTTAGTCCACATTTCAAGTCAACCAGCCAGGACAGTTGAAACCTTCCGGATCGATTAAGAATCAACAATATTCACGTGCGAGTTGAGAAAATTCTCATCAAATTCCTGCACCTGCTCGCCGGCCGGCGAATTGGTACGTTGATGTCCCTTCCGCGGTATCTCGATAATGTCAGAACTGCAGATCTCTCTCAGTAGGTCCTTCATGCAGCTCCTAATATACGCCAGATGGGCACCAATCAAATTCCCATCGTCCTTACGCTCCAGATGTATGCTGCACGCACTGCCATCCCAGCGATCCTCCAGCCATTTCGGAGAAGCATGGCAGCTACGTTCTTCCTCTTCCTCTGCCATTTGAATGGACTTTATACAATATATGTAGATGACTTGAAGGCTGCAGAATTTTGTAGGTTTAGCGAAAGGCGTGCTTCGAACTGACTAGATTTGGTGATTTACACACATATGTCTATATATTATTATTTTGATATATCCGAGAAGGCTTCACTCGAGAATCGCCTCCTCGTCAAAGCATTCGACTCCTCCATGCCAGAGCCGCCGCTTCCTCCATGTCGAAGCAGCCATATCCTCCTCCTTGTCAAAGCCGCCGCTTCCTCCTCGTCTGAGCAGCCACTTCCTCCATCATACATATACATATTTATGCACATATTACAGTCATATGCATACCTACATACATACGCACATGTACATACATACAAATAAACAAACATTGAAACATTTGCATTCACACAAACACAAATGCGTACATATGCACACCAATACATACATACACAAATACATACATATACGAACATATTCATACATACATACATATATATACATACATACGTATATATACATACATATATACATATATACGTACATATATATACACACACACACATACACACACACAGAAATCGGTACATTTTAAAACATTTTTGAAGCTCACCATCACATTTTTATCATAATTTCGCATCTGATTTATATTGAATACTGGCGACCGTCTCGTGCGGATTCTCTTTTTGATATCCCGAGGCGGCTTCAAGTGGAAAGTGAAAAGCTTGACTGGTGGCCAATATTGATCCAGTTACCTGTGTCAAGACGTCACAGGAAAAGTTGTTTATTGACTTTGGGCCTCAATTAGGCATAATGAGCATACAGTTGGGGTATATGTATATAGCGTATATATATATGGGCGTAATCGGGCGTGGAGGAAATGAAAGCCTGGCCCAGTTGCTCAGCTGTTGCGGATGTGGGAGCTCCTCCTGACCCAAGCCTCCGCTAATGTCATTTGTCGTGCCTGCGCGTCCGCAGTTATCCGACTTGTTTCGGGCACAACGCACCGCACAATGAACATCAGCGGGCTGCTCCAGTTCGAGTCGATGGACTATCGGGGCGCACAGACCCAGTCGGCGGCAATAAATCAGTTTGTGGCCAGCGCATTGCGCGTCTTCATCGAGGACTTCTATCAGCGTGTGGCGCCATCGTTTATGCTAATCATCTCGTGCCGCCGTCCCAGTCCAATGAACTTCTATCGCAACATAATGCAGCTGCTGTACGAGAGCGTCGACAACATGATCCTCCAGCTGATCCATTACAATCACACACGGCCGCAACGCATTGCGGGTCCACGTTTACACAATCTGCTGCTGGTGGATTCGCTCCAGGCCTTGCTGTAGGTGGCTCGACTGCAACGACAATAACGTGAAAAACCGGAAATATACCTTTCTTTGGGTTACATATACATACACTCGTGTCCGTATAGCTTATGGCATGGGACCTGTTTCCTTCTGCTCGGGAATAACTCGCATAGTCTAAAAAGTAGCCCACTCTCTGACTCTCTCTCTCTCTCTCTCTCTCCGGCAGGGACATTGAGATGCACACGTATACGGGCCGGCACGATGGCAGCGAGTATTACTTCATCTTTCTGCAGCAGCGGGACGCACTGCTGCCGCTGGAGCTGCAGGGCGTGTTCGAGTACTGCTGGCGGCATCAGCTGCTCAACTGCAATGTGATGACCCAGAGTGGCGGCGGAGACGTGCTGATGCACACCTATTTTCCGTATGCGGCGACACACTGCGACACGGTGCTGGGCCAGCAGATCAATCGATTTATGGGCGTGGCCTGGCAGCAGCCGGTATACTTTCCGGCCAAGCTGCACAATCTGCATGGCTGCCCGCTGCGGGTGCTGTTGCGTGCCGTGTCGCCGTTCCTCAGCGTTAGCAAAAGTGAGCCCGGACTGGAGGATCGGCTGCTGCAGGAGCTGGCCAGGCGCATGAATTTCGCCGTGCAACTGGTGGAGAACGGCACCTGGACGGAGCCGCAAATGCTGCAGCTGGTGAGTAGAAATTCGAACTAAAATTAGACATTAACGCTATTCAAATGGAATACCGTGCAGCTGCAGCGGGGACGCGCTCACCTGGCCATTGGATATATACGCAAACGTGTGGAGCATGCCGCCAATCTGACAGCCGTCTTTCCGCACTATTCCAGCCGGCTAATCGGCTGCTTGTCGCTGAATGCGCACAACTTGACCAGCTTTGAGCTGTTGGGCTTTCCCTTCCAGACGCTAGCCTGGCTGGCCGTGCTGACCAGCTTCCTGGGCGTCAGCTGTCTGATGCTGTGCACACGCCGGCGTGTCGCCAGGGCGACAATGCTGCTCGCCGTCGTGGCGATTGCCTGGGGCCAGCCCATTGTCGCGTCCGGCTGGCGTCCCGCCCAGCAGCTGGTCTACATCAATTGGCTGGGCTTCACGCTGCTCGTGCGCGCCATGTACTCGGCTCTGTTCTACCATATGCTGCGCCAGCAGGTGCATCAACGCTTGCCCCGCAATCTGCTCGAGCTGATGGAGGGCGGCTATACGGCTGTGATGAATCGCATAACCGCCCACGATGTGGCCGAGGTGAGCAGCCTCCAGGTGCTCCTGAGCAATATGCGTGCAATTGTTCTTGCCAGCGATGTGGAGCACGATGTCCTGCAGCAGGTCGAGTCACGGACCACGCAGCGGCGCCTCTTTGGCATACTCTCGCGCCAGACCCTGCTGCATGCGGCACAGCGTGGCCATAAGCCCGGCGCCTACTATATGCTGCCGCAGCATGTGCTCGAGCAGCAGCTGGCCATCTATCTGCAGAAGCACTCGCATCTGGTGCAGCGGCTAGACGAGCTCATCATGTCCATTCAGGCCGTTGGCCTGATCAACTATTGGGCCGGCCAGCTGGGCAGCGAGCGCTATTTTCGCAGCACCTTCATGTATAGGGACAATCGGCTGCGCCAGCCCGATCTTTGGGCTCTATATATTATTGTGGGCGTGCTCTACGCCCTCGCCACGCTCGTGTTCATCTGGGAGCTGATCTCGGCGCGCTGGCGTCACGTCCGTCCATCAATTTAATGTCCAATTTACAAAGTTCTCACAAAGTGAAAATAAAAACAAAAAATAGAGAGGGCAACACTGTTTTTTAACTGTTCGATCTCGATAACATCTGCTATCGTTGTTGGTATTAATCGTTTCTGGGACGGGAAATAACTGAACCTGTTCGATAACGATAACATCTGTTATCGTTATTGGTATGAATCGTTTCTGATTAATTAGGACGGGAAATAACTGAACCTTGCTTGACACAAAGAGGGAGATGACAAACAGTTCTAATATGTCCGATAGCGATAGCTTTTCAGCTTTTAGTAAGATCGTAACGTATTCAAAATGTTCGATAACGATAACAGTTATTCAAATCATTTGTTTGCAATTCTTCTTAAAGTTTATTAGCAAATCACAAAGTTTTCAATTAAATGCTATACAAATAATAGACAAAAATTCATCTTTTCAGAGAAAATGAGAGTAATAGACAGTTTTAAAGTTCGATAACACAATCAATAACGATAACCGGCGTCATCGATATAAAATTTGTAATAAATGCAGTTCTGGCTTTAATCGTTGCTCTTTTTGTAGTCCTTGGTATGCATGTTGCGTCTGCCGCCCTAGAGCTTCTCGATCAGAATGGAGGAGGCACCGCCGCCGCCATTGCATATGGAGGCGCAGCCCAGTTCGCCGGCTTTGAGGGCATGCGCCAGATGGGTGACCAGACGGGCGCCAGACATGCCAATCGGATGGCCCAGGGAGACGGCGCCGCCGTGAACATTCACCTTGGCCGGATCGATGTCCAATTTTTTGATGTTGGCCAGCACGACCACGGAGAATGCCTCATTGATCTCCCACATGGCGACATCCTCTTTGCGGACACCGGCACGCTGCAGCAGCTTGGGCACCGCCAATGCGGGCGCAATGGGAAAATCAATGGGATCCGTTTCGGCATCCTGGAAGGCGACAATGCGCGCCAATGGCTTCAGGCCAGCACGATTGGCAGCCTCGGCGGTCATCAGGACGACAGCGGCGCCGCCATCGTTCAGCGTTGAGGCATTGCCGGCGGTAACGGTGCCGTTCTCCTTTTGGAACACCGTCGCCAGCTGGGCGAATTTCTCGAAATTGACGCGCTTGAATTCCTCATCCTCGGCAATGATCTGCTCCGGCTTGCGTTTAAGCTGAATCTTCACCGGAGCAATTTCGTCGGCGAAGACCTTGTCGCTCCAGGCCTTGGCCGAACGCTTGTAGGATTCAATGGCAAAGTCATCCTGCTGCTGGCGTGTCACCTGCATCTTCTTCGCGGTATTCTCGGCACAGTTGCCCATGTGGAACTTGTTGTAGACATCCCAGAGGCCGTCGAAGACAATGCCATCGGTTAGTTTAACGCCGCCGTAGGGCGTGGCACCGCGCTTCAAATAGTAAGGAACATTCGACATGGACTCCATGCCGCCGGCGACAACGATCTCAGCCTGGCCGAGCATCAGCGACTGGGCGCCGAGCATCACCGCTTTCATGCCCGAGGAGCACACCTTGTTGACGGTGGTGCAGCAGACGCTGGTCGGCAGGCCGGCAAAGATGGCTGCCTGGCGTGCCGGGGCCTGGCCGAGTCCGGCGGACACAACATTGCCCATGATCACCTCGCTGACATCGTTCTTGCCAATGCCGGCACGCTGGATGGCCGCCTCGATGGCCGTGGCGCCCAGCTGTGAGGCCGATAGCGGCGCCAGCTGGCTCTGGAAGCTGCCGATCGGTGTCCGTGCGGCGGACACAACAACAACATCGCCGATCTTCGAGCTGTAGCGACGCGCCTGGGCGCACAGCTGGCTTCTGGTGGCTTGCAACATGGTCACTGAATGGCGATTTATATAACCGACTGCTGCTAGAATCGAAAGATCACTGGAATTTTACCACCCGACCTGATCACACTTGCAATAGTTTTGAGGCTGAGAACCTGTTGCTATCCACACTTGCGTAACGAGCCGATTTCGTGTGAGCAGCTGTTGCAGCCAGTGTTGGAGAGTGGAAAGCGGAAAGCTTTTTAGTCCGTGTTTTTTTTTTTTTTGGAGGTTTAAGTATTTTTGCTTGTCATTGTGTCTTTAATGCTGATTTGCTTTAATATAGAATACGGCGGAATTGGCTGCTGGATACGATTCCGGGTTGTCTTGGAATTGATTTTGGGTGTTTTCATTAATGCATAATACAAAAACACCTTTGCAATATTGGTTTAATTTCATTTTTGAACTTAGTATTTTTCACGGAAGATCAGTATACTTTCGGAGTAAAATGTTTGATTTGTATTTTAGTATTTATGAATAAAAAGCGATATTTTTTCGGAATGGAAGTTACTCTTGAATATGAAGTATATGTTATGCTGACATGTCAGCAATAATTAAAAAAAAAAATTAAAATTAACATCCGAATATATGACATTTGTAAAGCATCAAAAAATATGCCAAATATTTAATATAAACAAACGTAGTGAACTTCTCAACATGTTTTCTAGTATATTTATGGTATTTGAGCATTTGCGGCCGACGGTCACACACTTCTTGTAACTGCAAAACAATAACAAAAGCAGACGGCAGAGAAACACTACTTTGCCGCCTGCCGCCCGCCCGCCCGCCTGCCCGCGCGCTAGCCAACAAGCACTCGCTCTCAAATTCCTGGTTCTGGTTCTGATTCTGGCTCCGTTTCTAGCCCGCTGCTGTGTTGCCAATTATCGTTGCATCCAGCCATCGCGTCGTCTTGGCCTTGTGCTCGAGCAGTGTTTTGTGTGCGCGCGTGTGTGTGTGTGTGTGTGTGCGCCCAAGAACAGCGTTGATTAATTTTTTCTAACGTTGCGCCCATGTGAATCCAAAATATTTTTTTTTGAAACTTTTCTAATGTGTAACAAACAGAAACACCAACAACACAGTGAACGCGAATATAAGGCATGTGCATAGCATAGGTATAATTTATATTTATAAAAAAACAAAAAAAGAAGCAACAATAGGCACTAAGCATAAAATCAACTGAAGCGCGACAGGCACGGCAGTAGAGACGGACAGAGACGAGGCAGACGGACCGACCGACAGACGGACAAACAGACGGACAGGCAGCAAGGCAGGCAAAAACTGGCGCAGCGTGAAAGCGAGCGAGATAGCAAATAATTACATTAAAGCAATAATTAATACTGCACCAGATTTTAGCTAATTATAAGATACCAAGTTATAGTTCAAATTCAAATCAATACGCTGCGAAAATCGGAGTTGTGCTTATCACGCAACAGTAGCAGCAACAACAACAGCCTATAAAGTATTACATACCAATACAAACAAACGACAAACGACAACTCACACGGACAGACGAACGCACGCACGCATTGTTGCGCCCACTTCAAAACAAGAGCAAAAGAGCGCCAGCAACAACAACTTAACGAAAAGATAGATAGAGAGAGAGAGAGAGAGAGTGTGTGTGTGTGTGTGCGTGTATATGTGTGAGCGCAATATCCCCGCGTCAATTTTAAGCTCCAACTTCGGCTTAAGCTTGCACAGCATCAGCAGCAACAACTACAACAATAAAGGAGAGAGATAATCATGGTAAGTTCGCAGCTGACGTCGTCGCGCGCCTTTTTAGACTAGCACCAAATGCGGCAATGGCAGCAACAACACCCACACAAACGCAGTCGCCGTTGGCGGCGCAGCCTCGCTTGAATTCAAAAACACAAAATTCGTTTTCAGTTAACGCGCTGATTTGTTGCCCAACGGTTTTTCGTTTTTAATTAAGCGCAGCATTATTTGCATTTGTGTATGTGGCTTGTGATTGCTGTTGTTTTTGGACAGTACACAAATTATAGCTCAGTAAAACGGTTAATTGATTACTCATCACAGCAGCCTAAGTCTACCACCCCACCAGTATTGTGTTTGTTATCTATCAAAAGCGTACAGTGCATTTAAACAGGGTGCTTCAGGGTGTCCAAAAATTCACCACTTTTGTTTTAAAAGCGTGACCCATTTTGATTACAATACACTTACATGTGTGTATGTATGTACGTATGTATATATGCAAACCCTCCCCTCCGCGTCCCGCTGACCATGCAGCTCGCCTGTAATATGATATTGTCGCGTATTTCAGCAAGATTTAGATAAGCTTGGGTACATGAATTATGTGTGTGTGTGTGTTTGTGTGTGCATTGGAGGATATTTTCATTTGGGGGAACACCTGAAACTTGTGAATCAGCAAGCGATTGAAATTAAATATCGCAATAAATGCCAATTTCAGGTCTTGACTTTTAGAAAATTGCTCAGCTTAATATGCAAATTATCTTGTGGTATTCGAGATGAGTCTACAACTGACTCGTGATTCGTGATGAGTCTACAACTGAAATATTTCATTGAAATAATATCCCTTTCGGGAAATTTATATAGATTGTTTCCTCTTGAGTGACTATTGTAGCTGTTAAACTCTCTCTCCCTCCCTCTCTCTTTCTATCTCCCTCTGTCTTTCTGGTAAACTCTCTGAATGGTCATCTAGCATTAGCTTATTTACCCACTTCTTGTTTCTTGGTTTTTGAGTGTGGGAAGAGCTTCTAACAGGAAATCCAAACTCTTTTTGCTGACAATGATATGAAAATACAGAAAAGAACAACCATTTAGAGCATGTCGAAGATTAAATACCCTTGCAAATTTGTAGAAAGTCGAAACTGTAAGCCAAGAGACCAGATTTTATGAAAATATACTAGAGGACAGTTCATTATCGGAATTCGATATACATACTGATCAAGAATACATATTTTCATGTGTGTGTATACATGCAAACATGCAGATGTCTATGGAGATATATGTATGTATGCATACATACAAACATGCATGCACACTATGCATACATATGCATACACATGCATGCACACATATGCATTAGGACATGCACACAAATATACGCACACACACGCGTACATGCACTCGCACATACATACATACATAAATACATATACATATCATATGTGCATACATACATAATTGCATATAGCTTTGTATGTATATGCATTATGTGCATACATATGTACAAACTATTTATCGAAGACCTTTTTGCCAAATTCAACTTAATCCCTGGTTATCGATAACATTTTGAATGACTCAACCGTTTGTGGGAGCATCAACACATTTGCATATGCATTATTAATATATTTAATATTCTGTTGCTGTTGTTGTATACTGATGGGTTTTAAAAATCGATAGAGCCTTAAGTCAGCTGGCGTAGTACCCATCGTATTTGCTGTCCCGATTATAATTCAGTGTACTTTATATATTTTTGTAGTAATCAGTCATTTGGCTGTCTAGAAAAACTCATCCACTCTAGTGGCTGCCTACAATTCCAACGGAAAGGAACTCAGTTAAGCAAACAAATTTCTCAGTTCTATATTTTGTATTTTTTAGTTTATGAAAATCCAACGTTTAAAACTGTTTATTCGAGAAGCTCCCGTTTGCCGTCACTTATCTCTAACAGGAAAAAAAAAAAACATAAACAAATCAAATCAAATCTCCAGCTCCTACGCTCTCCCCTCTCTCTCTCTCTCTCCCCCTCCCCCTCTCTCTCTCTCTCTCTCTACTTCTCTCTCTCCATCTCTGTCTGCCTTTCTTTCAAACGTCTCTCACACTCACACTTTGATTCTCTCACAGAGCTCACCGATCGTAACGCGACGAGGCGCACAACAGGCCAAAATACAAACTCGCGCCATGGTCAAGTCGAAGTCGACGTCGACTTCGTCGGCGACGGCGGCGGCAGCAGCAGCAGCAGCGAACGCAGCGGCGGGGCCGAACGCCAACGGCAGCAACGGCGCCGGCAGCTGCGGTCCGCGCAAACCGAGTCCAGCGCTTCAGGAGGCAAAACGTCGGGCGCGGAACATGCTCAAATCGCAGAACAACGGTACAGCTGCCCAGCTGGAGCCAGTTATCGATATCTTTCAGAATGTGAGTACATGTCCGATATATCGATAAAGATTGACTGACTGACTGATTGACTGATTGATGATCAGCACACAGCTCAAACCGTAAGAGCTGGCAAGCTGCCGTTTTCACAGGAATAATCCTTTTAAAAGCTGTGAAAATTGTGAAAATAAACATTTATGTTTATTTTTCAATCAATCGCACTGAAACATGCTTTGGAAGCTGTACATTAACAACTTAATGCAGCATGCAATCGTTTATCGATTTAAAAGAAATCGATTAAACGAATTTTACCAAATCGCATTCATCGGAACATAGTTTATAGAGTTTTTTCCTGCAATATACATTAAGTGAAGTCCTAGCTTTTTATAGCCTTTTTTAATTGAAATAGCCTTTTTCTTCTACTCGCAGGCCCTCAACGCGAAGAGCATGCATCGTGGCCCTACCGCACTCATCTACGATGAGTCCATGAGCGAGCATTACTGCCTCTGGGACAGCACACATCAGGAGCGACCCGAACGCTTTACGCGCACCCTGGAGCGGTGAGTGGGACCCACAATTGCATTGCGATATCCCTAAAATAATACCTCTCTGTTTAGATGCCGCGAGCTGAAGCTGGTGGAGCGTTGCCTGCAGCTGAAATCCCGTCTAGCGACAAAGGACGAAATCCTGAAGCTACACTCAATGGAGCATTACGAGCGACTGGAGCAAACGTCGGGCGTGCACGACGAGGAGGATATGGAGGAGCTAAGCTCACACTATGACGCCATCTACATACATCCGGTAAGAGGGGATATCCATATTTATCTATATCTGTCTATATTTCTTGAATAACTTCGGTCTCTATAGTCCGATCTTTATGAAATTTGCAGTGTTTAGGTAGGGCATAAAACAGTGTGTATATACCAGGATTCCAATATCTAGCTTCTATAATTTTCGAGTTATGCTCAAGGTCGAAAAACATACCCGATTCAATGGGTTCAGGTTATTAGAATAACTGGAGATTGGGTTTGTTGTTGTGCCTGGAACCGGTTATCAAATAAACGCAATCAGTTCTAGTGTGATTGCAAATCGTAAACCAACCGAGCGTGAATAAGTTTCAGATGTTGGGGCACTTCTATAGAGAGATTAGATAGTATATATACACACACATATATATATGAATGTATATATATAGTATATGCACAAGTATTTCAAACTCAAAGTACAGCTGATCTCTGGGGCTTATCTATGCCGCTGTGAGATGAATTTTAGATAGTAACTGCGACCTATACGGGATCCCATTGCATCTATTATATGTAAACTATATATTATTAGTGCAATATAAATTAGAAAGAATGCATTATTAATAAATCTAGATGCATAATCAATTAGAATTCCGGTTTCAGTACTGATTCTTATTCAAATTATATTTTTCACAAATCCATTTGATTAGAGTGCTATTCCATATTTAATATTTATAGAACATTTTCATTTGGCTTTAAGTTCGTTTAAAGTTTTGAAAATTTATCTACACACATTCAATTCTCAGCAGAATTTTCTCGAGAACTTTGTGTTATATTTTGAATATGACCTAAACGTAATGTGCATAGGATATATGAGAAATCACTTACCAAATATTCCAGAGATTATTCGCAGAGATCCTGAGATTCATAATGATTTTTGCTATAATTATTATTAACTTAAACCTTCTATTAAATTTGATTATAATTGTTGTCACTTTTCTCAATTTCCTCGGTAACTTTCGGGCATATTTAAAATATGATTTAAGCATAATCTACATAGGGTATATGAGAAACCACATACCAAATATTCCAGGGCTTACTCCCAAAGATCCTGAGATACTCCGAGGTGGAACCTTTAAAAAAAGACAACTTTTTACAATTTTCTTAAATTCATAATTGAATTACTTTTATATACTTACGCTTGTATATGTTTTCTCATGCTCCTTTTCGCTCTCTCCCTCTCTCTGTCTCTGGCTCTGGCTCTACCTCTATGTGGACAGTCCACGTTTAAGCTGTCGCTCTTGGCCAGCGGCTCGACCATAGAGCTGGTGGAGCAGCTGCTGCTGGGGAAGGCGCAGAATGGCATGGCCATAATACGACCGCCGGGCCATCATGCGATGAAGTCCGAATTCAATGGGTATTGCTACTTCAATAATGTGGCGCTGGCGGCACAGCATGCTCTCGATGCTCACCAGCTGCAGCGCATCCTGATTATCGACTACGATGTGCACCATGGCCAGGGTACGCAGCGTTTCTTCTACAACGATTCCAGGTGCGTTTTCGACTTCCAAATCTCGCGTGTCCCTAATATTATCTCTCTCCCTCTCTCTCTTGGCAGGGTCTTGTATTTCTCGATACATCGCTATGAACACGGCAGCTTCTGGCCGAATCTGCAGGAATCGGATTATCATGCGATTGGCGCTGGCACCGGCACCGGCTACAATTTCAATGTCCCACTGAATGCCAAGGGCTTGGGCAATGGCGATTATATGGCCATATTCCAGCAGCTGCTGCTGCCCGTGGCCCTGGAATATCAGCCGGAGCTGATTATTGTCTCGGCCGGCTATGATGCGGCATTGGGCTGCCCGGAGGGTGAGATGGAGGTGACGCCCGCCTGCTATCCGCATCTGCTCAATCCGCTGCTGCATCTGGCCAATTGCCGTGTCGCCGTCGTACTCGAGGGCGGTTACTGTGTGGAATCGCTGTCCGAGGGCGCCGCCTTGACGCTGCGCGCCCTGCTGGGTGATCCGTGCCCGCCGCTGGTGGAGCCCCTGCAGGTGCCCAGCCCGGTGCTGCGCGAGGCCCTGCTCAACTGCATCTTTGTGCATCGTCCGTACTGGCGCTGCCTGCAGCTGCAGCAGACCTATGCGCCCGGCGAGCTGCAGTCGGCCGGCGGCACGATTCCGTTGCATCGCGTACAGCGCATTTGGCTGGGCGGACCGCCGCCGGCGCCCGATCAGCGCTATCCGACGCGGGGAACCTCCGCGCAGCTGAGTGCCGCCGTGGTCGCCAGCAATGCGTCCCGCTTGAGTCTGCTGCGCGCCGAGACGCAGCTGTCGGTGCCGGCAGTGCGGGTTTGTTATGCCTACGATGCCCAAATGTTGCAGCATTTCAATTTGCACGATGCCACCCATCCGGAGCAGCCGTTGCGCATACGCCAGATCCATCAGATGCACGAGGATTATCAGCTGCTCGGCCGGATGCAGCAGCTGGCGGCGCGCGCCGCCACCACGGACGAGGTGTGCCTGGCCCATACGCGCGCCCATGTCAATTCGGTGCGCCGCCTGCTGGGACGCAGCGTTGAGGAGCTGCAGCAGGTGGGCGCCGGCTACAATTCGGTGTACCTACATCCGCGCACCTTCGAGTGCGCCATACTCGCCTCCGGCGCCGTACTCCAGGCGGTGGATAGCGTACTGCGCGGCCAATCCCGCAGCGGCATCTGCAATGTCCGACCGCCGGGCCATCACGCCGAGCCGGATCAGCCGCACGGCTTCTGCATATTCAATAATGTGGCCATTGCGGCCCAGTATGCCATACGAGAATACAGCCTCGATCGCATACTTATTGTCGACTGGGATGTCCACCATGGCAACGGCACTCAGCACATCTTCGAGTCTAATCCGAAGGTGCTCTACATAAGTGTCCATCGCTACGAGCATGGCGCCTTCTTTCCCAAGGGTCCCGCCGGCAACTTCGATGTCGTCGGCAAGAATGCCGGACGCGGCTTCAATGTCAATATTCCCTGGAACAAGGTGAGTGCAGCAGCTCCATGCGCTCCATTTGATCGCTCCTTAAGAAGAAACTTCCCATTTAATACCCTCCAGTCTTGGGGCTGGGCAAGAGTATAGCCTGACTAACGCATACCCTTTAACTTTTGGCTTTTGCAGAAGGGCATGGGCGATCTGGAGTACGCATTGGCCTTTCAGCAGCTTATCCTGCCCATCGCATACGAGTTCAATCCGCAGCTGGTGCTGGTCTCGGCCGGCTTCGATGCGGCCATTGGGGATCCGTTGGGCGGCTGCAAGGTGACGCCGGAGGGCTACGGCCTGTTCACCCATTGGCTGTCGGCTCTGGCCGGCGGTCGGATCATTGTGTGCCTGGAGGGCGGCTACAATGTCAACTCCATATCGTATGCGATGACCATGTGCACAAAAACGCTGCTGGGCGATCCGGTGCCGACGCCCCAATTCGGATCGACCGCCCAACGCTCACCGACGGTGGCCTTCCAGAGCTGCGTGGAGACGCTGCAGCTGTGCGTGGAGCAGCAGCGTCATCATTGGAAATCGCTCGTCTTTGGCTGCAAGCTGCCGCAGTTCGTTTTGGGCGAAAACAATAACGAGGATTTTCTTGCTGCTACCCTGGACCAATTGAGTATATCAAATGACGATCCACTGGGCGCCGCCGGCGGCGACATCGACGCCCAGCCCGATCGCGGCCAGGATCGGCCCAGCGGCAGCAAGCCCAAAGTCAAGGTAAAAACGCTCAGCGAGTTTATGGCCGAGCACAAGGAGGTACGAGCAACTGACCATCAGCAGCAGCAGCAGCAGCTGTAGCCGCACACACACACACACACACACACACACACACCACACACACACACACACACACACACACACACACACACACACACACACACACATCAAAGACAATATAAATACCAAGATTGTTGCCAATTTCCCTATTTCTATAAACTATATATCGAATTTTGCCAGTTTCTAGCTAAATCTGGCTAACTTTTGGATATTTTATAGCTAAATTGACCAGAAAAAAACATAGCTCCATTTATTTATTATCTCAGAGTTTGCTATTCTATAGCTAAATATGGTTATTTTCCAGCTATTTTAGTAGAGTATATTTTTTCTAGCTAAATTTTTATTTGAACCATTTTATAGCTAAACATAGCTGTGTCATACTTAAATTTGGCTTTTTATTGCTAAATATATATATATATATGAGTAGTAATTATAACTGGTTTCTAGCTAAAGCTGGCTAATTTTGGCTCATTTATAGCACAAAACGGGAAATGGCAAAATTTGGCTAGAAAATTTCTGAATCGGCAACTTAGTATTTATATTGCCTTTGCACTCACACATAAACAGTTTTTTAGCAAACACACTAATCTCTTCTTTCTCTCTCTCGCCCTTTCTCTCCATTGATTTGCTTCTGGACCGTGTCGCTCTCTCTCCCTCTCTCTCTCTCTTCTTTGTATGCCACATTTCTTACTGGCCTGCTCTTGCCAGGCGCTCGAGCAGCAGGAAATGTTTGCCATTTATCCCCTCAAAAGCTGCCCACACTTGCGCCTGTTGCGTCCGGAGGAGGTGCCCAAATGTAAGCTTAATCCCAATATGCACTTCTCTCTCTCCCTCTCTCTCTCTCTCTCTTTATCTTTCTTTTGCCATATATGTTTATCTCACTTTTTCTTTCTGCTTTGTTAATTCTCGCTTGTGGCTGTGCTTGTGTGTTGCTTCTTCTTGTTGTTTATTTTTTCTTCTTTGTTGATTTTCCTTGCTTGTTTTTCCAGCAATATAACAGTTGTGTAGTATAGTAAGATGACAAGAGTGCAACAGTAAGAAAAGCGCCTAGCTGTATAACAGTTTTTTGCATGTTTTTAGGTGTGTAAAAGCAATATAACAGTTGTTATAAAAAGATATAGCAGCTGTGCGACAGTAATGCAGCATATGTATAACAGTTGTCTGATAGCAATGTCATAAAAATAGGTAAATAATATATAACAGCTGTACAAAATTTATATAACAGCTTTGACAGCAATACAAAAGTAAAACTTACATATTAAAAAGTATCCATCAGCTATACACATGTATAATAGTTGTATAACAGCAAAATGATATCTATATAAAGATGAGCTACAATTTTTGAAAAGAAGGTATGCACATACACAGTCAAACAATAAATAAACGGTATAACAGTATGAGTATAACAGTTTAAGTACAAAATACTGTCTGTGGCTAGCACAATGCGGAAACATTGATTAGGTATAACAGCGTAGAGCAGTTTATTTGCCGCTTAATAGTTGTATAACAGTTTAGATCAACAACTGATTTGTATTGTGTATGCCTGTCGCTAAACAGTTGTATAACAAACAAAACTGCTTTGCATGAAACGAAAATGATCATATATTACGGTTGTATAACAGTATAACAGTTCAAATCGAACGTTTTTCTTTCATTGTGTTTATTCTTATTATTTTCATCTGTTTCTTCTCTTTACCTGTGGCATTTGCTTTCAGTATAACAACTGTATAACAGTTGACCTATTTTCGATCGAATCGAACAATGTTTAAATGCTTTTTGTTGGCTTTTTTAGTTGTAAATATTGCGTGCTTTCTGTGCTACACATAATCCAAGAAATTTCCCAGATATTAATCTATTCATCTACCCGCCTCGCTTCCTCAACGTGCAGCAATAAAAACAAACGGCGCATGCGGCGACTGCGCCTCAACGGTGGAGAATTGGGTATGCCTGAGCTGCCAGAGCATCGGCTGCGGGCGCTACATCAATGAGCACATGGAGCAGCATTGCCGACGGGCCAAGCATCCGCTGGTCCTGAGCTTCAGCGACCTGTCCGTGTGGTGTTACGAGTGCAGCGCCTATATCGATCATCCGCTGCTCTATGCCTATCAGAATCTGGCGCATCTGGACAAGTTCCATGAGCCGATGGCCTGGACGCATG
Source organism: Drosophila ezoana (assembly GCA_035045725.1). NCBI lineage: Eukaryota > Metazoa > Arthropoda > Insecta > Diptera > Drosophilidae > Drosophila > Drosophila ezoana. Next base: position 6,119,894 of record JAWNOU010000103.1, on the reverse strand, counting down.
GCTGCATGCAGCGCCCCGATGGCTGCTATCCGATCGAAGCGGACAACGACAGGAACAAGGATAGAGACAAGGACAAGGACAAGGATAGCGGCTCCAGCAATACCAACAGCAACAGCAGCTCCAGCGACGGCAGCGGCAGCATTGGCAGCGGCTACTACATACATCTCGAGCGGAATAACTGACATTTGGTGATGCGTGTGCTGGATGCCATTACGGATTACATGTGCACGCTGTGTCCGCCGCTGAGGCACATACTCCAGCTGCTTGTGGAGCACATGTGGCCGCTGCTGGAACGCATTTACCTCAAGCTGATCCAATATTTTCTGGCCCATTGAGGCACACACGCACGCACACACCGACCAGGCACACCACGCAACGCGTCTCCGCATCCTGTTAACCTGTTGTACCTTGGCATCCATAATATACATCTCTCCATTCAATATCCAAAATTCACACTGCTGAAGCTGAAGAAACGTTGCCGCATTAAATTAATTGTTTTTTCCCACATAAGGGGGCAAGGGGGGAGGGCGTCCGCCAGCCCCCCTTATCCTAACCATTAGCCCTACCCAATCCCCAATACCTCCCCCAACTTATTGTATATGCATATAGAGATTGTTAGAAAATCAAAAAAATCAAAAAAAAAAAAAAACAAAAAAACAAAACAAAAATGTTATCACTAATCATTAATTAACCACATACCAAGTAATAAAACAAGCGATCGATAAGCAATTTTTTGGCATAAACAAAATCGATTAAATGTTTCAATCAAGGCTGCGAAGAAGAAAAAAAAACCGGGGCTTTTTTTTTTATAGATTATAACAGTTCGGACAGACGTCTCTCTCTCTCTCTCACTCGTCTCTTGTTTGACTATTCACCACAGTAAGTTCAACGTGACACATGAGAGTTGCCTTACTAATCAGGGCTAAACTCAGGTGTAAGCACATGGGCTTAGTTTGGTAAAAAAGAAGGGTAAAGAAACTTTTATAAATAATACAATTTTTTCCTGTACGATCAGCTTGCTGATATAGTTTTTCGACCCGACCGATTCCCACATAAGTATTACCTATATAGATCCGGGGAAAGTTTCGAGACTAGCTTGCAAAGAAACATGGAGAGAAGAGTCAAGAATATATACTATGTATATATAAATTTGGGATCGGGAAGGTCACCCTTTAAGGTTTACGTTTCGACAGTGATGCCACCTTTCGTCAATTTGGACATGAAAAAGGTAAACGCACTCTACAGTTCGACAGTGATGCCACCTTTCGTCAATTTGGACTTTAAAGAGTTTACCATAGTTTACCCGGTTAAGAGTCGAATCGTGCTTGGACTGTCTGGAGAGCAAGTTATTTATTTAGTGCGACGGCCGCCAAATAGTTGAAACTTTTGAAATATGTTTTGTATGATTTATTTTGATTTGCTCTCCAACTCCTTGGGGACAACGCTCAGATGTATATTCGCTTAATCGAGCGACGAGTGGCCAATGTGTAGCTGCAAACGGGGCACTTGCGGCTGACGCGCACCACCGCCAGGATGCAGGGATAGCAGAAGACGTGGCCACACGAGGTCGTGGCCGGCTGGCGGCCCGAGACGCTCTCCAGGCAAATGGGACACTTGTGTGACGGCTCGTCTCTGTAATCGCTGGCGAGGATCGCGCGACCTGTTCGCTTATTTTGACCATTGCGCGGCGGAGCCGAGGCGGCAGGATCAGCGGGCGCCGAAGCGCAAGAGGGATCCAAAGTGCATGCGGCTGCTATAGCTGGACCTGGAGAGAGTCCCGAGGCTAGTGCAGACGTGGGAGCCGAGGCTTGATAGAGAGCCGAGGCTAGAGTGGGCGCCGTGGCAGAACAAGGATCCAAAGCCGGGTTGGGAGCGAAAGCCAAAGGTGTGGCAGAAGCGGAAGCGAAAGCCGAAGATGCAGTCGGAGCAGGAGCGGGAGCAGCGGCCGGTGCGGGTGGCGGTCCCGGAGCCGGTGCCGGGGCGGGAACTGGTGCCGGGGCGGGAGCTGGTGCCGGGGCTGGTGCTGGCTCTGGCGCATCGTTATCGTTCCCAGAGAGATTGGCGAGTGAAGGCAATGGGCGATGCATGCTGTCCGGCTCAAGGGCGCCAGCGGAGCGCCGACGTGGACCATAGGATAGATCTACAATCAGAACGGATTGATTGTTATCAGCAAGACGCTTCCGATTGCCATTTGCTGACGATGGCCAAACCATATCTGCAATGATGTGAAAGAAACTTAAAAGTGTTTAAAAAAAAAGGAAACGAAAAAAAAAAACAACGAAAGGACCACGTCGAACAATAATGTGTTATATAAACTTTTTATGTATGGCTTTTCTGATTACACTTAAAAGTTGCAAATTGTTTGATGAATTTTCGATTAGGATTTATTTGTTTTTTTAACAAAGTCAATTTGCAAAATGGCTTAAACGAAAATCTCGTTTGACAAGCGATTTGACAGTTTTCTAACCTCAATTATAAGCAGGAAAAACAATTATGTATTTACTTGTGTATATCGAAAAGTGTTGCCACGCTGCAGGATAATTTTAAATTCGCTGAACAGCATTTGTTAGCCACAATGCAAGTGCATTAAATCCATTGCGCACGAAAAGACAAAGTTGGCTAAAAGCCGTTACTTTGCGCCTCTACATCTGCTATCACTCTTACGCGTGCAGTGCACAGCGGCGTGCGGCGATTCTCTCTCTCTCTCTCTCTCTCTTTCTAGCTGAGCAAATCAGCAAGCACCTCAGACAATTCAACAATTGTGCAGCAGTGTGTCAAGAAACCGTTAGTTTGCTCTCACTTGGCAACACAACACAGAGCGCAACACACGATATTCAAGGGCTTTACAACACACGCGCTCTGTCACACACGCTTTTTGTCCATGGTGAATTCGTGGGTTTTCACCACTGCTTCGTCTGTTGCCTTCTCACTTGGGCAGTTCGAAAATAACGGCGCTTTGCAGGCTATTTCAATTTGCGACGCATGTAAGAAAAGCAGCACTCTATATGTATGCATATACATACCTCCCGCTCCACAGCTCAAAGATGTGCAGGTGACTTAAGGCACGCGCACACATACAAAACGAAGCATGTGCAGGCATGCGTACATGCATATGTACATATGTATGGACACGTGCGCTTTGCATATCGTTGCATTTTTCATTTCACATACATATATGTACATATATGTATGTATGTATGTATCTACCAGCTTAGTTCAAGGTCATGAGCAGGCCGAATGCTAAAACACATTTGCTGTACAAATGGCAAGCGGAGCTGGGCGAGGAGTGCTTCGAGCCCCACAATGGCTATATGCACTGCACCCTGTGCAACAGATTGGTAACTCTTGATTAATTAATGAAAAAATAGCCGCCAGTTATTAAAAGAATAATTCTGCTTTTACAGTTAACTGCCAATCGACGCGCGCAGCTAGTGCAGCATCTGCACTGCTCTGGCCACATGCAAAACGAGTTCCAAGCAGCAAAACACGAACAAGGACAACAAGAAGAACATTGTGCAACAACAAATGCCGAAACGGAGAGCTTTGTGGATGTTGTGGGCGTGTCGGACATAGAGGATGCGTCACAAAATGAGCGCAGCTTTCAGCTGGACTTATGCGCAGCTTTGCGCGCTGCCAACATACCGCTGTGCGTGCTGGACAATGGGCGATTTCGGCAATTTCTGGGCAAATATACGCGCCGGCCCATACCCGACGAGCGCTACATGCGCAGCCGATACAAAATATAATATCGTTTATTTCGCTGACATTTATTGGGCGTGTCAAAAATACAGACTAAATAAATCGAACAAACTAAACTAGCTGATTAAATAGATATATGTATGTACACATGTAGTTTTCAATTTGCATGCTTCGAACGCTTCTGCTGCGTCAATTTGGCACGGGGCGTGGCCAACTCCCTTTTGGCCGCCTTCTTGCCGGCCAGACGGGGCGCAGACTTTTCGCTTGGGCTAAGACTAATGAAGTCTTCGGCGGGCTCGCTATCCTCGCTGTCTTCACTGTCCTGGCTATCCTCGCTGTCCTCGCTATCCTCCTGGGCGGGCAGCGGTCCACGTGGTGCTTTTGTTTGCTTTTGCTTTGGCTTTGGCCTGGTCTTGGTCTTCCCTTGTGTGTCCGGTTCGCCCGGACTCTCATCGCTGTCGTTCTCCGATTGATCGGTGTTGCCGTCACTCTCATTTTCGCGACCAAACACCGGATCGGTTTCGCCGGCATCCTCATCGTATTCAATTGAGACGTAGCTGCGATTCCTCAGCGACTCCAATGCCTCGATGCGAGCGGCCATCCTGGCTGTCTTCTGTTTGTCAATGCGGTCGCGAGTGTCCTCATGCTGCCGGCTGAACTGCGTTGTGTCCAGCAGTGACATACAGGTGGGACGACAGTCTATGTTTGCGGATGTGATTAGCGACAGTTCCTTGCCAGGCAGATCGCAGCTCCAGACCTTGATCTCGCCGATGCTGCAAGTAGAAGGAAGGGGGGGATCAGGCTATATGATAAAGTCATCTGATATGGATAACATTTCAAGCTAAAACCAAGTCCCAACATTTGATATCTTGAATAGCAAAAAAGGGTTTCTATACAAGAATTAAATGGTGCGATCTGGCCAAGTTCATCACTAAGACGGAGCGACAAATGAGCCCAGGACATGGCTTCATAGACTCGGCAGAGATGCCTCCTGCTATGCATCAGACATTGTGGGATACAATAATATCCTCTATAAGGATATCCCCCTCGACAAATCGCGCTCCTAGTTGAAGCAGATTGGCCAGGGCGTTCTTGTCCATTAGTTGGTCAGTCAGCCAAAGCCGTTCCACTCACCCACTCACCTGGAGATGCTGACCACCGTGTTGTGCATGAAGGATATGGCCTTGACGCGATTGCTGTGGCCGTCCAATATGCTGGGCTGTAAGCGAAAAAGAAAAGTTAATTGAAATCGGGGTGAAATTCTATATATTAGATATTTACGGCAGCCGTTTCATCAGAGTCCAGCGAGATCCAAGCGATTGTGCCATTTTCGAGGCCCGCCACGCAGTTTTTATCATCCAGCCAGGTCGCACAGATGGGCTTCGATGGCATCTTGATTTGACGCATGACGCTCGCTGTGCCAATGTTCCAAATCTCGAAGGTAGCCGGCCCGGCCATGGAAAAGTAATTGCCTTGTGCCGACCAGGCCAGGCAATCTGGTGAGCTGCCCAGGGAACGTTTGCTCTTCAGGTTCGTTCTGTACGCGATGCGTCCCTTGATCAAGTTCCACGTATTCAGCACCAGATCGGCGCCCAGAGATAGGCATAGACGGCTGCTCGGATGGCAAGCGACATGTGTGACGGGTTTGCCATTATGGGGCTTGGTCCATTCAGCTTCAGTTGACCAGTTGGCCAAGCGTGTGGCTATCAAATGCCCATCCTTGCTGCCCGACATCAAGTGCGACGCATCCGATGTGAAGACCAGCGTATTAACCGTGCTCGTGTGCATGGTGAGGACGTGCGCCTGTTTCCGTGTGCGCATATCATATATAAAGATGCGATCGTCAAGCCCGCCGGTGGCCACCAGGTGTCCGTGCACGGCCAGGCACTTCACAGAGCCGTCGTGTGATCTGTCGGCAAAGGTCGCCTTCAGTTGGATATAATCCGATCCTTTTTTGTCCCGACGCCAGGCCATTTGATAGCCCAACAGATATTCGTCGTAGGTGCCAACAATAATCTCAAATTGCGGCAGCATTGTTATTGATGTTTGTATTAATTCAATATATATAAACACTTGCTCGAAGCGTGCAAAAACCAATTATAAATAAGAACTTCTCCTTTCAGGATATATCCAAAAGATGTTGTTCCCAGCGTGCCGACTTCTATCTGAATTTGTATGGCGCCTACACGTGCGAAACTAGGCAAAACAATAGTTGCCAGCTGGTTATCGATAGCTTGCGCAACTTATCGAAAAAAATAGTAATGTTGTCTACAGCCCTGTTACAATTGTTGCTCTATCGATTTACAAATGAATAATAACATGCTTACGTTGACTGCTCATTTCAATTTAAATTAACAATTCCGTATGAATTTCAAAATTTCAAAGATGCTTGCATAGTAATAGAAATAAAAAAGCCGGTTTTGCTTTGCTATGTAAAATGTAATGTGGCAACGCTGCAGCGCTATTGCTAAAGTCTTAGCGCCATAGCCCCATTGTGTTGACGTTCTGGAAACAATTTTTGCTACTCAAGTTAAAATAAATAAAAAAATCAAATTGTAAGAAGAAGCATATGCAATACTGCATTTAAACGAAATTAGCATGTTGTGAATTGATTCGAAAAGTATGGCAGCGCTGCAGGCGCTATTTATAAAATAAAAAATTGCAGCCCTGGCCCGCTAGTACAGCCCTGCTGGGCAAACGATTACAATTTTATATGCCAAATTTAAGGCATAACTTACTTTTTTACTAAGGAAAAACGCAAACAAATCGACACAGTCAAACAAAAAGCATTAATTGAAAGCAATTGCACAATTCAGCCTTATACAGAGCTATAAATTAGGTTAAGCTAAAGGCTTTTATTTATATTAGACGAGCCGCCGGCGTTTCGCAGGGCGCAACAGTAACAAATAAGCGCGTCGTTGGCCATGTCCAAGAACTCTGGGTAAGTAAGATCAAAGCGCTGGGCAGAATGCGTATTAACTTGAATGTTAACAGGCGTGACCGCGACCGAGAGCGGGAGCGTGACAGGGACAGGGAGCGGGAGCGTGACAAGCACTACGATAGTCGCAGCGGGCGCGGCGACTACGACAATGGCAAATCTTCACGCAACGGTGGCAGTCTGAGCGGCAGTTCGCGCAGCGGCCGCGAGGAGCGCAAGCGGGTCAAAGAGACGGCCAAGGACAATGAGCGGGGTCTGGGCCCGCGTCGCGATGAGAAGCGACGCAAGCGTTCTAGGTCGAAGGATTACGAAAAGGACAAGTAAGCGATAATTGAGTTGAGCAAATCAGAAACTCTCGTAATGCTATTTATTTTTTGCAGACGACAGCTGGAGCGAGAGCGTGACAAGGACAAGGATCGCGAACGTGAGCGGGAACGTGAGCGCGAGCGGGAGCGTGAAAGGGACAGAGAACGGGAGCGGCAGCGAGAACGGGATAAGGAGCGCGAAAGGGAGCGAGATCGTGAACGGGAACGGGATAAGGAGCGTGAGCGGGAGCGCCAGCGCGATGTGGAAATGCGTCGGTCCGCTGTGCCAGCTGCGCCTCTAGTTATACCCGTTGGCTCCTCGAGCAGCTCCACGGACAACGAGGAGGAGGAGGAAATTGACAAGGAGGAGCAACAGCGCCGCCTCGAACAGGAGATGATCAAGCGACGCGAACGCATTGAACGCTGGCGTGCCGAGCGCAAACAGCGAGAGCAGGAGGCCGGCAAGCGAGATGTGAAGGCGCCATTGGCGCCAACAGCGACCAAATCGGCTAAGAAATGGAGCCTCGAGGATGAGTCCGAGGAGGATGACAGCAATCCGGCGCCAACCATAGACATTGATGTCGGCAAAAAGGAGCCCGACTCGCCGCCATCCAAATTCCATAGCATACGCAAACGTTTCGACGACGATCTGGTCGAGTCCAAGTTTGCGCCGCTGAAGCGACCCACCTTTAGCAAAGTACTGGGCATGGTACTGACAACGCCCGTTGTAGCACCAGCAGCAACAACAACAACAACCCCAGCAACAACAACTACAACAACAACAACTGCGACAGCTGCAGCCAAACCGGAGCCAGCGGCAGTCGAGGTCGTACAGCCAAAAGTGGAGCCATCCAAGGTTGAACAGCCAGCTGAAGTAAAGCCAGCAGTCGATCCGCCCAAGGAGGAGACGCCCATGGTGACCGAGCCGGCGGCAGCTGCAGCAGTTGAGGAGCCCGAGGACGATGTGGATCCATTGGATGCGTACATGCAGGAAGTTAACAGGGAGATGCGCCGTGTCAATCATTTCGTTAGTCCTGCCAAGGCGCAGGGCGTGGTTATACTAACGGGCGTGGCTAAAAAGAAGACGAACACGGCGAAGAAGGGCGAACTAATTGAACAAAACATGGACAGCTTGGAGTACTCTAGCGAGGATGAGCTAGAGGATATACGCGACACAGCCGTTAATCTGGCCATGAAGCATCGCAAAGAGCTGGCCAAGATCGATCATTCCTCTGTCAGCTACGCTCCATTCCGTAAAAACTTCTACGTCGAGGTGCCCGAACTGGCGCGCATGACCAACTCCGATGTGGACAAGTATCGCAGCGAGCTCGAGGGCGTACAGGTCAAGGGCAAGGGCTGTCCCAAGCCGATCAAGGTAAGTGTGCTGTCCAAGTGAATCAATTGAAACCTTTTGCTAAACACTTGTTTAACACTTGCGACTCCTTGCAGACGTGGGCACAGTGCGGCGTTAGCAAGAAAGAGATGGACGTGCTGCGCAGGTTGGGCTTCGAGAAGCCAACGCCCATACAGTGCCAGGCGATACCGGCGATAATGTCTGGGCGTGATCTGATAGGTATTGCTAAAACTGGCAGTGGCAAGACGTTGGCATTCATTTTACCAATGTTTAGGCACATTCTCGACCAGCCGTCGCTGGAGGATGGCGATGGTGCCATTGCCATCATAATGGCGCCCACTCGCGAGCTCTGCATGCAGATTGGCAAGGATATACGAAAATTTAGTCGCTCGCTGGGATTGCGGCCGGTTTGCGTTTATGGCGGCACCGGCATCTCCGAACAGATTGCCGAACTGAAACGTGGCGCCGAGATAATTGTCTGTACGCCCGGCCGTATGATCGATATGCTGGCAGCCAATTCTGGACGTGTCACCAATTTGCGTCGCGTCACCTATGTGGTCCTGGACGAGGCGGATCGCATGTTCGACATGGGCTTCGAGCCGCAGGTGATGCGCATCATTGATAATGTGCGTCCAGATCGACAGACAGTCATGTTTAGCGCCACATTTCCTCGCCAAATGGAGGCTTTGGCACGTCGCATACTTAAGAAGCCCGTCGAGGTGATCGTCGGCGGACGATCTGTTGTCTGCAAGGATGTCGAACAGAATGTGGTCATACTGAGCGACGAGGCGAAGTTCTTTAAACTGCTCGAGCTGCTCGGTGTCTATCAGGAGACGGGCAGCATTATTGTCTTTGTCGATAAGCAGGAGAATGCGGACATTCTGTTGCGCGACCTAATGAAGGCATCCTATCCGTGCATGAGCCTGCACGGTGGCATCGATCAGTTTGATCGCGACTCCACCATCATTGACTTCAAGTCCGGCAAGGTGCGTTTGCTGATCGCCACCTCGGTGGCGGCGCGTGGCCTCGATGTCAAGGATCTCATCCTGGTGGTCAACTATGACGTGCCCAATCATTACGAGGACTATGTGCACAGGTAAGTGTTGCCACAATCATGCCACATTTCTGAAGATCTTACTTTTCTCATCGCATCCATCCTTGCAGATGCGGACGCACTGGCCGCGCTGGCAATAAGGGCAGCGCCTATACATTCATCACGCCGGAGCAGTCCCGGTATGCGGGCGATGTGATACGAGCCTTGGATCTATCGGGCACACCTGTGCCGCCCGATCTGCAGACCCTGTGGAACGACTATAAGGCGGCGCAGGAGGCGGAGGGCAAGACGGTGCACACTGGCGGCGGCTTCAGTGGCAAAGGCTTCAAATTCGATGAGCAGGAATTCAATGCGGTCAAGGAAAGCAAAAAGCTGCAAAAGGCTGCGCTCGGCCTGGCCGATTCCGATGATGAGGAGGACATCGAACAGGATATCGATCAGCAGATCGAGCAAATCTTTGCCGCCAAACGTACCGTCAAGGATACCTCGCTGGCCGGCACAGCTCTGGCCGCGGCCAATGCCGTTGTGAATGCCCTCAGCGCAGTTATCACATCGCCCATGAATGTCGCCCAGCAGCAGCAGCAGCAACAACAACAGCAACAGCAACAGCTGCAGCAGCAGCAGATGCAACAACAACAGCAGCAACAGCAGCTTGCCACGGCCGTGGCCATGGGCTCCGACAAGCTGGAGCTGGCCAAACGTTTGGCGTCCAAGATAAGCAGCAGCCGCAATCTGGACACAAAGGCCACACAGGCGGCCGCCGAGTCGATATTGAAGGGCCAGACGGGCGTTGGTGCCGCACAGCCCATGCTGACGGCACGCACCGTGGTCGAGCAGCTGGCCGCCAAGCTGAACAACAAGCTTAACTATCAGCCCAAGGAGGATGAGGAGGGGCTGGCGGCGCTGATGGGCAGCAACAGCAATTCGTTTACCAAATACGAAGAGGAGCTGGAGATTAATGATTTTCCGCAACAGGCACGCTGGAAGGTTACCTCCAAGGAGGCCCTGGCCCAAATCTCCGAATACTCGGAGGCGGGCCTGACAGTGCGTGGTACCTATGTGCCGCAGGGCAAGAATCCGCCCGAGGGTGAACGCAAACTCTATTTGGCCATCGAGAGCTGCAGCGAACTGGCCGTGCAGAAGGCCAAGCGCGAAATAACGCGCCTCATCAAGGAGGAGCTCCTCAAGCTCAGCTCGGCCCATCATGTGTTCAACAAGGGTCGCTACAAGGTCGTATAGAGTACGTTGTAAATGCCCGGGGACCCAATTGAAATACTAAATACCACCATGTCGCCAACTGCCAAGAATCATATATACACACTATATATATATAGACCATCTATTCTCTTGGCCAAAAAAAAAAAGAACACTCAATGAATTGCGGTTTATAAACGCCTAAGTTAATCAGAAAACAAAACAATCTAATCTATCATTAAACCCCTTTTATAGCTTGGCGCCAATAAATACCAAAACTGTCTAGTTCTATGTGAGACCGTATTCGACCGTTGTCTTGGGCGCAATTCATAGAAATTCATATGGAAGCAGTTCGTAGTTTAGGTGCAAACTGTTTGTTATATTAACCCTAGACATAAATACTTAAGTTTCCCATGTCAAAACCAATTAAAGACATTCAAATTGCGCATTTCGAATTTGTGCACTTTAAAAGATACTGAATACCCGCACTTAATTTTTTTTTTTTAATAGTAGAAAACGATTTGAACTATTTGTATTTGACGAGATTTAAAGCAATGAATAAATATTTATGCCCAAGCAAAAAGGGTAAATGTATAAGTGATATACAAATGAAGCATATTGCATATATATATATATATATATAATATATATACACATAATCTGAAGTAATGTCGAAATATCTAATTGAAATTTATATATATTCATGAATTCTACTTGAGTCATGTATTTGGACCTGGTGTCAGATGATATGATAGATCATATTGTTAATTTTTTTTATGATGTACAAAGAAAGAAAAGTATCATCAATCAATTTATCCTAGATCTTGTAGCTGTTGCAGCTGGTTCAAAATAACGTTCTTAAACGAAAGTTTCTAAAAGAAAGTTGACACGAAAATCAGCAATTGTAGTTAAATCGATCGTTAAACACAAACCGATAACTATTATAAAGTTCAAAATGGAAAACTTTAACCGTAATATTGTATATTCGAAATAAAATTGAAAGCTTCAAAAAGTGTTACCAGGCGTTTGCCAAAAACAAAAAAAAAACAAGTAAGTTCTAGGCGGGAGCTGCCGACTAGGAGATACCCTGTACCCTCATATTCCAACACCAAACGCAGCTCGCGCTAATAGATAGAGAGTAGCGGGGAGTTGGCGATAGGTATGAAATGAAAGATAATCGATATATATATACTATTCTAGAAGCTACTTAGAAAGTTTGGTGACTCTAGCTCTTATATATCAAAATTCCTTAAAAACAGGATTTCGATATACATTTCGATATCGATTACTTGGAAACGGGGCAAGTTATCGATTATCGGAAACATACTCGATCTGCGTAGGAACTAGGAGCACCTACATCTCAAATTTCTCTAGCTCTTATATGTTCTGAGATCCTTGCGTTCATACATACGGACGGACGGACGGACAGACAGACAGACGGACATGGCTAGATCGACTCGGCTATTGATGCTGATCAAGAATATATATACTTTATGGGGTCGGAGATGCTTCCTTCTGCCTGTTACATACATTTGCATTTTGCACAAAAACAAAATACCCCTTTAACCCATTTTTAATGGGTTCAGGGTTCAGCTCGAACTAGTTGACCTATCGATTACAAATATCGATAAATCGATAGGCGAGATCTTAAAGATTTGTGGAGGGGGGGGAGGGGTATATGGCATTGAAACTGATTCATTTTTATTTCTCAAAGATCTTTCACGTATGCTGTACAAAATTAAAATATTTTTTATTAACTTTTGTTGTTGTTGTTTTTTGTTGTTGTTGTTTTTGTATATTTGAGTTTTAGCTTATTTAGCTGCATTTTATTAACTTATCGGCCGCCAGCTCGCTTATCAATTGATTTTCATGCTACAATATTTTGTGTCTAGAAACTACTAAAATTAAATTTAAATGTAGTTATGAGCTTTTCATTTGTGTCAATTGTCAATTATCAATTGTCAATTATCAATTATCATATTATTACATTTTCGTTTTATATACGTTTTATGTTTATAATTATAATAATTATGCGCTTGAAAAAAATTGTTTGTTTATGCACTAGTTTGTCGGCAATGTTGACATTTTTTTTGGTTTTTGGTATTTTTTTTTAAAGTTTTTTTTTTTTGTTGTTATTTTTGATACAAAACTATTTTCATATGTTAAAATTATTATTGAATCCTCTTGCGCTTGTCGCTTCCGATTTCCTTAATATGGCCGCAACACATTCAAAATCATTCATACTATATATAGTATATATACTATATATAGTATATACACTAGTAGTTTACTATGCTACTTCTCGTTTTGCATATGTACAAGTCTAGTTAAAACTATTAAGTGTGCTAAATTAAAAAAAAAACAAAAAAAAATGTTTATATATATAATATTTGTTAAAATTCTTTATAATTTATATATATATATTGCTATAGTTAGTTTTAGTTATTAATCAATGTACTTCTTCTTCTTCTTTCTTTTTTTTTTTGGTAGTTTTTGTTTTTTCGTTAGTTTAGTTTGGCAACTGTTTAAATTCGTTGCAATATTTTCAGTTGTTGCTAACATTTTTTTCTTTTTTTCCCCTTTTTGTTTTGTTTTGCATTTGTTTACTTAAGTTTATGAAAAAAAAACACCTTGCTGTGTGTGTGTGTGTGTGTGTGTGTGTGTGTGTGTGTGCTAAGGTTAAATATGTGCCTAATTGAGTAAAAACAAAACAAATGAATAAAAAAAAAACTTTTTAACTAAATACTATAACGCACTGAAGGAAGCATCAAGAAATTTTGCTGCTGGGATTGGATCCGGCTTGGTTCGGGCTCGTTACGGGAGGCGTGTCTATGCGTGTGTGTGTGTGTGTGTGTGTGTGTGTGTGTGTGTGGATTTAAATTCTAACTATTGCAACTACTTTAGTTGTTTTTATCTGTTGAGGCTAACAGAAACCATATCTCTATAAGAAAGTTAGGTTAGTTCGTTAGCGTTATTTACAATCGAATCAAAAACTCTATAATATATATACATATACATAGGCTAATATAACTCTGTGTGTGTGTGTGTGTCTGTGTGTGTGTGAGTTTGTTTAGTTGTAGTTTATCCAGTTTTAGCTTAGTCGTAGTTTTGTTTTGTTAATATTTCATTTATATAGAGCGCAATTCTTATTATCGGATCACTTGAAGCAATTTCGTGGAGTTTTTTTGGTCGCTTTATGTGTGTGTGTATGTGTGTTGTGTGTGTGTATGTGTGTTGTGTGTGTGTTTGTGTGTGTCTCTCTCTCTGTGTGTGTGTGTGTCTCTCTGTGTGTGTGTGTGTCTCTCTGTGTGTGTCTCTCTGTGTGTGTCTCTCTGTGTGTTTGTGTGTGTGTGTGTGTCTCTCTGTGTGCATGTGTGTGTGTGTGTGTCTCTCTGTGTGCTTGTGTGTGTGTGTGTGTGTGTTGTGTGTTTGTGTGTGTGTGTGTCTCTCTGTGTGTGTGTGTGTCTCTCTGTGTGTTTGTGTGTTTGTGTGTATGTGTGTGTGTTTGTGTGTTTGTGTGTTTGTGTGTATGTGTGTTTGTGTGTATGTGTGTGTGTGTCTCTCTCTGTGTGTTTGTGTGTGTGTGTGTCTCTGTGTGTGTGTGTGTGTGTGTGTGTGTCTCTGTGTGTGTGTGTGTGTGTGTGTGTGTGTGTAGTAACTGTTTGCAACTACACGGGGTTTTTGTTCTTGTTGCCCTGTGTAAATTGTATTTTATAATGTTTTCTTTTTTTTGGCATTTATTTGTTTTTTTTTTTCTTTTTTTTGTGTTAATTTTTAAATCTGAAAAATAGATAGATTTCAAAATGAATTGATTAGTAGGGCAAATCAAAGGACAGAGTGGCATTAAGTTAAGTTTTCAGTTCAGAGATAAACAACAACGCAGCAAAGTGAAAAGAAAAAAAAAAACGGCTAAAAACCGCTTTTGAAGAAAACGGCTGAAATACGGCAGGAGAGCACGTTTCGATTCGGCTAAACAGGGTATGCTCTCGACCGGGTGAGCCCAACAAGCGGCAGACACAGTCGAAGTCTGGCCAAACAGGGAGCTGTCTTTACCGTTTGGCGTGTTTCTATACCCTTGTAGAGCAAAGAAGGCGGCATGCTCGACGCTCAAGTGCTTGACTTGAATTGTATCACAAGTATATACCTTTAAATACAGCAACAGATCGGACGACTTTATCCCAGAAGGGAATGTTTTTGGTGTGAGAAACCTTTTAGTTTTATAAGATAACAAGTCTGGCATTTAGGAGTTCCAAATACCCTTTCGTATTCCTCTCGGGCAAGAATCGATCGGGAAATGATTCACAATTCTGTTCACACATCTGCAAAGCTATAAGAAAAATGTCTACAAGGGTATTTAAGCTTCGGCGTGCCGAACTAATGCGTTCCATCTTTTGTTTTTTGTTTTCGTTTTTGTGTTTTTGTTTTTTACCCACCTTTTTCTCCTATACAATTCAATAAATTATTGCATTTGATATGTTGGTCCATTGTTTCATTATTCGTTCCTAAAAAATTCTTTTGTGGTTCTTTTTTGCATGTTTACATTTTACGTTCTCTCTCTCTCTCTCTCTCTCTCTCTCTTTAACGCATTAAGCTTTCTGTGTGGGTGTGTGTGCGTGTGTGCGTGTGTGTGGTGAAGTGTGTGGTGTTGCCAGACTGTAAAATGAAAAGTGTTGTAAATTTGTTGCTGTTGTTGCTGTTGTTGTTGTTGTTGTTGCTGTAGTTTTGCCGGCCAAACGTCATCCAATTGAATCGAATCCTAATCCTAATCCGAATCGGCATCCGAATCCGAATTACTAAAGATAATAGTCGCCCGTTATGGGTAGAGAAGAAGAAGAAGAAGAAGAGCAAAATGCCGCTGCCGCTGCTGCTGCTGCTGTTGCTGGTGTTTCTGTTGCCTCTGCTGCTGCTGCTGCTGCCGCTGCCGCTGCCGACGCCGACGCCGACGACGCTGCTGCTGCCGCTGTCGCTGCTGCTGCCGCTGCTGCCGTCATAAATGACTATCAGTATCCGAATCCCGCGGAGCCGTGTCCCGTCATTGATGGTGTTACACTACTAACTATACCTAATTGTGTGGCTGTATTATTTGATTGTCAGTGTTGTTGAGCGGCAAATTTCATACGTTTTTGTTTTTGGCGTTGATTGCAGAACCAGACGCGCACCACGTTTTTCTTCAAATCCAGCTTTTCGGCAATGGCAGCGATTTTCTCACCGGACGGCCTCGGCTGGACGGCGAAATAGGCTTCCAGGGAACGCTTTTCAGGTGCCGCAATGGAAGTCCTTTTTCTTGAAAAAAGACTCGATATAGATTACTTTAGAAATGGGGCCCTAACTTTCGATTCAAATACTGAGTGGACATTTTTCGATTGTTTTATAAATTGCTTTCGGGTTTTTGCTCGTTGCCAAATTAAACATGCTGCCAATTTATGGGTTAGGTGGGTGAGTGGTGCGGGGGGAGGGGTGCACGGGATGGGATCAGGTAGTTGGCACTGTTTTCTGGGTGTTATTACCGTTTTTGTAATCAAAACACTTTCTACCTTTTCTTTTCGCCCGCCGGCAGCACACTGGGCGCATCTGGATCCCGTCGCTTGTTTTTCGCCTGCGCCTCGGCCTCCTCCAGCCACGCCTGCAGTATGGGCTTCAGGGCGATCATGTTGTTGTGGGACAGGGTCAGGCTCTCGAATCTGCAGATTGTGCTCTGCGACAGCGCACCGACGCCAGGTAACTTGAGATTGGCCAACGCTTTGCCCACGTCCGCTTGTGTGACACCTGTGCGCAAAGAAACAGATGCACAACAAACACTTTACAACACTGTTTACCGCTAGAGAAACATTATTAATCAAATATTTATGAGCTTAAAGTTCAAGCTTCGCACATCTTTGGCAAACACTTTACAGCACTGTTTACGAGAGCGAAAAAAGGTCACTAGTGTTGTAAACTAATTTTGAAGAGCTTAATTGAACTCAAAGTGGAACTATTCATAGAAATTGAAGGTCGTTATCTAAGCTTGTACTTGGCAAACCCTTTACAGCACTGTTTACAACGTGAAAAAAGTAATTATAGTGTTGTCAAACGATTTTTAAAGAGCCCAATTGCGTTGAAGTTTAAGTTCAAGTTCTAAGCATATCTTTGAACAGAATTTTACAGCAAAAGAGAGTACAGTGTTGTCAAACAAATTTTGAAAAGCTCTATGTTAGTCTATTTCTATAAGGTTCAAGCTCCAGCTCAATTCATTATGAGGGGAACAAGCTTTTCGTCTGTCAAAACCAGGTTCTCACTCCAGTTCCAGTTCTATTGAGAACCAAATGTACTGCTTTCCCAATTGGATACTCGTTCTTTTTTGAATCTGTTTCGTTTCTGATTAGATTGAGTTCTAAAAGTCATTTAAACAAAATTCTGAGTGCGTATACTTAAATATTTGTAGTAAATTTTACGCTCTTCTTTTCCCAGACTTTCGGGTCTAGACTTTGGCGAGAGAGCTGTAGTTCGAGAACTATGTAGATCAAGATCGGAGCTCTGAATAGTATGCTATGATTGGCGAAATCGAGGCGAAATTGTAAGAGATTTGCAGCAGATTCTCTGTGGATTGGACTCTACGGAATCGGGAACTTACCCAGCTTAATGCGACGCTGCTTGAAGCGCTCCGCGAACGCTTCGAGCTCGCGCGGATCGGTGTCTGTGTCGGGATGCAGGCCAGCGGCTGCCACAGCCGCCGTTATGACAGGATGATGTACCGCTGAGTGTCCATGGTGCCCTGTGTCCATAGAGAAGGTGGCCATCAGGTTGGGCATTGTTTCTCGTGAGTGTGTTAATATTTACCCGCCGTGTGGCCACTTAACGTGCCCGGATGGTGGTGGCTCATCATGTGATTCATACTGTGATAGGAACCGTGCAGGTGCTGGTGTGTGGGCGTTAGGGGCGACTCCGATATGGGGGCTAACGTTGTCATCGAGCCCGTCGGGTCCAGCATGTCCAGTTGATCCATTGAATGGTGCATCTGCAGATGGGCCAAGAACCAAAAGAAAAATACGTAGTGCATGAGGATACCGAGAAATATGCCAAACACCGATATATCCATTCGGCATTTCAGATTTGATAACCGATTTGTGCAAAAAAATAAATCTTCTATTCGAAATCGAATCGTCGTTGTCTCTAAGGAGCTGTAATCCCAAACTCTGACAGTTCCCTTCAGTTTGACTTGTTTTCTACGCATTCTTCAATGCAGGAACTACATCTACATATATATATATTTAAATATATATCAAGCTATTACTCGCCGATCTAGTTGCTGAATTTTCAGTCGAGTTTTTCAGCTTATTATAATTTAAAGGCATACTCAAGGCCTGCTCGAGAGGAAATTGCTGGTCTCTGGCTTGACTGACTGATTGACTGACTGACAGACGGACTGATTGACTGACTAATTGACTGACTGATTGATTGACTGATTGACTGACTGACTGATTGACTGTCTGACTGACTGACGAACTGATTGACTGACTGACTGATTGACTGACTGACTGACTGACGAGCTGATTGACTGACTGATTGACTGATTGATTGACTGACTGACTGACTGAAGAACTGATTGACTGATTGATTGACTGATTGATTGACTGATTGATTGCTTAAACATCTTTATTTATAGTTAAAGTAGGACAAAACAGACAACTCGTCTTTTCGATAGGCCCTCGGTAATTGGTATGGTATATCTTGTTCATGAACGTAAATAATCCTTTCATATTCAAAAATACATCAAATGGTTTTGATTCCAATTCCATTCTTTCTATTACACAAGATTATGCTAAAAAAGTGTTTAAATTTTAATCGGAGTACGTAAGCCGGATGAGTAGTAGGGATACTTGAGCTCTGGTTCCAGGGTATCTGACAGTGTGAATAAAACAAATTTCAACTATCAATCAGAACAAAAGCTTTTAAGCTGTCAGTTATTGAATAGATCGGAGCTCAAAATCGTAATCCCCATGGCGAGATGATAATTTTGGTCCATCTGGATGGTCGATGAATATGGCCCAAAGTTAAGGGCACAGCTTATGGGCCATTCAAATAAATGGCTTAGGCCGGTGTCTAAATAATTAAGTCTAACATAAAATTGGCATTTAAAGTTGAAAAGTATCTATATATATACTTGGTGTATATATGAGTAAATTAAGTCGGACAACGACTTGTTTCTAATTAAAGTCCAGTGGCAAAGCTGAGCGGGGGGAACCCTTTTGCTTTATAGCATCAGTAACAAACAAAAGAAAACAAAAAACCTGAAACTTGAGCGGAAATTCTAGTTGAAAAACTGGCGCAACTTTGGGTAACAAGCAGATCAGGGGGGGGGGGGGAGAAGGGGTTTAAGGGGTTTAGACGGCGGGATGGCACTTGTTACAAAATCTTTTGTGTCATGTAGCTTTAATTGAACGAGAGACGAGGCACACACACGCACACGCACACGTACACGTACACGTACACATACAGAGAGACGCAAAAGTTTGAAAGGGTCTTAACTGAATGAGACACCCAATACGGCAGCAAGGGTAACTGGGGGGCAAGGGGCAGGTGTGGGGCGCAACACAGAGACAGAGGCACAGGAGCACGGACATTGCACACAACTCTTTTGTCTATGCATCAAATATTTATAGAATTGTTCAATTATTAAAACAAATATGAATAGCAACTAAAAAGCATGGGAGGCAGCCATTGCTGCTTTGACTCGCTCTCTTGTTCGCTCCCGCCCTCTCACTCACGCTCTCACACACGCTCCATTGCGCTGTTCTAATGGCATAAAAAGCTCATGCTCGCTCTCGCTCTCGCACTCGCAATCGCTGACGCTGACGCTCTCAATCTCTTTGGCTCTCAGTCTAGCTGTTGTGTTTTTTGCCCATGCTTCTGACCATTTTGCTTTGTGTTGCTTTGTTAAGCATTTAAACTGATTACAGCTGAAAAGTATGCAACAACAAAACGCCAATAGCCAGCAGCCCAGACCGCCCAGCCCGCCCCCAAACGCTGGGTGGGGCACACTCATATTTATTTATCTTTTTGAATGTGGCCCAGCCGAAAACTAGCAAACGATATGTCTGTGCGTTTGTGTGTGTGTAGAAAACATACCACGCCCCCTCATGCGGCGCTTAGAAATGGACACAAAACGTGGACACGTACACAGGCTATAAATACATAGATATACATACAGGGTGTTTGTGTACTTGCGTGTGTTTGTGTGTGTGCTGCGGGCTCTGCTCTGCGCTGTGCCAATTATGTAAAACTCTAAAATGATAAGCAGGCGCATGGGGGAGGCCTACGAAAAACAATAAGACAGCAACCGACTCAACCGTGACCAGCCTCGGTGTATATAAGAGACGTCAACTGAGAGCAGTGAGATTGTAGGGGCAGACAGAAGATGGGGACGGGGGGAGAGAGGGAGGAAGGCAGTGCTTGATATAAAAACTACAAGAGGTGGCCACTGTCTGCTGCCCGCTGCCCGCTGCCTGAGCAAACACAATGGCAAACTCTTCAATTATAAACCAATCCCAAAATTAGTCTGACTGTTATTGGTTTGCACCCTTGGCGCTCTCTCTGGCGTGCGCGCTCTCGCTCGCACGCGTCGAGCTGCTGCGGCGTAGGCTGCTGTTGCTATTGCTATCTCTTTTCTGGCAATGCGCAACCACCCTGCGCCGTGAGAGCATGAGCGCAGCTTTGGCCTATGCGCCAGGGTATGGGCAGGGTGGGGGGAGGGGGCCGCACAGCGTGCGGACAGCGACTGCGGCTGTGACAGCTTCTGCTGCTGCTGCGACGGCTGCGACGGCTGCTGCTGCTGCATTGTGGTTGGCTGAGGCTTATGCAAAATTCATTTGGGCAGTGCCCACGATAGCAGTCGATGCGGCGGCGTTGCCGTTTGCTGTCTACTTCGACGTTCACGTTCACGTTGCCGTTTCTGTTGCCGTGGCCAGTGTTGCCCCATTTCATTAGGCGCATAATTTGTAATTAATAAAATTATGCAACAAAAAAAGATATGAGCTATGACATTCAGCACTAGATGGCGCCAGCCAAAGTTGAGAACAGCGCAAATAATGAGCAAACAAATGACAATGGCTGCCGTTAGCCAGAGCGAGATGGCTGGCGTGTGTGGGTGTGGCGTTTAGTTGTGTGCGTCCCACAGCTGCGCTAGCTGCGTGGGTGTATATATGTGTGAGTGTGTGTGCTAGATATGCATAATCATCAGGCAAATCAAATGCATTTTGGCAATGCCAAAATAAAAAAAGCCCATCAACTGCCCGGCCTAAGCCTAAGCCTTGCACTCGCACTCACACGTACACACACACGCACACACTCACACACTCGCACACATTCGCATGCAGATGCGCCCTCGCACTCACACGAGCGCGCACTGCTGCTGCTTCGTTCTGTTGTTTCGTTCAGTGCGCCGCCATTTTGCTTTTGTTTTGCGCTTTGCATTTGTTTTCTTTTTTTGGCGTGTGTTTATTTAGTTTTTGTAGGCTGGGAACGTTGCGCGCCTCGCTTCATTATTTATTAACAACTTTGCCAACATAATTTATTTATTTGCCAGTTTGTTGATAAACATGTGAGTGCTTAGCGTGCGCTCTCTTTTTAGCTAACTAAGCACTGGCGCTCGCTCTGTCTTCCTCTTGCTCGCCCTCTCTCTCTCACTTCCTCGCTTTTTAGCCATTTCGCCGTTTGTCTGTCTGTCCGTCCGATTGTTTACGCGCAAATGACCTCATTACATATAATGTAATTTGTTCCTGTCGTCCTGCCGTTTTTCACATTCTCTTTATTTCTCTTTCCGCTGTGTTTTTGCTTTCATTTTTTTTATATTTGTTATTACCCACTTTTGGCATAATAAAGCGTTTTTGGCGCCATTACCTGCTGCCGGCATTTTCATTTGCTATTTCTCCTCTTCTCTTTCTCTGTTTATTTATTTTATTTTTGTTGCTGTTTTGTTTTGTTTTCGCGTCTCGCATGCTTTGTTATTGTTCATTAATTTTTTAGCATTTTGTTAATTTGTTATGGCGCTGGCTGCTCCGCCGCAGACAGCTGTTAATATATGTAGTTATTGACTGGGTCATATGTGGGTTGCGGAATGTTTGCATTAATCGGTTCTCACTTCCAGAATGCTCAAGGACAAATTACTGTATTGGATTTGCCGCCGTGTCGCTAAAATGTTGCCCGTAGAACGGGCACGAATGTGCGGCAAAGAAGAATCGCCAATTAGGTTGCCACACGAGCAGAAAACGAAAACTGCCAGGCAAACGTTTACGAATGTGCCACAAAAAGAAGAAACAAAACACGCATTGCAGCCGCCTAATTAAAGAGATGCCAATACACAACATACGCAGCGCCGTTTGTAATAAAATGCTATGAGTTAAACGTTTACGAATGAGCCACAATAAAGAATTGAAAGAACATGGAATTGATATGTTTGTATTCACTTTAGCGGCTCAAATGAGAGCAAAACACAAACACGGAATATGCATATATATATATATATGTATGTATGTATAATATGTGCATTCCACAAATGCTTTGGAGCAAACTCTTGCTTGTTTAAAAAACATTTTGGTTATGTATATGCTCTCTGATTGGATACAATCGTTTGGATATAACAATCTAACAATTTGGAGCTGAAACAATTACAGACTGGGGGCTGCATTATTATTTCTTGCGCTTCTCGACTGGCTTCAGAATTTGGAAGGAGCACATAAGTGTCTCATCCACGGACATCATGGCGCCGGCATTATCGAATTCGCCGCAATAGTTGGGCGCCGAGAACAGTGTGACCAGCTGGCGTTTGGCAAAAAACTCGTAACCATCCTCGACAACCTGATGGGCCCGGCATATCAGATCGAGATCGTGCTTCTGCAGGAATTTGCCAACAACCTCAGCGCCAAAAGTGAAACTAACACCGCGATCGTTTTCACCCCAGCCAATGGTGTCCTTATCGGGATCGGACCAAAGCAGATCGCACAGCAGTCCCTGATCGGGCACATCCGTTGGCCGCATAATCCGTTTGATCTGCTCCATGGAGGTCAGATCAGGACTCAGTCCGCCGTGGCAGCAGAAGATCTTCTCATCGACAATTGCCACAACGGGCAAACAGTTAAAGCAATCCGTAAAGGTCTTCCACAATTTAATGCTATACCTTCGCTTGCACTCATCGTAGAATCCATAGATGCGATTGATGCTGGCGCACTCGTGATTGCCGCGCAGCAGAAAGAAGTTCTCCGAGTACTTGATCTTGTAGGCCAGCAGCAGGCAGATGGTCTCCAGCGATTGCTTGCCGCGGTCCACATAGTCGCCGAGAAACAGATAGTTGGATTCCGGCGGATAGCCGCCGTATTCGAACAGTCGCAACAGATCATAGTACTGCCCATGTATATCGCCGCAAATCTTGAGCGGCGCCTCCAGCTCGAGCAGTATTGGCTGGGCGAGGAATATTTCGCGCGACTTGAGGCAGAGGCCACGTATCTCCGTCTCGTTGAGCTGCACGTTCTTGCCGGGCCGGGCTGTGCGCACCTCCAGCAGCCGGGCAATGATATTGTCAAGATTTAGCACCTCGGCCATGTCAGCAGGCTTCTGGCCGGGATTGCCGATCTGCGGCTGTCGGTTAATCGCTTGGGACGCCGTCGGAACGATGTTTCTCTGACCGCCAGTCCCCCTCAATACCCCTTATTAAATATAATCTTCCTATCGCTAATATAATATAATAATAATAATAATAATAATCCAGTTCAATGTTCAGAAATTGCCTGACTTGAGTCTTTTTTGGTGTTGACTTTTGGTTGATCTCTATCAATTGACCGGGTACCTGATATGCCAATGGGTGTCCGAACAGATTGCAGTCTTCGAAAATTTGGAATTTTAACTGGGATCGAGACGAAGTTTTGTTTTCCTTTTTTTTTACTTTCTTTTTGTTTTGTTTTTGGTACCCCCCTGAAATGAATTTTAAAACCAGGTCGACTGTCACCCAACATACATCCTATCTAACACCTAGCCCTGTTTAACCCTCATTTGAATTATTTTGAATGATATTCGGGCTGCATTCGAAGCGTTTTTCGTTAGTTAGGCAACATTTGCGATTCCCGATATACCTGTTTCCATTTTTTTTAACTTAACTTCCCTTTTTTCTCTTGATCTCCGTCTATAATTTGTGCCCTTCTCAACCCCCTCTCGCTCTCCTTCTCTCTCCCTCTCTCTCTCTCGCTCCTTATATTATGCACCTTATTATCTATTTATATCCCGATTTCTCCCTTTGCTTACTTCTTTTATATATCATTTTCGTGTTCCTTTTCCCACTTTCTTTCTCGCTCTCTTTGTTTACCTATTTTATGCTTCATCTTTTATGCTCTTGTCCTTTCCCTCTTTCTTCCTTTTAAAATCTAATTTAAGCTTTCTTTTCCCGATCCCTTCTTTCCACTTACTTTTTTTCTCATTATTTCTCCCACTCAAGCTCCCTCTGTCTCTCTCTCTCTTTCTTGCTCTTTCTCTCTCATTCTCTAAGGATCATTTACTTATCTTTCAAAAAGAATACAACAAATACCTGATGCTGATAAAAGAATATTGACTATTAACTCAATTTCATTTGATGAAAAGGTAGGTCTCCGCCTACTTAATCACCTATCACAAGCCCGAAATAATTAATTTTATTAAATAATTACTCTGCCGCACATAATTCTCCTCTAGTCAAGGTTAACAAAAGATTAGCCTGAATGCTTTGAACTAGCGCGTGCTGTAACACTCAGCTTTTGGCTGCAGCTCAGCGTAAGGGTCTTCTTTGCGCTTCTCAGCTTTTAGCTCAGTTAAATGAAAACTATTTCAGCTTTCAAGTTTTATATTGGGGGTCTTTGAGAGACATTGCGCCGGCTTGCTTTAAGTATACGTTAATCAACTGGGAGTTCATTTGGGTGTTTCTTCACTCGAGTCCTTAGTTTGTACAAATTAGTTGCAATTTGTTAGGGGCTGGGTGGTGGTGGGCTGTGCATTAGGGGTGAGTGTTGAAAAATTGCAGTGTAAACAAAAAGTTGAAGTGGCAATTTGTGTGGCGCAATTTGCAAAAGCAAAAACCGAAAATCAAATGCATTTGGGCTAATAATCAGTTTGGGGGGATTGGGTGTTGGTCGAGCACCTGCACAAGAGACCTGGGCTAACTTGGAGGGGTTGGTGAGGTCCAAACAGAACGCAAACAAACATCGTTTATTTTAGGAAACAAAAGACCTCATTTTCCATTTGTTTAAGCCGAGTGAAAAAGCGAGAGACGCAGCCAAAGGACAACAAAAACAATGGCACGTAGCTCCTTATAAATGGATGGTCCTCCCATTGTTGTTGCTGTTGTTCGGGCTGTTGCTGTTTGTTGAAATTAATTGGTGTTACACAAATGAGTAATTTTCAATGTACATAAATATTTGCACAAATTGCAATTTGCCGGCTGCTGCTGGCGCCCACAGGCCAACACGGACCACGGCCGTACCACGGCCGTACCGTGGCCGTACCGGAGTTTTGGGTCTCGGTTTTCGAGAGCTGTTCAAATACAATTTTTATTGTCAAGCGTTAATAATTTGAACAATGAATAATATGTACGGTAAGCATCTGTTATTATTCCAAACAAATCAAAACAAGTGCACTAGGGCGACCATAACCGACGGGGCGTGGCCAGCAACCCTCTGACACCCTCCAGTGCTCGGCCACACAAATCTTCATAAATTGCAACTGCCTGTGCGCGCGAGGGGTTAGGCCTGATGAGCTGATGTGGGACTCGAGCGGGGGGGAGGAACTTGACAGTTGGGAATTGAGACAAAGTGCGAGAAGTGCTCGCGTCGCGCCGTGTCCTAGCCCTGTCAGAAAAGGGGTCGCATTCGCCGCCGCCAAATGGGAAAATGATACACTTTACTTTTTGGCAACGGCGACTCCGGAGCGGAGTGCACACACAATCAAGAAACAACAAATTGCCACATAAATGTGGGGGGTTGGTTTGCCACGTAATAGATTTTATTTTATTTTTATAACGCACAACCAAGGACCACGGCACGCAGCACGCAGCACGCAGCACGCGGCCTGCAGGACGTGTCCTTACCTATTTTTACTTTTACTTTCTGCCTCTGCCTGTCGCGTCGCCGTCATCACAAGAGTTTTCTTCATCTGTTTTTCTTTTTTTTCCCAGCCCCCCCAGGACATGCTGTACACTGTGCTTCAATTTGGAATAAATTGGCAGGTGGTTCACCTGTTCAGGTGCAGTTGCTCGGCATATGGCCAGGCGCTGGCAAACTAGCTCGACTTGAGCTTGAAGATGGATGGAATTGTTCTTTTTTACCAATTCTATAAAGTCCACAAAGTTTGAGTTTCGCTTTTGAAACAGTTTAGTTTGGTAGGAACTGGAATGCAGGGTAGATGCCTGAGAAGGGCATATTGTTTTTGTGCGAAAGTATGTGACAGGCAGTATCAACTTCAACACCATAAAGTCAATTGATACATCAGGAGGACTTCAAATTCGATATATGTAATACCCCCAAGCCATACGCAGAGCGAAAGGATATTTCATTTTGTCGATAACTCATTCCATATCTATCGATAAATATCGATTTTTGAGAATTGGATTGTCGAGCATTAATCAAAGAATACAAGCGATAGATATACAAATCTAGGTGCTCTTATAGTTTGTACAGATCAAAAGTATCTCAATATATGGATACCTGCAGACTCCAAAAGGCTTCCCTTTAGCAATATACTCACACATTTCTGGGCCAAATTCAATCACTGAAAGTTCTCCTAAGAATCGGACTATGATCAAGTATATCCTATTATGCCATGCATAACGTGTGGCCAAGGGGCAGCAGAAGCATAGAAAGAAGCTGGGTATAGAGTATCTCCGAGTCGGACCCTCTCGACTTAAGCGCTCTCACTTTCAATAGAGAATTTGTAAGTAAAAATCGAACAGCTTAAAGTTGCGATTATCCATTGAGACGTTTAACTTAATTAAATTATAAATGAACAAGACTTAAAGCTGCAAATCAAAGTATTATAAAAGTTGCAGAAGACAATCGACTTGAGCTTTTAATTTTTACAGTGTAGCCGCAACTACCAGGCGGAGCAGGTTGTGTGGCTTGGCAAAAGCAGGAGGCTGGGGCAGGGGCAGGGACAGGGACAAGTCAGAAGTTGGTAGTTTCAGGGTTAACATCTTAGGCTCATCAAGCACCACCAGCACCAGCAGCACCACCCAATGTCAGCCTCAGCCTCAGCCTGCCCGCGTTTTGCATCTTCTTTGTTTTCATTTTTATTTTCAGTGTAGCTCGTAATTTTTTACACATTGCGGTCCCAGCTTAACTGCGCTGCCGTCTGTTTTGCCAGCTCTACGGGGAGACATATCAATATAACCGGGACCAACACACGCACACACACCCAGGCCCTCGTTTAGCTGAAGGAACAAGTGTAATCGTAGTATACGGCGAGCCGTACCGGGCGGGTGCCGCGGGGCAATAAAAACAAGAACAAAAAAAAAAAAACAAGGAAGCAAAAGGCACAACGAGCCGGCAAGGACGATCCGTACACGGGGGACCAGAGTACGGCCCAGTAATAGAAAATACTATTAATGCTGCTAGCCGGTAAGGATTTTCGACGAGTCGATGTTGGCCCGGGAATAGGAATGGGAATGGGAATGGAAATGGGAATGGGGTTCGCTTGCACAGGTTTTCGGGCGACATTAATATGTAGATGCATTAAGTACATTATCCGGGGTTACAACCCCGCAACATGGATGACGACAGCGACGTAGACGACGGCAACGACGACGATGGGTTCGTGTGCCGACGTGTGCCGAGCGCTGAGTACCGGCAAACACAAGGTAAACGCCGGAGTGTGTGTGTGTACCTTTACCGTGGTGCAAGAGTTGACAATTTGAAGGCAAATTTAAGTTCACGTAACTTTGCAACGTTTTCTATTCCCATATGTTTGACCAAAATTATCTTATAAATAAAATGAGTTAAGTGTGATAATCAAAGCGCCTAAATAGACGATTTATCGAACTTATCGATAAATTTCTTACCGATAAATTTCTGTCAAAGTTCACAGTGATGATAACAACAAAGTTGAAAATCAGCCTCGTTCTCGTTATGGAACGCACTCGTTACTTGATGAGTGCAAGCGAGTAATTGGTAACGAGCAAGTTCGGTTATTAGACTCGTCCGTTTTTAGTTTAATCGTTACTTTCTTTGGCAATAAACAAATGTGTTCGCAAGACTCTAAATACAACTCGTACTGCAAAAATTGATTGAAAGAGTTTTAAAGAGGGTCATTTTTATTTAGTTGCGTTTATTTTCTCGACTCTTCCGTTTGGAATGCACTCGTTACTTTTTTTTTGGCAATAAACAAATGTGTTTGCAAGACTCTAAATACAGCTCGTACTGCAAAAAATGATTGAAAAAGTTGTAAATAGCGGCTTTTTATTTATTTCACTCGTTTTTTTTCTCGTCCATTTGCTCGACTCGTCCGTTTGGAATGTACTCGTTACTTTCTTTGGCAATAAACAAATGTGTTCGCAAGACTCTAAATACAACTCGTACTGCAAAAAATGATTGAAAGAGTTGTAAAGAGGGCCATTTTTATTTAGTTGCGTTTATTTTCTCGTCCATTTGCTCGACTCGTCCGTTTGGAATGCACTCGTTACTTATTGAATGCGAGCGAGTGTGTGTCGATAAAAGAATGTATTTATAAGACACTTAAAGCCATCTATGTGAATGTTCGTTTTATTTGTGCTTAGCATTTGAAATCAGGCTTCGTCCCAGTGTGCGAGGGTTCGCACAGGTTGTGCCGCACGCGACGAGGGGTGCAAAATATTATGATTTATTTTTATTATAGCGGGTAAAGTGGTCTTTACAAGCATCAAACAGAGGCGTAACAGGCGGCTCATAGCCCACAGCCCAGATCAGAGCAGAGCTGAGCAGAGCAGAGCAGAGCAGGGCAACCACCGAACCACCCATTCGAGCGCCCAGCAAAAAGGCAGTTAGTTGGTTAGCAAAAGGTACGCGTCGCGCATGAGGATGCGAATACGGATGCGAATACGGATGCGAATACGGATGCGAATACGGATGTGGATGGGCTCGTCAGGTGGCTTGAGGCGTGGGGCGGGGTTGTGCACAACTTGTTAAATGGACGGGTGGATTTGCACTTGCCGCGCTGACTGTTATCTTCATTTTTGCTTTCAGTTATATTGCCTGGGAATTCCTGTGGGAGTTGCCAGCGTGCCCGGCCCCTGCTCGGGCGCCGTGCTCCCTTCTGGATGCGGCTAAAGCCAAATTGTGTGCTTCTGGTCGTGGGCATAAAAAACGAGCAACAACAACAACAACAACAAAAACAATGCCAAATCGAAAATGTGTGTTTTTCGCATTGACCATTGAAATTGCATTAACACTAGAGAGACAGAGAGAGAGCGGGAGAGGGAGAGTGGGAGAGGAAGAGAGCAACAGTCATTGCAGCATTAGCCACCCTTCGGTTTTTGGTAATGGAAATCTGCGTATAATCCCCATGAATTGATAAGATGGGCGGGATAAACTAGTTATGGCCATTAATACGATCAATTTGATGCTCACTTCGCTGTAAAGTAAATAACAACCTTATTGCACAAGCTGGAGAACATATTTGAAAAGCATCGGAAAAGCGCGCCGAATAGAACTCTCAAGCAACCCTCGTCTCAAACCCGCTCCCCCCTTCATTTGGGCATGTCTAATGGTGTTTGTTACCCGCCTTTTTTGGTTGGGCATTTGTAACTGATAATTGCAAAGTTGTTGCCAGTTTTATCTCGAGCTGTTTCCCCCTCCCCCTCTCAATTCCCCTCACAGCCGTTTTTGCATTAAGTTTTACATATGCTCGGTTTTTCCAGGCATTTGTGCGGAGGGTTCACTGTGGGTCAAGTGATGCGTTGATGTGCATTTTAAGCAGGTTAACCTGTTAACTGTCATCGCCCGAAAAAACCAAACGAAAAAAGGGCTAACAACTGCCAGTTGGCCCCAACCCCTCGACCTGCCCCTCAGCTGGTGTGGGGGGTAGTCCGACAGGTGCGCTGCGGGCAATGGGCTTAGCACATGCTCGGCTTGAATTGAATTCAAAAGTCAACACATTAGCCGCTATTAGATCCAATACCAAGATAGGATTTTTAGCTTAGTCCAACAACATATTCAAATACTCAAGTTTTTCTTATGATTCCAAAAAGACTTTGCCCAAAAAAATCTATGAAAGCATCTGTTAATATTATGACTTATCCATGAGCGCGGCTTGCTTTGTGCCCAGGTTAAACCGAGGATATCATGAGGTCCTGCAAATGTACAATTACCCACAGCCTTGTTGATCTGGCCCTGTTTTTTTTTTTGGTTTAAAGTCCAGATATTTAAATGGAGTTTCACTTTCAGCAGCTCGACTCGATAGTATCGATAAGTATCGAGCTTCTGCTCCGATTATGTTTAGAGCTCGTTGAATTAATCGATAAGTATCGAACTTCTACTCCGATTACTTTAAGGGCTTGTTGATTTGATCGATAAGTATCGAACTTCTGCTCCGATTACCCAAAGAGCTTGTTGATGTTATCGATAAGTATCAAACTTCTACTTCGATTACCTTAAGAGCTCGTTGAATTAATCGATAAGTATCGAACTTCTACTCCGATTACCTTAAGAGCTCGTTGATTTCATCGATAATTATCAAACTTCTACTTCGATTACCTTAAGAGCTCGTTGATTTAATCGATAAGTATCGAGTTTCTACTCCGACTATCTTAGGAGCACGCTGTTTTTATCGATAAGTATCAAACTTCTACTCCGATTACGTTAAGGGCTCGTTATCGATAAGTATCGAAATTTTAAGCCAATGATCTTAAGAGCTTGTTGATTTCAATAGCTAGAGGCTCAATATGGCTTGTAGGTTCCCATGGAGCTGATCTGGGGCTCTACGTCCTACTTCTGCCAAAAAGCGAAAGGCTGAGGTAATTGAATGGAAATTGTTTGTGTTACTTTCGCGCACTTTTGACAACAGCTCATTCTCCATCCCGGTCCCCAAATTTATTTTCCCGCTCCTCAACAGCGAAAACTTCTTCTTTTCTTAATTGTATTTAAAGCAAGTAAATGAAAAGATTGCCGGGAGTTCGATTGAACACGGCTCGTTTGGTCGGGGCCAATGTGTACATTTATTGAGTTTCTGTGTTAATTAGATGTCCACGCGGATGAGCTCAAATTTGCAGCACAATTCCCAGAAATGCATTTGTCAGTCGCAATTGCCAACAACAGCTAAAACATTTGGCTAACAGCTAACTGCACTTAGCCAATCGCAAATCGTGTTTAAAAGCAAAGTGGAAATTGAATTGCCATTTTGTCTTTTGTTATATTGCGGCTTTCGGATGGTGCACCGTTTAGAGTAGAAAAGTACAAAAGTGCAAAAGTATTGTAAGCTGCAATTTGTGCAATCAGGACTTAAACGCGCACTTAATGTTGCATGAGCTTAAATCGACTTTGGGACTGAGTCTGGGGCTGTAAAATCAAATTACGTTTAAATGCACAGGGCATGGATTTGAAAAATAAATGAGCAGGTACGTTGGCGAAATTGCAATCAGATGCCGTTTCGCGTCATTCGCATTTGTCATGTAATTGCGCAACTATTTTCAAATGCCGGCCAACCTGGCGTATGAGTGATGACCACGTCCGAGCTAAGGCCAAGCCACAATGGGTATTTACTTTGCCATGGCCCCAAGCTCACACCCACACCCACGTCACATTTTGATGGTGTCCATGTCATCAGACTGGTATTACATGTCCACATCCTTGCCTCTGTCCTGCCCGGCCGTCTTGGCCGGCTCGTTCGTGTTGTCTCCGCCATTTCGATTGTCTTGCAATAAAGAGACAACGCACCGCACACAGACGCAGCGCTGAATAATTGATGATGCCAAGGAAACTAAATAAATAAATGAATCAACGGAGCGCAACCAAAACAAACTCAGAGCGCAACCCAAACCAGTTCCAATACCAATCCCAGGCCAAGTCCTAGTCCCACCGAGCTGAGGCGGACGAGGACATGGGACTTGGCATGTGGTCGGAAACGGGCCGTAAATTGTCACTGGATGACACAAAGCTTTCTACACACAGTACGCGATACACACACGAGAACCGCTAAACTTTCACTCGGCAAGCTGCAGGAAAACAAGAAGAAGTGCCCGACTAGGAGATACCCTGTTCGTTAGTTTCCATTCCTTCTCCCTTTGCCCAAATCTATATATGTATAGAACTCCGCTCTAGCGTAACTTGGCTGCTTGTCGAACGATTCTTAAAACAATTTCAGAGCCCAATTCTAGCATTCCAAGTTTTTAGCTCTATAGATTTTTGAGTTAATCCTAAAAACTATGTCTCAAAATCGATATTTATCGATATTATGGAGAGTAGAAATTCGTTATGCATAGGATAATATATATTTGCTGAGATCAAGACCAGATCGACCCGGATCGACCCAGTTCGAAGCAATTTGCAGGGTATAGCAGAAGCAGGCCGCTAAGTAAAGTTAATGCATTATTAATCTGAAAATTGTTGTGTATATATACTTAATTTTTTGTTTATGTTTTTTTTTTGGTGCTTGGCCATCGTTTTGTTATGGTGCAATATTTAATACGGCTGCATATTTAATAATGTCAATCTAGTGCTGATAAATACCACAAAAATCGATGACTTGGACGGCGAATCGATAAATTATGCATGCGTGTAAAGCGGCCCAAGCTATGCCAAATAGTTGGCTGAATTTATGGATTGATGACAGGAACGAACGTTGTGAAAGGCCGCAAGAGATACGGAGAACGCGATTCTGTGTGTCTTAAACTAAGGAAGAAAGAGTAAGTAATACTCGACTAGATGTAGGTGGGAAGATTGAGAAACTTGTAAGTATGGCAGTTATAAAAACATAAAATGAGATGAAGAGATGTTATATACTATATATGATATTTACCGAGGACAGGAAGAAAGAGAGGGAGGTAAAGAAAAAGACTTGTTAGAGGTAGAGAAGTATGAAGGGAATGTTAGATGTAGAGTAAGAGAGAGAGAGAGAGAGAGAGGGTGAAAGAGGAAAGAAAGATAGTTAGGAAAAGTAAGGGATACATAAATATAACTAAGAAGGAAAGTTGAGATAGGCCCAAAAAGGGATCAAGAAGCAGATAATAGAATGTTGTAAAAAACTTGGAATATTTCCCGATATTTGAATTTCCATTTGTCATTTAAAATGTAGGGAATTCATACATATGGACGAGCCCGATAGCATCTGCTTGGCATCGGGTCAAGTTTTTGGGTGCAAATATTTGTTTGACAAAAAAAAAAAAATGTAAATGAACTGCCCACCCATCCATTCGAGTTGGAACTAGAATTTGGTGGTTCTAGCGGCGTGCACTAAGTGGATTTTGATTGCGTGTGGAGTGGCAATGGAAAGTTAACGATATTTACCAAATAATATGCCCACTTCTTCTTGGCGGGCTGCTCTATTTTGGTCACGATATGACAACAAACCAAATGCACACAGAAAAAAAATCAAACAGGTGCACTAAATGAATTTCAATATGATAAACCACTTGTGGTTGCCGGCTTCAGGCAATGAGCAGGTGTCTGGTGCATGGTGCAGGGTAAGGGGGTGGCAAGGGGCAAGGGGCAAGGGGAGTGCGGCTTGCTGCCGCCGGGCACGGGCATGGGCCGTGCTGCACCCCGTTGCAGGGTCATGGGCGTGCGTGTGTGTTGTGTTGTGTTGTGGAAGAAATGATTTGAGGGAAATCGAGCCATATGTTGCGAATACTAATGGATATGCCGGGGCCCAGTTCGAGCCGGGCTGGTGCGGCCGGAAATATGAAAGTGTAATTTAAATTGAATTAAGTGTACTGTTGTTTTTTTATACATACATATATATATAAATATACCCAATGCCCATTCAAAATGCTTAGAAAGGGTATGATGTTTGTGCGTAATAGGCAGCAATCCCAGCCTAGACTTCACAGCCGCCAAAAATAACCTAGCCTTAAATCTAACAGTTGATAGTTTAGCAGTAAGAAGAAGACTCTCCCGGATAGATAAATTAAATAAAGAACAACTTGAACCGAACAACTTGAAGTTAAATGTGATAGTAGCTGGAGACTGGAAACTTGTAATGGCAGCTTGTTGCTGCGCCGAGGGTATCTGCAAGTCGAGCACACACTCTGACTTGTTTTCATCTATGCTCACGGCTAGCATATTATGAAGGGATGAGCTCTGTGTAAAACCACCCGGTGGCTAAAACTTTGCCCTGGTTGTTGTTGTTGTTGTTGTTGCTGTTGCTGTTTTGGTAGCTGGTGCAAAATCTGTGATAAATGCCTGCAAAGTGGCCAGCTACTTGTCCGCCCCCCGCCCCTCCCCCCCCTTAACAAGAGGCCGCTGTTGCCCCCCTCGCGTTGGCAGCGGCGGCTGCTGCTGCATCGTTGCCCAGAAAATTGATAATATTTATTGTTGTTGTTATTGTTGCTCTCATTTGTAATTGTTACAAATGCTGGCAACATTGTCCGCCACCACCCCTGGCCGTATGCCCGTATGCCCCCTGCCCTCATTGGATTTTATGATGGATATGATTATTTTAATTAGCATTATATTTGGCTTTCATATAATATATTTACCCTTTTCGTAGCGCTCATAATTGGCTTTTCATATGCTCGCAAAACTTGCACATTTTGTGGCTGGCCTGGGGCGGGAGGGTAAGGGGAGGTTGCGGCGAGAAGGAGCGAGAGGAGGCGATGGGGAGGGGGTTGGGTGTTGCTCTACCGTAAATTACTTTAATTTAATGAGTTTTTGTTATGTTTTTTACTGGTGGGGGAATTTTATGGCACTCGCATAACGCTTATGACACATGTTACCGGAATTGATAGACAGCAGCCATCAAATCAAGTGGAAAATTTTAAACTTACATTTACCAAGGGGGGGCCGGATGGGCAAATAAGGGGTCGCGGCAGGGGTTGCTGCCCGGACAGGTAAAAGGCAGCGGGGTCCATCAGAACTTCTTCAAAGTTAGTTGGATTGCGGCAATGGACTGAAACTCAAAGTGGAACGGTTGGAATGAAATATGAAACCAGTTGGGATTACAAACGTGAATTCAACAGAAGGAGAAGTAGAATAATGTTGATTAAAACGTTGGAACGTTTTGAAGAGAAAACAGTGCGAAATTGAATAAAATGGCATGCAAGTAAGTCGAGTGGAATAAATTGGAATTGGAACAATTTGGCAACTTGGCAACTTTCGCTCTATTGAATGAAAGAGTAGAATGATATTAGGTTATGTAGAAGGTCGATTGGAAATGAAACAAGATGAAACCTTAAACAAGAAGAAAGAAAAAGTTGTACAGAACTTGAATCAAAAAGTATGAATGCAAGTGGAATGAATTGAAATTGAAATTAAATCTATCGAGACATCTGCCTTGGGTGGAGAACTTAAATTATGGTGAAACTTTTAAATGGCGAGTTTGGCCAAGATATGTTGATAGACAAAAAAGTTTTCTATACATTGACTGACATTCAGCTCGGATAAGTTGCAACTTCATGGATTTTTGTTTCTTAGAAATCTAGACTGCGAAGTGTTCGATGTCAGGGCTGTGTTGGGGGCAAAGCAGCTGGGGAAATGTCCGTTCAGTTATTTAAAAGCATTCTCAGCTTATTCATAACATGTGTTAGAGATCTACAAAGTATTTGGTTATTTCCAACATCCAAGTTGACCCGAGAAATGGCAGCAAATCACAACGCCGGTGCCAACGGCAAATCCAGGCCAGGCTCGACCATGGACGAGCAGATGGGCGACACGGAAAAGGGCGGCGAGGAGGACTTCTCATTTGCCCACTTCGAGCGCCAATGGCGTCGCTATCTGGCCAACTTTGAGCGCCGGCGTTTGCAATACGCCGATTTCTATTATGGCCAAAAGGAGACGATGTGTGGCCTGGAACTGAACAGCAGCGGACACCAGGACATGCAGGACATGCAGGACTTGCAGGATATGCAGGACATGCAATTCCAGGACGCCGTCGATGCGGCTGACAATGCGCCATACGATGCCCAATACAATATGGGCGAGGAATATCGCTGCTGCAATTGCAATTGCAACTTTAAGGGACAGAATCCAAAGGGTCGCCGGCTGTCGTCTACCCCACGCTGAGGACACCTGCAACCGACTAGGTCATTCTCACTGACCACCACCAAATAAAACAAAAACAACAAAAAAAGAAAACACACACACACACACACACACACGCACTAGTCACTGACTAGTGAGCACCATCAAACACCACCATCATCACGAAACACAAAATTTTCACAAATTGTCAAAGTTGTCGAACTGCAAAAGCCTAAATATTTGACGTGGGACACCACGTCAGGTATGACCAAAACAATAAATTTGATCAACTTTCAAAAATCCCAAACACACCCCCGGCTCTGAAATACGACCAAATGTTGGCGGAACTGCTGGCGGTGCTCCCACCAGGTGCCAAGTTGCGCAGCGGTTGTCCTTGAATGTGGAGCATATGGCGTCGGGTCTTGGGAACCAACAGTCCAGGCCAACGCCGGGCCCGTCTAATCAAGCCATCGAAACCAGTTTGTTGCCTATTCAAGTACTCTTCGAAAATACATTTAACCAAATGCCAAGTAACATGCATCTTATTTATCGGGGCTGCAACACATCTCTCGCCAATTTGGTTTACGGTTCGCTAAAATTGCCTGACTTTGAGTTCGGTTCGGAAAACTGACTTGAACCCAGGCAACATT
The DNA here is from genome assembly GCA_035045725.1 of Drosophila ezoana. Taxonomy (NCBI): domain Eukaryota; kingdom Metazoa; phylum Arthropoda; class Insecta; order Diptera; family Drosophilidae; genus Drosophila; species Drosophila ezoana. Next base: position 6,083,570 of record JAWNOU010000103.1, on the reverse strand, counting down.
TTATCGAGCTGTTCAAAGGTCATTTTTGAAGAGGTTCGCTTCCATCTCTAGGTCACAGCAAGGTATAAACACCAGAAGTGAGTAGGTTGTCTTTATATTTATTTCAGTAACCTAGTTTTAGAAGGCGAGGCCTTCTCCCCAGTCTGAACCTAAAACCACTTGGGAATTATAAGCAACGAAAGGGAACTGGAAGCATTGAAAATGCGGGCAGACATAGCCTCGAGCGCACATGAAGCCCTAGAGTATCTCAGAAAGTATCTCAACTTTCTTCCATTAGACTTTCCTGCTATGGAACAGTTGCCCTCACCTCAGATAGATACAAAATAATACTCTAACCAATATACTCTTTTTCACTTTGTGCAGAATATCTACAGGCTGTTGATATAGCATGACTATATAGCATGACAATTTGTCATGTCAAATGGTGAGCCTTTGAGTTGTTCCGTGGAGCTCTTGCCAATTGCAGGAGGAAAGCTATAGCCAACTTCTTTCACAAGCTCACAGGATTTCAATATGTTCAGAAAGTAATGAGCTTCCGTAGTTAGCCAGGGTTGGGGTGAGTGGATTTTATTGCTATTGCATTGGGATGCTCAAGTCCCAGGACAGAGTGGAAGGTTGTTGCACCTGAGACCCAAGGCGGTAACCCGAAACGAATAGGGCAAAATTCTCAGACTCAAGTGTGTGTGTGTGTGTTGCGAGTGTTTTGCTGAAAATTAAAGCCCACACGAGCGTGCGCCAAAAAATGGTATGGGCATGGACAAGGGAATGGGAATGAGAATGGGAATGGGAATGGGAACCACAAGCAACCACCGGCGGCGACGGCGCGTGGACAGCGCTCACTTTCGTCATGCTCGATTGTGCCGAAAACAAGTGGCATTACAACAATAACAACTAGAAGTGGAAAATATATAACTACTGGCCAACAACTAGGTGGAGATATAGAAACAGGTTGCTTGTGTAATTTGATTACAATCAACTTCTAATAGAGTTCCAACCACCAGCCGTACCGGAGCAGCGGGTACCCACATGTCAGACAGTACGAAGGAATCGTCAAAGCGTATGCCACTTGTGCTGCTGCTGTCCCTGCCCCTGCCCTGGATCAAATTTGAGTACAGGACTCTGCAACGCCCACAAAAGAGGGCGAGGAGTGTGCGGTACGGCCGGGGTAGGGCCCGCCTCGAGCTGAGGTAGTGCGGTGCAATACAATTAACGACACGAATCATGATGTGCTTACCTGGCAAACGACCGTCACGTGGCCCGTTCCCAGAAGGCTTACACGTCACAATTTTAATTTTATTAAAGAAACATTTCAAATTAACCACACACACACACACACACACACATATATATTTATACAACACGCATGTGACCGCCAAAAACGGAAATTGAAGTTGTCGCCGTTGTCATTGTTGTTGCTTTTCGTTGTAATCAAAATGACTGTCATAAAATGCTACACAGCTAAACGGATAATATCCCATATCCGTCATACACACACACACGCACACACACGCACACGAATACCCACCCACAAGTTGGCCAATTAGAAGGCCACAATGCAACCAACCATTTGACATTTACGTTAAATTCACAACAATTCTTTGAAACATTTCTCTTGCAATTCCCGCTAAAACGACGAATTTGCTGACCTCTACAAAGTATTACATAAAGTTGCCTATTTGCTGCCCTCTCGAGGTATTTTATAAAGTTTCCCATTTCGACTTAAGCTGAATTATATTTAATTATTCGCCTGTACGAGCTTCGATCTTGTCGAGAGACTTGGCATTTGAAAGAGTTTATCATATTTCTGTTGTCGATATCTCCTCTCAATTCCATAATATCGATAAATATCGACTTTGCGAAATGGTTTTTTGAGCCAAACTCGAGAATTATAAAAGCTAGATACAGCAAACTTTGGGCTGTAGGTTCTCGTAATTGTTGTTCGTTTGCTTAAAACCTTACTTTTAAATAAATATTCAAGTATACCCACTAAATTTTTTTCTTTTAAAATTGGAAATTTCTTCTTTAAAACTTACCTGTAATGGACGTTGCGGGGGGCCACTCATTGTATGATGATGGTACATCACATCGTGCTTGATTTGGGAGGGCATTTGGCTATGTACATGCTGGGCTTGGTGTTTCTGTATGTCGACGGCTGCGAGGGCTTCCGCTCTGCTGAGTATGCCGTCGTTGATACCCGCAAAAATATCACCCTGTATCGAACGAGAAACAAATTGGAATTGAATGGCAATTAGGCGCATTTCGGTGAGAAAATACTTGAAAATAGGTATATATATTTGAACAGGAACTGGAAACATCAAAAGCATACGAAGGAAAACAAATATGACAAAGATGGAGCCCACATCTAAAAATTTGGCATAACTAGGTAATATATCTTGTACAGGTCAGATAAACTATATATAGTGTGTAGGAGACCTAAGTCAGCGTATATCGTATAACAAATGAATAGAATGTTGTTAAAGTAGGTTGATAAAGGTTTTTGGTTTTTAAATAGAACAAGAAAATCAAGTCAAACTTTTTCGTGTATTCGTGGCTGTGTGTTTGTGTGTGTCTGTGTGTGTGTGTGTGCTTGGGTTGTGGTGGACTTTGGATGTGTGTTTGACTGCGGTTTAACTTACATTCTGACGTGCTGACCACGAATTGCATAATAGGGAAGCATCTTCTAATAAACGACTCTGAAAAGACGAGACAAACAAGGATAGTATATGTATGTACGAGTTTTAACAGGGATAACAGGGATAACATCAAATTCGATTATCAATTTGATTCATATGATGCAAATGTGAGTGTGTATGGGCGAGTATATTTAGTCAAATCACCAGATGTGGGGATCAAATGAAGGCAAAGGATATTGTGCACATCCTCAATGCTATGCAGCATCAACAGGATGAAGCCAACTATCTATCTTTATAAAGCTGAAGCTGTCGCATGTTTTTCACATCTTGTGCTTTATATTGCCATATCTTACCATGTGGTCTAACTGCATGGTAAAGTATTTGGCATTCAAATTAGAATCGCAATGTTGCCAGATATATGATTTTTAAAGTTTACGTTATATAATTGTACCATAGTTTACCGTGTGGTAAGTATGACATGAACATTCGGATGGCAGTGTTGCCAGACTGTAATAAGATGCACATGTGGCAGCACGAAATGATTCTCTCTTAAAGATTGAAAATAAATTGTCAGATATGCCCCTTAAAGCCGAAGACAACATTTCAGAAGCTGTCGCATCATTTGCACATCTTGTGCTTGATATTGATTTCTCCGTGGCCGCCGGACCCACGCCCACAACGGTTACAAATAAATAATTTAAAAAAATATCTTGGCGCTTGTTTGGTTGCCGGCAAGGCTCCGATGTCGCCGTTGTGGTCCTTATGCCTTCAGTCATATCGATTTTATATGCTGGCAAGTGAATGCCAACGTGCATGTGTGTGTGTGTGTGTGTGTGTGTGTGTGACGCGCACGAATTTTACAGTTAATCAATTATTTAGATGCGCACAAAACTTGAAAATGCGACGGCAGCAGGCAGCAGGCAGCAGGACACACAGGACAGACAGGACACGCAGGACATCAGGCACATGGCAGTCGCTCATTTGGTGGGCGAAAGTTGCCGCAGCGAAAGGAGTAATACCAACAAAACGGCTATTACAACGGCTAGCAAGGACCTCGGCAAGGACTCGGCCCGTCTCGACTCCTGCTTCGGCTTCGGTTCACCCGCAGCACGAGGGTGGGGAGGGGACGACCGCAATAGCCGTGCGGCGGCCATTCAAGAAATCAAAATGTTGCGCATTTTTAATGCACCTTGCGCCACGATATCCTCCGACAAGTGCAGCGTATCCTTAGCCATTGCCCATTGTGCCCTCCAAACTGGGCGTGACAACTGTTTGTTTGCCCTGCTTGCCCCATTTGGACAAAACACAGGCCGGCTAATGGCCATAATATTTCCCTGCCAGATGTTGGCAGCGACCCAAACACACAGACCGCAGCACAGGACACGACCATAATAAATACCGATTGCCGGACAGAAAGGACTACGCTCAAGTGTTGTCTCATCCCCCCCACCAGCCAACATGCTCAGCATATGAGTACAAATAGTTAGTTCTGTATGATGTTCTGTATCGATGGGCACCCCGCTGTAACATTGGAACATCCATTTCGCAGCTGGCAATTAAACAGACTAGGCCCATCTAAAACCTCGTCCTATTTATGGGTCTTAACCCTTAACCCATCACGAAACCTTTCGAGCGAGCCAGAAAACCAAGATTAACCCTGTTGCCAGATTATAAGCTCCTGGTCAGGCCTCTTGCCAAGCAATCAATCTCTGCCGTGGGCTTTATAAATCTATCATAAGATGTTTAAACCCAAGAAGAAGAGATTTTTAATTCTATAAAGCTCATATAAGCTCGATCTGCCATCTTTTGTTTGCAGATCAGATCGGATGAATATAACATAAAGTTGACTTAGGAACAAACAATCGAAAATAACTTTACTATTTTCCAAGCCCTTTGACATTTGCGAGCCTTGGCTGTGAGCAGAGTCCTGTCAACATCGGACTACTTTATCACATGGCCCTTCAAAAGGAATATGTCGGGAAATGCGCTTTAGATATTTTAAGATGTTGCTTTCTTCAACATATCTGCAAGGCACTAAAGTTAGGTTCCGGTTAGGCTTGTTTCATTTTAAGCTACGGATTCGGTTTTAGGTTTCGTGAAATATAATTCAAGACTGCAGCCAGAAGGCATTGAAGAAAAGCGCAGAATGATTCGAAAGGCAACAAGGCAACAACTAAATTCCAGAGCTAGTCAAAGACTAAGCCATCAGATATATTTCTTTGCATTAGATCATGCTCAATAATTACAACAAATCGGTCAAATATAAGCTGACAGGCATTTAAAGCGTTAAGTGGAATCTATTTAAAATGTATTTCACTAAGTAAAACAAGTTCCCGGTCTGGGGCCCGCCACAAAAGTGGCAAATGATTAATTTGTGGCCTCGCCCTGAAAAGTAGGCAACAGTTTTTTTTGTTTTGGTTTTGGTGCGCACGGAAATAGCAAAGCAGAACCTTTAACTAAAACGCTGGCCAATGCAGGCATAAAAACAAATTAATTTATGAATTAATATGCGCAGTCATTCATCAAATTATCGCCCAGACCCGCACCGCACCACCGCACCACCGCACCGCCGACTGGCCCAGAAACGTGGCTTGGCCCAAAAGCGAGTTTGTTATTTCCTGTGTGTTTCTTGACCTCACTCGAATGCATAGATTCCGCCTGGCTGGCTGGCTGGCTGGCTGTTTGAAGGTAGAGAGGAGAAGGTGACTGGCGGGGTGTGCTGTGGTTAGGGCAGGACGGCGACGGCGGGTGGTGCGGCGGGTGGTGCTTTAAGGCCGCAGTGCAGGTTGACACTTGCACATAAATACTTTATTAGTGTTATAAATTAATCAAGCCAACTGCTGCCTGCTCCGTCCTCCGTTCCTTTTTGGATGCTCTGTTTCTTTCGCACTTAGTTTGTGTGTGTTGTTTTATTTTTATTTTTATTTTTTTTTTGCTGTCTTCTTATGTGTTATTTTCACTCTCGCTCTGCACGTGTGTGTGTGGGTTACTTTTTTTTTTTTTTTTTTGGTTTTTTTTGCTTGTCAGCCATTTAATATTTATGATGTGTGTAAACAGATACGCAATGAATGTTGAATGAATGTTGAATTTTATCGATTGCGTCGCTCGAGTGCAGCCAAAAACTAATGCAAAAGACAAGTAAGTATGCTCTAAACGGCCCTGAACGACTAGGAGATACCCTCAACTCAGCGCCAAGCAGTTCCTACCCCTCTTTATACACACACACACACACGCTGCGACTGTGCTTCTTCGACTTGGCAGATGAATTCCTGAAGAGCATTAGTTTTTATATTTATAAATACCAAAGCGCTTGGCTCTAGCTTTGATTTGGGTTTCGTTGAGGTAAGGTATCCAAAATGTGAAACATTCGTAAACTTTATATACCACACGAGAACCTGAACATCAAGTTTGTGCTATATAGCTCTGATAATCTTCGAGTTATGCTTTAAAAACAGTTTCTTAAAATCGATATTTATCGATAGTATGAAAATAGACGGAAACACCGACAAAATAATAAGCTTGGTCTGTGTGTAATATAATATATAGAATACAAATTGTTATTTCCAAGTCTTAAGTTTTTGTAGTTTGATGGACAAGTTCACACACAGAGAGGGATTAATTCAGCTCGTCATTGTGAACCACAGCTTATGCAGCTGAGGGGGTTGGGGTTGTCTCCTTCTGCCATTAAAACCCGTTTTCCCATTTCAGGGCTTAGATATAAATATGCTAGAACAACAAAAACAACAAGCTCTATATATATTCCTTAACATATACCAAACTCAAGTCTTCAAGTGACTTAAGAAGGCAACACCGCAACAAACGACAAGTTGGCAACACAGTTTAAGTAATTTTGTTGCGCCAGGTGGCAACGCTGTTTTCTGTATTTGCTCAAACACTTAACTGCCTGATAAGCTGCCTGGTAAGTTATGCAAGACAGTATCAATACCAAATAAGTTAAGTTTAAGTTAAGAGAAAATAAAGAAGATAACGAATGTTATATTCAAGCTGAATTTTCTTTAAAAAGTATTATGTTGCATAATCAACTATGATTGCTTGGCCTTGGCATCGTCTGAGAAGAAGCTGAGCGACTTTTTTGGAAGTTCTATCTATCTTTAGCTGTCCTGCTCTGACGAACTACTTGCACTTGACAGACAGTCCATTATTGAATCGATTGTTGATAGGATCAACTCTTCTTCTTCATTTGACAGATATTTAATGTCCTCCGCGAGGCAATGTATGGGACATTGCTTCTGGTCAGACGAAACTTGTTGGCAAGCTGCAAAGTATTTTGAGTACCTTACAAAAATTTGACTGGCCCTTGGTTAACTTTTGATGTAAATAATCGAGTTACCCAAAACATTCAACTAATGAGTTGTTGCTAAAAGCCAACTTTATATGGTTGCACTCTAATGCACTCAAATGCACTCTAATGCAGTCTAATGCACTCTAATGCACTCTAATGCACTCAATGCAATTATTAATAACTAAACTAAAATGATTTAAAATTGTAACAATGTGTATTGTTCTATGAACAGTCAAGTAAACTAAGCTCGGTACACCCCCCCAGATATATCCTTTATATACCTAAGATGGATTTCCTCTGTCTATAATTATATTTCACAGTATCGATAAATATTGATTCTGAGAAATGATTTTTTAGGCATAACTCGAAATATTTAAGAGCCCCATTCCACCCAAAAGTTGAAAGGAATAAATAGTTTTTAAATCTAGAGCCTTGAGCTTCGGTCGGACTATGAATACCGAAGTAAGTTAAGGCTGCGTTTCTCACAGTGTATGGTATAGGAAAGAAGAAGCAGCAGTGCAGAAAGCTAGCTTGATTGTAAAGACAGCTTGGGTTCAGGGTCTTTTCCGGTCTTACGTGCTTTCATTTGTGGGTTGCCAGCCCGAGCTGCACTCTTTTTACAGGGTATATAGTGGCTGGTTGACCAACTGGACTTTCGATCGCATTTTGATTGGTTTGTGGCTCGTTTAATTGGCACATTTGTTGCGGCCATTTAATGCAGTTTATGAATATTTAAATCAAATTAACGGCATTGCCGGCCATCCATTTAGCGCACCATGCAAACAAATGCCAAGGGGAATGGCGGGGGGTGACTGGAGAGAGAGAAGAGGGGGTGGGGGGTGGATTCGGGTTCGGCTAGCTCCCTCCCAGCCGGCCGGTCCGTCGCAACGTTTGTCCATTTGTCAGTTTTGGGCCGGCGACAAATTTCCATTAAATGGACTGCGAGGCGTTAAGTGTTTGCTGTAACCAGCCAAAGCGCCTGCTCCCTGCTCCCTGCTCTCTTTCAGTGCTTACTGCCCTGCTGGTATTAACCCCCCCCCTCCCCTTCCCCCTCTTTCACCCGCGACGGTTCACCCTGCTAATGCGCTGAGCCCAGCCAAGGGTAGCGCATAAATCCTATAAATCCGGCGCTTTGATCATTCGCCTTTTGCCATACGCTTTTTGCTGCTGCTGCGTCTCAAAGCCGAAAAGTGGTCCAAGCCCAGGGGTCGGGTCGGTGGCAGCGGAGGGCGGTAGCGGGCGAGGGGGCGCGGCAGGGTTTGTTAAATCCGATAAGCAAATGTAGTTGTCGTCCCTTTAAGAAAGCGACGCGTTCGTTGTTTTTATTTACAGTAAGTGTTTTTAAAGTGCCTCGTGCCAGATTAAAATGAGCCGTAGAGAGGGGGTGGAGGGGGTTGTGAATGTGGGTGGGTTGGCTGCAGCACAGCAGGTGTAATGTGCTCAGCGAGCCGCCGTCTTTCACCTGTGCGACGCGCGCAATCAACTTTTGATGCCCATCTATAGATAGGGTATATTATGAATTTGCCTAGGAATGTGTCGTAGAAGGAGATTATATATACCCTTGATCCGCAGCCAGATCGGAAGGGAGAACTATAGCATAGAGGGTCGCTTGAATGTTAAGTTCTTGTTTGAAAAGCGTTTGCATTCTTAGAAATCTTAATCTAACATCCTTCTACTCACATGTAAGCAATATCCTGTCAACCATGGAGTACTGTATCATAAGGTTCTATATCTGTTTCTGTATGGAGGAGCCCTCCTTTTTTTTTCATATCATCTTGATCTTGATTTTCCTAGCATATCTGCCAAGCCGCTGTAAGGGTATCTGATGGTCGACTGTCTGTTTAGCTATTCCTGTTATTTTCTTGGCCTCGCAATTCGTCAAGTTCCTGTCTGCATTTTGGCCGCTTTCTTCATTCATTTATGCATTAACCTTTGCTCTCCCTCTCTCTGCCTGAGCTATTTTTAAATGGCGCCCTCTTGTTTTTTTATTTGTCGCCCAACAATGGTTAATAAATATTTAATGTAAATAAATTACAAAACGCTTTTCAAGGTTACGCCCATCCTTGGCACTCGCCGCCATTAGAGTCGCCAACAACTACAACAACAATCTAGAAAAAAAAAAAAACAACGAAAATAAAACCCCATAAATCTATCTATCATAGCCCCACCCGCCCCCCTCCAGCGCAGCGAGTGACATTTATGCAATAATTAAGACAAATATTTGCTGGCTCTTTATTTTTAGTCGCACTTCAACTAGAACACACACACACACACACACACACAGAAGTGCGTTGAAAGCGCGACAAGCAGTTAGCGTGTCTTATTTAATACCCTGTAACCAATACGTCAGCCAAGAGGGGTCAGTCCTGCGCCTCTATTCGACAGACAGACAGAAGTTGACTGCGATAAATACACAATTGCATTTACATTTATCTCTATATTGAAAGCTGTTCAAACTGACTGAGAAGCTGATTGATTGACTGATTGACTGACTGATTGATTGACTGATTGACTAACTGATTGATTGTTGATCAAGGCACAGCCCAAGCCGAATGAGCGAGAAAGTCAAAATTGTAGTTTTAGACGGCGCTTTAGCTAATTCCACTTGCAAGCGTGAAAAACGCGCGGAAAACGGTTACGCGAAAGTTTTTTTCATTTCGATCGATTTTAAACTCATTTTCAAAGATCTTTCGAAAGTTGATTTGTGAGCTTTTTCCTGAAATGCATCCCCCCTTTCGGATTATATGATAATTTTCTAAGCTCGACATTGTTAAAGGATTATTACGTGAGCCAAACGGGCGCAAAATGAGCGGAAATCTCTGAATGCAATGTTTAGTCCTTCATCTGATTAACTTAAAATGATTTTCATAAATCTTTGTACATTATATTAAGTTTCTCAAACGCACATGTCTAAATTTTGAAGAAGAAAACTTGACTAGGGTTACATTCGGTAAAAAACGGAAAAATCTAAAATATATAATCAAAGCCACCTGTAAATGATGTATATATGTTTATATATGTATGTTTGTGTATATATTTCAATCTTAAATCCAATGACTTTAGACCTCTCTATAAAACATGTATATACATATATTTATATATATACACATTTGTTCTCAAAGAAACGTAGATTGTTTGACATTCGAGATATTTACATTTATATCAGAAATACACATTCGAATGTTTTAAAATCTCCCAATCGAATAAATATTGAATCGATTTGCGAATTTTAAAATTCCAATAAACTTTCTAAGGCACAACATAAATATATTCAAGGCTGGCGAACACTTTTGCTTGCCTTCATGCTTGCCTATCGATTTATGTACGTTTTTATCGATTAATGTAATCGAATATCGTTACTTCAATTCAATTGGTTTTATTTACAAACGTTCCTCTTGAGCTGTTTACAGGGTACCTCAGAGTCAAGCAGACGCACATTTCTCGCACTTTAACTTATTATTATGCATTTTTTATAGTTGTTTGTTGCTTTACCGTTTCCGCTCTTTATGTGTGTGTGTGTGTGTGTGTGTGTTAATGTGTCTGTGTGCAGCGTATTTATAAATAACCATGTCTGAGCCCAGCCCCCCGTAATAGCCGTAATGTGTGCTTGTATGTGTGCAGCATTTAGATAGACATACATGCAGTTGCATAGGTGATAAATTCCTGGAGAGGCTAAAGTTCAAAGCCCCGAGTGCGATTATGAACAAGCTCAAAGCTCGAATGGTAGCTTAAGCTATATTTCTAACGTCTCAAGATTCTACAAACATATTTATGGGAATGTTAAATCAATTGATTGCTAAGAAATATCTTGCTTAATGGGGACAAATATAAAACAAATCAGATAACCTTAGCCAAGTTTTAAGTTGGTTCTCGGTATTATTTCTATAAGACTCTGCTAATTTACTTTATATAAAATACAACAGAGTTTGTGCTGCGCCGAAATGTATGCTACATATTTTGTATTTGAAATAGTTTCCCCTGAAGTTGCGTCAGACTCTTGTATATATATTTATTTTTGCATTACAGTTTTATTATAGAAAAGTCAACTGTTTTAACTCTGATTAAATGAAAGGATTTTGTCGATCTGTTGTCTATAAGGGCTTTTGTGGCTTTGTTTGACATTTCCTTCCTTTTTTTCAAGGGAACTGAATAATGAAATTCTAGGTTTGGGTTTCGAAGAAGATGTTGTAAGACCGGGGTGCAAGTGTGTTTAGTAATGAAAAACAATCGATATAGTTCATACTCTCAGAGGGTGTATTAAGTTTTACAGCTCTTGCTTGCTATATAAAATAATAAGGTATTGATTCGATAAAGAAAGGCATGTCGATTTCTAGGCGCCTTTTCTATTTGCAACTGTGAAAATTTGCACTAAGAGAAAGTTTTTTTATTTGAAATAAGAAACGAGTTCTTGTAATATTGAGTGTACTCAATTATGGTATAGTATACTCTATCTATAAGAGTTCGAAGAGTCGTGGCCCTAAAGATTTGAAAAAATGATGCGCCGACGGCAAAACAGAATCAGGGAACTACATACAGTTACTAGTTAGATTCTTCATCAATAGGGTTGTCTTTTTGCATAGAATGTTTTAACTATTGTGTCTGTAGATGTTTCATATATTTATAGATCCATTGTAAACCCTTTTAGACCCAAAACTTAGTCTAATTTCTGCACAATTCATTGGGTTGGGGAATTGATTTCAAGTCAATTTTCGGCATTTGGGGAAATTGATTTCAAGTAAATTTTGGTCAATTCTTAGAAAACTTTCGTTTTGTTAGGGATATTACTTACAGATGGATTTGGCATACAGCGTCGCATTTGCTCCGAACTTCGATAGGATGGACTGTAGCGTCCTGGAAAACAACTGGGCGCTGACATTTTCATTTTATCCGTCGTCGAATACATCGACATTGTCATGCAGCCGCCGACGAAATCCTCCTCCAGCTTGAACGCCCTTGAGGCGTCAAATGTCGTTGGCGAGTAAATTTTGAAGCACTTACTTTGACAACTTTGAACGAGTGTCCTGCAATGCAGGACGCCAAATATATCTATATATATATATATATATATATAGTTGGATATATATATATATTTTTGGATTGACCAAAAAAGTTGACTTTTTGGCAAATTAACTATATCTCTCCGATTATCTAACTTCTTAGAGAGATATACGCTTTCTCATATGCTTTAACTTTAACAATTTTTCAAACACTGTTTTCGTTTTTCACTGATTAATCGGGAAGTTTTGTCTGCGCCGCGCAACAAAACTGATAAAAAATAGCACAAGAAAAAAAAATGTTAGGTTAGGAATTTGCCGTCGCCAAAATGCATTTGCTTGTTGTTGTTGTTGTTGAGTATGTATTTGTGTGTGTGGTAGGGTGTATGTGTGTGTGTGGGTGTGTTGCGAATCAGGACACAAACAACAACAACAACAACAGTACAAAATGCGCGCTTATCAATTATGAAATTGCCTGCTCACTGACTGTAATTGAACGTAATTAGTTGACCGATAACCGATGACCGATGGCCGGCAACGTTGACCAGCAGCGATGCCAGATGCACGAAAAAGACAACGACAACGACTACGACGACTACGACAAAAGACAACGACGCGACACGACGCAACGTTTGGGTCTGAGTTAAGCGCTGGCCACGCAAGCACTGTTTACCGTTAGACGTAAGCGAAGCCAAAGCGAAGCGTTGCCGTCGCCAAACTGAGCCGAGCCGAGCCACGCGTCGCGCGCTCTGAAGCTTTCGCGCCTGAGCCTAAGCCTGAGCTGGAGCTGGAGCCGGAGCCGGAGCCGGAGCTTTAGCCGTTGCCAAGTCGCGCTTAAAGCTTAACAAGAATTTGTTGCTTTGAATTTGTTATTTTTTTTTCTACTGTTCGCGCGTTGAGTTGCGTCTATGTGTGTGTGCGTGCGTGTATTGTTTGTATTTGCCTGGCCGTCGCTCGCACAGCTGTTCTCTTTGCTGGCTTTGTGTGCATGTGCCTGTGTCTGTCTGTTTGTGTGTGGGTGTGTATGTGTGTCGGTCGGTCGGTCGGTCGGTCGGCTCGCGGCGCTCAACTATTGTCGAAACTGAAAACGAAACGCAAGCGAACAGATTTCACAACTAGACAAGCGCGCGTTGTGTTGTGATAAAGAATTCTATGATGAGTTTCGCTAACTTCAGAGTTTATTTTCAATGGGTAGGACATGTTTTCATTATTTAACAGCTGTGGGCGTGGCCGTGACGGCCACCCCTACAAAATGGCAGCACTGCGCTTTATATAATACAAGCAGCTCAACGCTGATTGGTCGCTTCAGCGCTGCCAGCGTCAACGCCGACGGCTTCGTTCAGCTGGAATTGGGCAGCATTGCGCTGTGCCTGTATCTGGGCAGCAGGCAACAAACTTGACGAAGCCAATGTGACGACGGTGGCGGCTATTCCCAGCGACTGCGCACCAGAACCCACCATCCAGTCGTCGCCGGGACCCTTGTAGCAGCAGCACCGGCAGCAGCAGCGCCCTCTACTTACCCCCTTATCCGCTCCGCTCTCGGCATTCTCTCGTCCGCTGTCTCTTTCGCTCACCTTGTCTCGCTTGCTCTGCCTCTCGCTTTGGCTGAGCATCGCAATGCCTGTCTGCGTCCGGCATATGGCACAATTTTTTGGCAGGCAACGCGACAGGAGCCTTAACAAAAGGCACAAAACACGGCCAACACGGCTCGACAATGCCGCCGCAAAACGGGCATGGTCATGTGGGGGTGGTTGGTGGGGAGTGGGCGGCGTATGGGCTTGTGGGCTGGGTCCGGTGTGGTTACGCCTAGCGCCCAGTTATTCATTGTATTGCCAGTGCGACTGTTAAATGCATGCACACATACAGGGTGCCCTTTGCAGCAAAGAAATGGGTGTCGCAGCACTATGGGGAATATGGGCGGTTTTTCTTCAAAAAATCCAGTTTTAAAGGAATTTTTTAAAAACTTTTGACTAAAATAACCACAAGAAATACGTGAGACTCAAATGTTACATACCGGAAATGTTTACATTAACATGTTACATTAAGGGAATATTTACATAAGTAAATTCTGTTAAGATAACTTTTTACTAAAATATTTACAAGAAATGCGTAAAACTAAAATGTTACTTACTGGAAATGTTTACATACCAAATCCTGTTAAGATAACAGCTGTTAGGCACTGCTGTTTAGACAAGAAATGCATGTGTTTGATATTCATGATTTTTTTGAGACATTTTCAATATTACAATTTATAAGCTTAAGATTATCTAATGGATTCTGTTCTCTATGGATTGCACTATGTGTGTATATAATTGATTTAGCGAAATTAAGCCTTTTGTCTTTACTATCAATTCTTTTATCAATTAAAAAATTTTTTTTCCAATATGATAATGTTATAATAACGCAATGATAAACTAATTAGCCTGCCTGACAAATATCTTGAATGACTTTAACCAATATTATACGAAAAATCTATAAAGAAATTGTATATGTCGTTCTTACCTTATTTAAATATGTTTTCCAACAGCTTTGGTAACATTTTATTTTGGAACCAACTTTTATATTTATATATCTAAAGCATAAATTAGTTTTCATCCTTATTGACTAGTTTTCCTTTGCAAAGAAAACAAAAGAAAACAATCTATTTACTTTAGTTTACACACCATTTTAACTGCCATAACTCGATACATGTTTAATCGAAATAGATATTACATAGATATATTAGATATTCGTCATATTCAAGTTTAGCTAGTTAAGTATCATTAGGTGTCTTCTTAAATCTAAATTCATCTAATTTGAGCTTGGTGGCGCCATCTATGTGTGCTGGTTAACCATATGCGTTAAGGTTTAAAAGCTTGCAGGACTTTAAGCTGAGCGGCTCTAAGCTTTAACAGGAAAACTTACCAAAGCTCTAAGTTTTAACGGTAAAAGCTTGTAAGCAGGTTAATGCACACAATTAAATGAAAGCTCGCAAAAGCTACAAGCACTGATAATGTTTGCTTTCAAAGCTTTGATACGTAGAGCTTCAGTTCTCCAATGTCCAACTTTTAGGATATTACAAGTACATACATACATACACACATACACACATATATACATACATACATACGCACATACATACACATATGCATACATACACACATACATACATACATATATACATATCCATATATACATATATCTACATACCTACAAACCCACAGACACATACATACACACATACAATCAATTTGGCATCTAAAGCTGGCAATATTATTCTTTAAAAATTTGACATTTTTCCGAAAATTTCTCGATTCTCTGCATCCAAGTTTTGTATATTTAAATGGAAATATCTCAGTTAAATAAAGATCCTTTTTTTTTGCTCTTTGGACTTATATGGACGATATTCCCGACTCAAAAAACAACATTTTGTGGAGTTTCGGTTTGTTTTTGTTTTTTATTTTCAGTTTTGTGTTTGTTTTTTTTTTTTTGTACAATTATCTAGTTTGTTCATCATTATTTGTAATATCAATAAATTATTGTAGAATTGTGTATAAAACTTTTTACAAGGATAGTCTAACATTGGAGTACAATATAAACAGAGTAATATCAATGGAATACACGGCTATTTATATACATATACAAAATGTGTGTACACACATGTGTATATGTGTGTGTATATATGTGTATGTATATATAAATATGTATATCTAATGCATGAGCGATGAAGCACAACATGGCGTATAATGAATTTCATAAATTCGTTAAGGAATCATAATACCTCGATTTATATTTCTTTTTGCTTTGTAACCACGCCTACAGCCTATCCTTAACACACACAAAGAACAAAAAATAATAAAAAAAACAAATAAAAATAAATAAAATAGAATTTAAGAGCTAAATATTATAATAATCTATATACTATAATAACTATTTGAACTAAGCAGCAAACGATACGAAACAATGCGCATGGCAGGGAATTTTTTTTTTTTTTTTTTGGGCAGGGTTCGTTATAAATATTATTATTATTGAGTTGTTTCTGCTACTTCTGTTCTTCTTCTTCTTCTTATTCTTCTTTTTATTCATATACCAGCTTCTCTTCATTCTTCTTGTTCGTGTTTTACTTCTTCATTTTCTTTCGCCGTTTGGAATCGTTGCTAAAATGTGCTTCTAAACTGTTTTCGATTGAGATCTATGGTCCTATTGAAAGTCCTTTGCAGTGTGGACTCGAACTGGAAGGCATTTTTCGTGGGTCTGCAGGAGGTTGGCTGCAGACGGGGGGTGCAGGGTGCCGGGGTGCCGAGGTGCAGGGTGTGCGGTATGTCGGGTGCCGAACTGTTGTCCTCAGGTGGTTATTTACTTTGCTTTGCTTTGCTTTGCTTTGCTTTGCTTTGATTTGATTTGCTTTGCTTTGCTTTGCTCTGCTTTGATTTGCTTTGCTTTGCTTTGCTCGTTGCACAATTTGTCGTCTAGCCTAGATTCGTAAACCTTAAACCTTATAGCTTATACTTATATTCACTTTGGCGCTCCATTCCTAATCGTGTCTGCCCAGCAAACCGTAGACGAGCCGCCTGCGTGCCATCAGCTCGGCCCGCATCGCATCCGTATACGGATCGAAGGATAGCAGCCGTTTCTTGCGCCGGAAGATGCCCTCCTTGCGCATGAGGGCGCAGCGCATTAGCTGCTCGTTGACCGGATATTCGAGAAACTCGAGTATGTTGCGCAATTCGCGCTCCGTATTGTGCACCAGATCATCGTAGAACACAACCTTAATACTGCCCGTAAAATTGCGCGCCCAGCTGAGATTCATGAGCTCCCAGCCCTTGAGCTTATTGCTCACAAACTGTTGCCAATCTGTTCGGAAGAGAGAATTTCCATTAGCTACAAATGAATTCTATGCATACATATATACACACACACACACACACACACACACACACACACATTTAGGCTAGCATCTGTGCTTCTATCTATGGAATATGCATCCTTTAATAACTTGGGTGTTTATTAACCGATCTATATGAAAATGGTTGTGTGTAAGTATATCAACAAAAGATGCGTGTACACCAAAGCGCAAAGTCTGTGCCTTTTAAAATGTTATGTTATCTGGAGGTATACAAAAACTAATGTATGTCGGATCTGCGTATGCTAAACAAGAGACTACACATCATGTGTCTCCAGCGCTTAAAGTGCTCGAGTTATGTGTGAAAAACTATATCTCCAGATCGATATTTATCGATGTAATGAAAAAACGAAAATATCGCGCGTAGAAGAGGCATATATTCGTATGGGAGAATACATATACATGTGCCCGGGTGGACGGACAGACGGATGTGGCTAAGTGTCGACTCTCTTCAACCCGGAGACACACACACACACACACACACACACACACACAGACACAAACACACGAGACTTTTATTCGTCATTCTTATCAGACTCGTGCTCAACTCACATTTGCCCTTTGTGCGCTTGTAGCGATCGGGTGAGGCGAAGCCAATGTGACCGCCGCTCTGGCGATTGAACTCGGCAATGATGGCCTTCTCGGGATCGCGGACCAGGAGTATGGCTTTGGAGAAGGGGGCCCACGCCTTGGCGCCCCATTCGTGCGTCTTGACCAATAATACTGAGCTGTTGCACACATTTTCGGCCGGAAAGCCCGTCTTCAGCAGGCCGTAATCCTTGTAAATGCTGCCCGTCAATATGCCCGTCGCCTGCTGCAGCAGATAACGCAGCCACGTGTTGCCGCTGCCCGGAAAGCTGGCCAGCGCGGTCAGCATGGGCGACGGCGCGATACCCTGCAGCTGCAGGCTGGCGCTCGCATCGCTGGGCAAAGCAGCTGCAAATATTTCAATTATTATTAGTTATCAAATTCATATCAAACATAGGTCTATAAAGCAGATAAAGAGCTGCGCCTGAGTAAAACTTTATTTTACGATATTGGGCCTCATTGATCAGGATCTTTTGTTCAGGATCTTTCGAGAAACAGCAAAACTTTTCATACAACAACTCATATTTCGACCGATTCTTACTAGAGTTATGTGAGCTATATGATATTGTGGCCCGATTTTGATCAGGTTTAGCATAAAAGCAGCATACTGGGGCTCGCAAATGCCAAGCTAAGTTAAGATATTTTGTAATAGCCTGATTCCACTGTGCTCATAAAATGTTACATTTTCAAACTTCACATTTTGCGATTCCATTGGCAAAAGTCGGTTGTCGAGAGCTGATCGGTTTGATTGGGACTCCGTTTAATGGACTCTTTGCGGGATTTGGCCATCACCCGTAGAAGGTTGGCCTATATGTAAGATCCTAAGCTAAGATTCTCTTAATATATCGTAACTAAAGGAAAGACTACAGAAAACTTTCTCAAAATAGTTTTGCAATTACTTAAATTATTCCGAAATTGTAGTTCGCTGTTTAAACAGATTTCGTTCTACGAATCCATCGCTTGTAGGCAATACTTACTGTAGTAGTCGCCCGCCTTGTAGTCTGTGTAGTTTGGAAGCTCGCGATTCAGATATTTGAGGTCGCGACACCAGCGAATGGTCATCTTGCGACTGGGCATGGGAAACCGGGGACTATGAAAGCTGGAAAACTGTCAGAATGGAAAGCCAATTACAAATCGAATATGAATATATAATATGAAATATATATCGTATTACCTCGGCGAATCGCTCGATGCGCGTGCGTTTTGGATGCGAGCCGGGTATATTGTTCATGGATAGAAACAGGACGCCGCCTATATAGATGATGATTGTTGCCGAGACACCGAAAAAGCGCCAGCCTTGCAGTGCCATTACGCCGCCTTTGCATTACTGAAACAGAATATGAACACGAATATATATGAGTATATATGTACATATGTATATAGAGAGAGAATGAGTTGTATATGGAAATAGATGTCTATTTATCAGCCTAGGCTGAAAGTCGCTTACTTCTAATGGATTAGCGCGCATTTGATGAGACCAATTAAAGCGCTTAATTTCCCGTAATGCTGCCAGCTGAAAACAAAAACCTCGCCAAACTGAACTCAAAGTGAACCGAAAGCCGTGAGGCTCAAATTTTATTTTTCCCTTCTGTCTTGTTTTTTTTTTTTTTGTTGATTTTGCTATGGAGACGCTACACAAAAAAAAAAATGCGCAAGGACTCAACGACGCCATAGCCTCAATCCCCAATCCTCAATCCTCAATAGCCAAGCCTCAAGCCTCAAGCCCGCAGCCTAGTCGCTACCCAATGCCATATAATGCGCGATGGTAGCCCCGACAACGACAGCAACCAACCCGCCTGCCACACCGCAAGAGGGGGCCGCACTTCTGCCGCAGCTAAAAAGAACAATCTTTCGGCGGTGGCGTATTGACTAGCAGCTACCCTGTACTCTGTTATCAAGTCATGCTCTCGACATGTCTTTGCTAACTTTTGTGCTTCCCATGCAAATTTAAGCGCAACATACTTTGGCTATATGCCATCAATATCAATTTTTATATATGCCCAGTTATTCAATCTGCATTAAATACTTGGTTGCTTTCACAGTTCAACCCCATTTAACCAGCTTGTGGCTACAGGGTATATAGTTGAAAAAAGGCAAAACTGTAGCGCAAGCAAATCGCCTTGTCATGCCTCGATATGAACTATAAAATTCCTTGAGCTGCTCGACACGCGCATGAAATCCACAAAACCACATACTACACAACGCCCACCGCCCCCGCCCCGCCGACGCCCCTAATGCATGTACACGATGAGCGTGTGTTTGGCAGAAAGACAAGCAGCAAAATGCGAAAATTTATGCAACAGCTGGGCATTAAGTATTTTACGAGGGCCAATCAAAAACTAACCAAACGCGCGCATAGTTTACAATCAGGCCATGCACCAATACAAGTGCACGCGGCACGCGCTTGTATTGGTGAGCTTTCGCAGGCTACGCTGCGCGCTGCAGCGTCGAGCAGCTGTCTGCTGCGTGCGTGTGGCGCGTGTGTGTGAAAGCTTTGGTCGCAGCTCGCATTGGCAGTGCTTTATGACAAATGACTGTTTAAAGATCAAGTTAAACTGAACATAAAATAAATAGGAACTAAGTTTGAATGCAGATGCAATTTGGCAAGTCTTGAAACAACCCGATAGCAGACGAAAACCAAACTGACAAAAACATAAAATGTCTGCTAGGAAGGGGTTCCAAATAAAACACGCACAAAACAAAAGAGCAAAAGCAAAGCCGAAATGGGGAATACCAGAGAATCAGTTGATTGTTCTACGGCCACATAAATCAGATTGGCCACGCACATTAGCGGCCCCTCGTTTCTCGCATGCTAAACAAAGCCTAAAAACCTCCCCATACCCCCCATACTTCACCCCACTTCCAAATAACCGCAGACAGGTGAACGAATGGAGGAAATCGCTAACGCCCAAGTGGAGCAGAGCCAGCTGCAGTTTTGGACACATGCTCACACGGTTGGGCTATGCGGAATTTACATAATTATAAAGGGGTGTGTAGCAGGGGCAGGGGTGTGTTTTGGGCGGGGTGGGGGCCCAGTTAAGGTGTTGTGTGTGGGTGTGTGTGTGTGTGTGTGGCCTCCACATATGCCCCATAAACATGAAATTTTATGAATGCTCGCTGGATTTTTTCTGGTGCGCAAATCATATAAACAATCAGAACATTTTGCAACGACCCAAAAAAAAAAAATACCAAAAAAAATAGGAATAAATTCCGCAAGCTTTTCGCACACGCACACACACACACACACGCACACAAGTGTGTATTTGCATCAAATGTAAACAAATAATATTTGTTGTGCTTTCTAAAATTTCACTTACCGATTCCGATTCCGCGCACAGCTCCACACACACACACACACACACAAACAGAGAGAGAGAGAGACACACACACACGCACACGCACACACACGTCCAACTACCGTTACATGCCACAGATTCTGAAAACAGAATCCCCAAACAGCGCACACATTTCGCTTCCTCTCGTCTTATAAATATACAAAACTTGTGCTTAAGAAATAGAAAACAATTTTTGTAGATTTTCTTCTTGTTTTTTTTTTTTTGGCGTTTTTCGTTGTTTGTTTTTCTTTGTTTCTTTCAGCTTTATGTTTTATTTATTTTCGTTTGTGGTTTCTCGTTGTATTATGTTGATTCCGTTGGCCGCCGCGTTTTGCGCTGCGGACCTGTCGCTGCGCTGAAGAACTTCTGCTTTATGCGCCAGCATCGCCGATTTGGGGGGATGAAAGCGAGCGCCGAGCATAAAAAAGCTTTGCCGCGCGCAGCGTTGCCAGATGTCAGCAAAACAAATTGACCGTAACGGCACATTCAGCGCTGCTTCGGCCAGCTGTGCCCAGCAGCTGTTGGGCCCCGCACGGCTGCGGCTGCTCTGCGCATGTGCGAAAGCTTGGCACACGGCAGAGCTTTCGCCTCTGCAGTGCCACGGACGCACTGTAGATGGCGCCAGGTACTCTGGCCGTTTTCAACTCTAGTCGATGTGATACGTAAAAGCCAAAATTCGTTTCTTTCGACATTCTTTTAACATTTAAAACGCTAACCTACCAAAATTGCACGCAAAGGAGCTTGAGGATCGCTTTTTCTGTTATATCTGCGCTGCATAGCTGCTGAAGAAGGAAACATCATTCGATGCTGGCACAATTTAAGAGCTGTGACAGATTTTCTCGGAAACTTTGCAACTGTTGCTATGCTTTTGCACTGAGCGAAGGTTAAGGTAAGTTAGGGGGGCTGCAACACCTTAAAGCTGCCTTTCGTTATTTGGTGGAGTTTTTTCAAAAATATATTTTCTATATTTCAGAAAATTGCACTTGATTAAAATTCAGTTAACATTTTCTATGCATTTAAATAGTGTAAGTAATTATATTATTAAGAAATTTAATTTGCTGAAATCCAGAAATCTAGCCATAAATTGTTTTAAGTGTAGACTCTGCTGATAATGAGCGCTATGAGACCAAATTTCAAAAGTACTTGGTTCAAAAAATGTTGAAAATTCGCTGCCGTTTTTAACTCTTGTGTTTTTCTTTCATTTTATTTAATATATATTTTGTTGTTGTTATTAATATTATTATTAATATTTTGGTTTTTATTATGTTTCTTTTTTCATATTTCACCTTAGTTGCATTTCTTTGTTTTTCATTATTATGTTTTATTTGAATTTATATATTTTCATAATTTATGATCTCTCATGTTTCGATTCTGTTTGGTTTTTCTTGGTTTTTCTTGGTTTTTCTTGGTTTTTCTTTTAGCAACATCATACCTTATGGTGAGTAAAATTGATATGATGTAGATTTTTGGCACACTAAAAGTTAACTCGCAATTCATGGGCAAGTTTTATTTGTTGCTTTTGCTTTTCAATTTTGTTTCTTTCGTTTCTTTATTTGCGTTTCTTTAACATGTGCTAATTTCATTTCTTTTATTATGTACTTCATATATTTCTTTAACTATATAATAATATGCATTCATTTTTTCTTAGTATCTGTCAACATTTGCGAAATTAGCAATAACGACAGAGAGCGAAAGAGAGAAAGAGAGAGAGTTGGGAGTGAAAGAGAGGAAAAAAAAAAAAATAGAGGGAAATTTAAGACTAGACTCTTGTGGTGTACTCTTAACGGGCTACCTTAAGCTAGTGTACAAAAATATCGATAACTTAAAAGCGATTAATTTTAAAACAACAAGAACGACATCAACTTGTAATACTTAATATTACAGAATGGGCTGGGATCGGAGGGTGGTGGGGACAGGGGTCTAAAATTAATTAAAGTATTCATATTCATAGGTAATTGACTCACAGAGTTTCATACAAGATGTGTGTGTGCGTGTGTGTGTGTGTGTGTGTGTGTGTGTGTGTGTGTGTGTGTGTGTGTGTGTGTGTGTGTGTGTGTGTGTGTGTGTGTGTGTGTGTGTGTGTGTGTGTGTGTGTTTTCCTGTTATTCCTTCGAATCGATAAGAATTTCGACTAGTGATGAGCGCGTGACACGCCAAGTTCGTGCCAATAATGAAATGAAAGCTCGCGTTTGTGCGTTTTAAAAATTTGATAAATAAATTCTGATATTTTCTCAACTGATCTCGACAGTTTTCCAAGAGAAGGGATACTTTTCGCACTTTTATAAATTACTTTTTATAATTAAACATTGGCATATGAAAATGTCATTTAAAGGAAAAAAGTGTTTAATTTGTCCTATACAAATTATTGCTTTTGCACATTCTAAAAGTCGTGAGACTTCTTTTTCAATTCTAATCGCGTGTCTCATGCGCATCTTCCGGTTCCGGTATCGGCAGGAGTCGCCAATCCGATACGCGCTCATCTCTAGTTCCGATCAGAGTGCGATAACTGTCTTCTGTTTCATGTGCTTGTGTATGTGTGTGCGAGTGTGTGCGTGTGTGTGTGCGTGCATGTTTGTTTGTTTTGCTCTGATGCAAATCATATGATGAAGTTTACATAGTTAATATTTATCATAGTTGCATTTAGTAAATATGCATATATATGTATATATATGTATGTATATATATCGTAAGATCCATTCGATTTAGTTGCATTACATTTGCTAGTTTCGTGTTAAATACTTTGTCACGTTCTTATATAAAAGGAAAAACAAAACTCTAAACTGTTGTGGTCCCTGGCGTATGTAAGTAATTCGAAAAGAAATGATTTTGGTTTTTGTTTCGTCTCAACAATGCTACAACAATGAAAGAACTCGATAGAGAACAGATAGAAAACAATGGAACAATACACATGTATTTGCTTATGTAACGTATATGTATGTATATATTATATAATCACTTAACAATCTAGATGATTAAGAGAATTTCGATTAGGTTGTGCTTGACGTGGTGTTACTTTTTCTTTTTTTTTTTTGGTTGTTGTTGGTACTCTTATTAAATTTAGTTGGACTGCTTAGCTGGCTGTGACCCATTTATTGAACCCATTGAAATTGTTCCTTGAATTAATGCGTTATCGTTATCGTCATCGTCATCGACATGGACATCGATTTCGATATCGATAACGATATCGATAACATGGTGCTTTTTGTACAATGCAATATATGGCGTACAACTCAACCGCCGACGTGTAGTTAGTTAGTTGTTGTATTTAGTACATATTGTTAATTAGTGGCATATAGAGCATATTTTGTATGTACGTGTATACATATATATTTATATACTATATAGTATCTGAATAGTGTTACGTTTTGTTCTGTCTCGACTCGTGCGCTAACTACGTTACAAACAATACGATAGTTACGATAGTTTTTGTTTTTTGTATCGATAGCTTTTTTTTGGCATTTGCATTAGTGAAGTTCTGATCTGAACGTTTGCTGGCTAGGCGCTACGAAACTCTATAGTGGGCGTGGCTAGGCCTCTGTTAATCGCCACATTTGACTACATAACAACAGTTCAGCTGGGGGCGGTGCGAGCGGTCGAGCGTGCAGTTGCCCAACTATCGATAAAACTATAGTTCCAATATCGATACAGCTATCGATAAGTGAAATTGATGCCGAGCTTGGCTCACCGACTTGGCAGGAATTGCCCAAACCATAAAGCGATAAACCAAAATCGATTTTCACAATAAGTGTTATCGATAGTTTTGCAGCTTTGGCACATACATAGTTAAGGGCGGTGTTGGGACGGTCTCTAACAGTGTTCAATTTGTGTTCGCTTAGCTTAAAGTAGCAACAAGTTGTTTTTTTTTGTCTTTGTTCTGATAAAATCTTTAGATTAAAAACAGTTTCTTTTTCAACACAATTAATTGTTCTCTCTGGAATTTGGGCTCCTTGGAATTTACTGCTTATGTTTTTTTCTCTTTTAAGTTAAGTTTTTTTCGTTTAAATAGTTACAATAAAATAGCGCTTAGCATATAGATGAAACATTAGATTGGAGTTTCCTTTTATTCTTTTGTTTTTGTGGGAAGATTAGCTTTAGTATCGTTTGTGCATTTGCTAGAGACTAAACTAAGAGACTTTTTTGAAAAGTCCGGTCTAAAGTAGAATTTGGCATTATATAAATAAAAAAGCTGCGGCGAGCCTTGTCAACTAATTGGAGAAATTTTGGAATGGACAAAAATGATTCTTAGACAAACCGAAAAACTAGAAAGCCAATGTTCTGTTCTTCCTAGATTAGGCGAGAGATGATTAGATTGATAGCATTAGTTGGTATTGATTATTGCTGTATTCCATCGGAATCTAGTCTAAATTGCTATAGTGTAGATAGTTAATCGTAGATAGTAGATAGACTAACGCTTAGGCAGTTCTCTAATAACACCCAACTCAATGTGTATACATTTTATCAATGTGGTATTAAGTATATGCTAAAGGCTCTATGTAAGTACTTGTATGCATCGTGTTTATTATAACATTATATATATTTATACTATAATATATTAATTGTGTGTGTTTCTCTCTGTTTCTGTCTGGTATTCATTCTTTGTTTGGTATCGCTTCTTCTTCTTCTTGTTCTTCTTCTTCATCTTGTTCTTGTTCTTGTTGCTTGAATCGATTAGTATTTAAAATGTTTCTTAAATAGGTCTCTATATACGTTATTAAAGCTTTCGGTTTTCATTACACTATTTCATATTATATTTAAGAATATATATATATATTTATCTAGTATGTATATATATATATATATATATATATTTTGTGTGTGTGTATAACTACGTACTTAATAGGATAAGAGGTATATACATTTTTAGTTTCTTTTTGTTCTTTTTTTATGGTTTTATATCGAAGCTGAGCATATCCACTGCATGTCCAGGAACCCAGGCAAATAATATATGGGACAGAGACAAAAACTCTACAAACACACACACACACACGCATAAGATATCAATACTTATACAAATCATATATGCGCCAATGGCATGGACGCTATATATATATAGATAAATATATATATATAGGACGGTATTACGTGGATACTCGCAGCTGTCTATCACTCACACTCACACACACACTCAATTTTGTACATCAAATGTAAGGCTTATTATATGGAAGGCGTTGCTAGTGTTGAAAACTGACATTTGACTATGGCCGTAACGATAACGATAGCGATAACGATAGCTATGAAGGCTGTCTGTATATACGATATGTGCATGTTAAAAATATGTGTGGATAGGGTTGAGAAATCAGAATCAGAAATAAAAAGAGATGCGAAATGAATAAGTTAGTTGACAATAGAATGAGAGAGATGCGAGACTGGTAATGGAAATCAGGCAGCACGTTCTTCTGACTTGTACAAATGATATCGATAACGATAACATGAGAACATATATATACACACATATAATTATATATGGAATACGCAGAAGGTATGCGGATAGTGCTGATTGTTATGAAAAGTTTGGCTATGGTTCAAAAATAGTTCCGCTACCGATAACGATAACAACTGCTTTGACTGCGACAGTGACACCGATGACAAAGCCGATAACAGGGACGATAACATTATGCCAATGAAGCATACGACACATAGAGCTTCAAAAAAGTGTCGGTAATAGTCAAACAATACGTTTGACCACGCCTGCGAAAACGATAAAAATTATAAAATTAGCGATAACGATAACATGCGCATTAAAATATGTGTGCATATGATATATATGGGATATGCAAGACATGTGGTTAAGATAAATTGGGTTTCTGGACAAAACTGTGGATCGCGCTTCGATTTATTTTGTGTGCTGTGTTCTTCTTCTTCTCTGCTTGCCTCTAATACTAGGTTTTATGTGTGTTTTATAGTTATGTTATGTTTTGTCTTTTTTTTTGGGTTTTTTCTTGTGGTTTTCTTGCTCTGGAGGATTGGTTAAGGGCTAAACATATATATAGAATATATATAGCATACCTCTTTATATGCTCTCTTGTATATCGAAGTGTGTGTGTGTTGTGTGTGTGTGTTTGTGTGTGTGTATGTTGTTCCTTTTGTAATACTGCTCGTATTGCTTAGCTTATTGTTTGTGTCCAGGTTTGTTCTTGTTATTGCTGTGGGTGGTTGTTGTTCTGGTTGCGTCCTGCTGGGATTATAGTTCTCAGAGCTTGTCTTTATCACGATCGATGCTCATTGCTTTAAAGATGCCACGCCCAATGCCATAGCGCAGGTTGAACTGATCCAGGCTCGAGGCACGCGGTCGATTACTGCCGCTCCCGCTGCCGCTGCCGCCGTTGCCACTGGCCATGTGGCCTAATGTGGCATCGACATCGGCGCCAGCCGGACCGCCAGTGCCGGCCAGACGCTCATCCGGATCCGTTTCGCTGTGCTCCGTTTCGGTGTCGCTGAACTTGCGACGCCTGCGCAGAAATGTGCTGCAGTGCCGCAGCTCGCCCAAGTTGTCGGAGAGCGAGAGGCCACGTTTGCGCTCCTGCCGCTCCATTTCGGCCGCCAGCATTTGCACCTCCCAGTCGTTGTTGCCGGCGCTGGCGGCGCCGCTGCTGGTGGCCGCCGTGACCAGCGCCGCGCCGCTCAGCTCATCCTCGGCCTCGTCGTCGTCATCGTCGTCGATGTCGCCGGCAATGTTCAGCTTGCTCGATGATGAGCTCGAGCTGGAGCTCTCGCCAATGTCCAAAATGACGCTGTCCGACAGACGCGTCAAATTGCCCGTCACATCGGAGACCATCATGCCGGTGCCGCTGCAGCTTCCGCTTCCGCTGCTGCTGCTGGCCACGCCCATGCCAGAGCCACCGCCGCTGCTGCTGTCGCCGGCGGCTCCTGCCATGCTGCTGCTGCTGGCAGTCCCATGCTCAAGCCAGTCGCGATAGCCGGGCAGAACGCCCGCCCGGCTGCTTTGCCGGCCATTGCCGTGCGGCGTATAGAAGCTGGGCTGGCTCTGGGCGTGCCGCGTCGACAATGTGCCCGGCCCGCTGTAGTAGCTGCTCGGGCAG
Organism: Drosophila ezoana; assembly: GCA_035045725.1. Classification (NCBI taxonomy): domain Eukaryota; kingdom Metazoa; phylum Arthropoda; class Insecta; order Diptera; family Drosophilidae; genus Drosophila; species Drosophila ezoana. The sequence goes on along the minus strand of JAWNOU010000103.1, from coordinate 6,055,795 downwards.
TTGAGCGCATTGGCGGAGGCCGCATGATGCCGGCTGGGTCCAGGCGATATGCTGCGCCGACCGCCCTGGATGGGCGGGGACGAGGTGAACACAGTGTCCAGCGAGTCGCCGCGCTGCCAAACCAAATGCAGAGGGACAGGGATAATCAATTAGAGAGAGAAAGAGAGAGCTCTATTAACTATCACGTACCATTTGAGGTTAACAAGTACTTTAACATGTGGTTAATAGAATATTGTACGATTTGTGAGGTTAAAGAAAGACAATTGCAGCGCTGCCAGCTGTCAATGCTTATATTAACTGACAGTCTGGCAACGCTGCTTACAAATAGAAAGTGCGCTAGCAAAAGAACTTACCATGAAGAGCAGCTCGGCCGAGGAGCCCGAACTGCTATTATCCTGCTCAGCTGGCTCGTCATCGTCCACGGAGAGTTGCGGCAGCTTCTCCCGCTTAATGCGACGCGTCGGGGTTGCCATCGTTGATTTCTGTTCGATGGAGCGCAGCTTTAGCTGCAGCTGGGCAATGATCGCGTCCCGGCGTCTCACCTCGCCGGCCATGTTCGAGAATTGTGACTCGAACTTTGAGTGCATTTCGTTCATGTGCGTCTTGATCACGTGATTGATGCCGCTGACTATCTGATTGAAATAGTCCTGCGCCTCTGGAAAGCCTGAATTGAATTCAAATGGTATTTCGAGGTTAGTAAGTGCGAACACCCGGGTGGCAACCCTGTGCGTGTTTTTGGTACAGTTGTGTACGGCCAACGGCCCGACGGACAAGTGAGAGGCGCCACTATGCGACCGTTTGTGAGTGTGTGTGTGTGGGTGTTTGTGGGTGTGTGTGTGTGTATGGGTGTTTGTAAGTAAGAGAGAGAGACAAAGATAACAATCTGGCTGTAAGAGTCAAAGCGATTTGCAGTTGTGATTGTTGTTGTTGTATCTGTTGCTGTTGTTGTCGTGTTGTTACCAAACGATTAACAAATTAGGTAATGCATACATACGCAGGTTACAGTTATTTACACACATTCCCATACAAATTACAGCGCTTCCTTGCGTTTCCGTCATGGAAATCAATCAAGATCAACGATAAGTTTTTGATTCTTTCTTGCTTTCTTTTACGTATTTACAAAAGCGTTAAATGCTCCGTGTATTTGTATGTCTGTGTGTTTGTGTCTGTGTGTGTGTGTGTGTTGGTGGCATGCTGAACGATCGTACGCCGTCTTCGTTGTTTCATTCCATTGCGTTCCAAAAGCGTGCGTGCTCGTGCTTCGATATGTTTCAAGCTCAATATCAATATCGATATCGATAACAATGTCGTTGCCGATATCAATATCGACGACGAGCTCAAACGTTTACGGGCTGAAAATGCTTTTGTGACTGTGCAAATTGTGTACTTAAACCAATACAGTTAGTACTCTTTCTCTAGAGTTGAGACTTAGTTTGATATATGATAGTTCGTTCATACTCGAGGCAAATGATAAATATGCATATCAATAATTCTATAAAGCGCTTAAATATACGATTTGGACTCTGAGGTTGTTGCTAATACCTGCGCCTAACCTGGCCAATACTTACAAATACTCTATTAAACTTATGCAAGAATAAAGCTTTAGGGTATTCGATAAATTTTAAGATGCTATCAACTCTTAACCTAGCATAAGCATTCGAAAATTTAAGCAAAAATATCTTAAATAATATCAAATAGTAAATGGTAAAAGGTGGCATGGCATCATGCATAAAGAGAAATGCACAAAGGCTGAATAGAGCCATATACTTAGAGACAGAGATAGAGACAGAGATAGAGAAAGAGAGAGAGAGAGAGAGAGAGGCATAGCGAGAGGGAAGCAAAGCGAAGCGTAAAAGTTTTGTATAGTGTGATTTTGGGCGCTGCAAGAGGCATGCAGAGTGCGTCGGCCTGATAAACATTAGGGGTATTCAGCAATGCAAAAGAAAGTATCGAACACAAAAAAGTATCGATTAGAAATTACAACTTTGATATGCTTGCACATATTTGTCTGCAGCTAAATGATGTAAATTTTTTTAAATTAAATTAAACTGACTAAAATGTTGCTGGAATACCCCTAGTGTAGCACAATTGATATATTATCTAATTACTGAGTGTTAGGGGGCACATTGTAAGCTTGAGGGCGAGGTTGCGTGGTTGCTCTGACTTGGACTTGAAATACTCGTATTGTATATATATATATTTATATTGGGTAAATATGGGAGAGATGTTTGCAAAAGTACACCCAACGTAATTACCTTCCAATTTCGGGACCTGACCCGCCTGATTTGTGGCATTCATCGTGTTCTGCCGGAGCTGCAAATTCAAATTCAAATCTGTGGATGTTGTGGATTGTGCATGAAATTCGGTATTCTGTGAGAGTATCTGGTTCGACGCGGAGCACTCGACCACATATGAGGCGGTTGCGGATGCGGATGTCGATGCGGATGCGGACGCGATTGACGCTGAGCCGTTGCCAACGCCAGCGATAACGCCGCCGCCCAGCTGCGGCTCAAATGCGAAACATTCCTGCGGCGAATTCGTTGGCGTTACCAATGCCAACGTCGGCGACCAGACGACAGACGGATCTGGCAGCATTATGCCCGCTGGCCGTGGCGCTGTTGGCGTTGCCATATTATTATCTGTGCCGTTACCCGTAACCGTGACCGTACCGAGCGCGGGCGCGTTCGCGTTCGCGTATTGCGAATTGTTTGGGCAGGCGGCAGCACCACCGAGGGCAGCGAAGTGCAGCTCCTCTTTGGCACTGGGTGGCGGGCTGGAAAGAGTTGAATGGAAGGTTACACTCTTCAAGAGCTTACTGTGCCGGGCCACGTACCCTTCCAAGGTCGGCTCCATGAGTAGCCCCCTCGATAGTGCACTACTGGCCTTGGCCTTGGCCTTGGCATTCGCCTCGTCTTGGGCATCACCATCGGCTGCGGCACCACCACCAGCTTGATCAGCTGCACCACCCTTCTGCAGCTTTTTCAATATGCTCTTCAGTTTACGCCGTTCGACGGTCTCATTCGATTCCGGGCTGAGGGGCATGTACTCCAGCTGGTGCGCATGCGCCTGGGCGTGCGGCTTGGAATTGCTATCCGATGCGGATGTATTGGTCGAAATGGATGTGGAGCTGGTGGTGGACTCGTAGGCGCTCAGAAACTGTGAGTAGATGCCGGAGGTGTCGCTATAGCAGCGATATAATGATTCCGTAATGGGCACTTCGTTGTTATTGCTGCTTGACTTGGAGCAGTCCAGGCTAAAGCTGCGCGTCTGCAGCGCTTTCTCCAGTTCCGCCAGCTTCTGGCGCTCATTCAGTATCTTCAGCCGCTTCACGAACGGCAGTCCACAATATTCCGGCGATAGATCGAAAACGCTTTGATAGAGCTTCCGGCCGGTTGCCTCAGCCTCGGGCAGCTTCTGTTCCGGTTTCTGCAGTCGTAGGCATTCGCGTGTGCTGCTCAATGTGCTCCGGGCGCTCGACGAGCACGTGCTCGAGCTGGACCCCTGGCCATGTGCATGACCCTGACCGTGACCCTGACCATGACCATGTACGTGAGCGTGACGCGGTGAGCGTGAGCTGCGCGCACTGTGATGCCGCGGTCGACCGGTTGCCGTGCCCTCCATGTGCTGCGGTATATTACTTAGCGAATAGTTCTTAAGCGGCGTTGCCAGATCGTCTGGCGAGCAGTTGTTCAGACTCGTGTAGCTGGCCGACATCAGTGTGGCCAGCTTCAGCTTGGACCAAGGCTTGATGGGCGTGCCATCCGTATCCGTATCCGACTGCAGCGGTGTGACCAGCATCTGGGACGGTTTTATCACTGTTTTCCTCGACATGCCGGCGACTATCGGCTGGCCACCAGCCACTGCACCGGCCACCGGCTCCAACGGTGGCAACCCTATGCTGCTCGCATGCTTGGCCACCACAGCCAACGATTTGGGTGGCTCCTTTTTGGCTATGGCGCCGGTGGTGCTGGCGGTGCTGCTGCCGCTTGCCACGGTCGGCACCGCTCCCTGCAGCTGTTGTATCTTCTGCTTGAATGAGACCTTCATTATGGGCTTGATTTGGGCGACGGTCAGCGTTTGAGCTGTGCCTGCACCACCTGCTGCACCACCTGTCGCACCGGCTGCTGCTGCTCCAAAGTCCACCTTGCTGCTGATGTTGGGCGGCGTGTGTGCCTAGGGGGTTAGTTAAAAGATGGAATTAATATGCTGCTGCCTTGCTGATAGGGTGGATCAAAAATAAATCATTCAATGTTCGAAACTGTGATGCTTGATATTGAAAGCGTGGTTTTCGGCTTTACCATGACGACGCCGACGGACTCGCTGATGGCGTTCGTTTGTGGCTCGTTTTTAATTTTCAACTGCTGCAATCTCTGGATCAGGGGAAAGCCTTCGTTAAACTCGCGTTCGGGCTCTTCCTGTATCGATTCCTGCGGCGATAACGTACACGTTACATGTGAGTGAGGTGGAGATTTCTGTGGTGGTGTGGACTTAACAGCTCGCTCTTCGCGATCCTAGTGCAAGACACATAAAGACACATACAAAAACTACTATTTAGGAGCCGGGGTTCATTACATACAACACGAATTTTGCTTTTGGATTTAGCTTTCTTTTTTTTTTTGGGTTTAAAGCTTAATTAAATTAGGTCCTAAATCAAAAAGTACAAATACAAAAATCATACATTTTGATAAACTCTTCGCTGAGTATGCGAGATGCGGTGTGGTGTGGTGTGGTGTGGTGTGGTGTGGTAAGGTCTAATGTAGTTAAATGTGGTATGGTATAAGATGGCAAAGTGTGGTGTGATTGAAAGGTGTGGTGTGCTTTCTATGGCGTGGTGTTGAATGGTGTGTTGTGTTTATGTATTTAAGTTGAATATGCTGGAGAGTGGTGTAAGTTAGTAGAATCTGATTCAATGTGGAAGGGTATGGACCAAATTTAAATGTGGTATAGTACATAGCGCTCTTGATATGTGTTTAAAAGCTGTGGTGTGTTTCTGTATGATGTGGTGAAGTATAAAAGGATGCTGTATTTATGTATAGAGTTGTAAGAGTAGTAAGGATATGTGTGGCTTAGCGTTATGTGAGTTGATGTACTTAAGTTGGGTTTAGTTAGTACTGAATTGTGAGGTGTAGTTAACTGTGGTGGGACCTCACATAGTGTTCTGGTGAAATTCAGTGTGAACGACTAACTGTGATCAGGTGTGGTTTTCTGTTACAGAAGGATTTAGTATTGATCAGGTCTGATATGATAAAGTGTGGTGTAGTTTGTACCGTTGTTTTTGTCTATTTCTCTTGTCTGTCTTTGTCTTTTGATAAATTTGTTTACTTACAAAAATAAAATTTGAATTGAGCAACTAATTATGGGTAGTCTTACGGCAGTCGTCAAACAAATTCCAGTTATCTACTTTGTGTGGCGTACAGAAAGATATAAAAGAGTCTTATAAGCAGGTCCGTTCACATGAAATCATAAGAAGCTGCTGCAAAATTAACTTAAAACGCCCGTTAAGGTCCTAGCTTACTCTAAGCCCTAATTTAGCTAATATTTTAACATAAATATGAATCCAAGAAAAAGGCAGCTGATTTTTAACGCGAACTTTGACAGCAACTTAAAAAACAAGGACCATAATTGCATCGAATTCGATTGAGAATTCATTCGCAAAACGTGCTTCATACAAGATTATCAATTGAATTACGAGTATCTATTATTATAATGGTTAAGGTGCACTATAAGCAATTCAATATAACTATAACTTATTTAACGATACAGAGGAAAAGAACACAACAAAATGAACGAGTAACAATAAAAAAAGGGGAAGCAGCACTCAATGCAACTCTAAAGACTGAAGAGTGCGTATCGAGCGGGTATGCGAGTTTTCCGGTATGCGTTTTTGTGAGTATACGAGTTGGTATTTGTGAGTATACAAGTATTCGGGTATGCGTATTTGTGAGCATTCGAGTTTTTCGAATTGCGTATTTGTGGGGAAAACTCGTATACAGTTTGCCGTTATGCGTATTTGTGGGTACACGTGTACTCCGGTATGCGTATTTGTGAGTATACGAGTATATCGGTATGCGTATTTGTGGGTATACGAGTATTTGGGTGTACGTATTTTCTAGCATACGTATTTGTTCAGCTTAGTACTGGTATTTGTATGGATATCTGTTGCTTGTCTTTGGGATAAACACCATCAAAAGCTCGTGAGGTTAAACAATGAGGTGAATTATGCGAATCATACGAAATTTGCGATAATGTGTTTAAATAGGTTTTGCGTATGCACGAATTCCAATTGGAATGGTGAGTTGATCAAAAAGTTTGTGATAGAAACAGAACTGGGCAGTGGCTGTGGTGTGGTGGTGGCTGTGTTTAATGATTATGGCACTGGCTAGGTCAGCTATCGGGCTTGGACTTACCTGCTTCTCCTTGAGCAGACGCAGGCGCTGCAGCAGCGGCAGGCCGGCCCCAATGGGGCTGGGCGTCTTGTCATGCAGCTCATCCTTTGCCTCGGCGCTGTCCGCATCCTTGTCGTCGGAGCGCACGCGTGACATGCGCTTCAGCATAATCTTGCTGCCACGCGGCGAGGTATTGTGCAGCGGCTGCATTTCCAGTGATTCATCGCTCTTGCGTGAGGTTCTGAGCGTGGAGTGCTTGCCATTTAAAGATATTCCACAAATATTTATTGCCTGCGCCGGAACTTACCTGGACTTTTTAAGCACATTGCGAAAGCCCTTCACATCGTGCTTTAGCTTGTCCACAATTTTCTTGGAGGCACTGTTCTCGCTGCTGTCGCTCTGATGCACCTGATGATGGTGCGGGTGAGCATGTGGATGATGCGGGTGGGCGGCGGCATAGGCTGCAGCCTCCTTGTCACTTTGCGCCTTGGCATATTTCTTGTTCACGCAGCGCACCTCCATGAGGCGTTTGCGTCCGAGCGTCTGCAGGATTTCCTGTGCGTCCGGATAGTCTTTCATGGCGGCCAGCACGTCCTCGCGTGAAAGCGAGAACAGCTCCGAGTAGCCCACGGAGCGCACATCTGCGGTGCGTCTATAGAAAGGCAAACCGACCACATCAGAAAACTGTGAAAGAGTAGGAGGAGGAGGAGGGGAACTCCTAAGGATCACTCACTTGTTCAGGCCATCCAGATTGAGTATACCGATTTCGCCGAAAAAATCGCCCGCCTTCATGGTGGTCAGCACCTTGCCCGTCTCGCTGAGCACCTCCAGAATGCCATCGGCTATGATGAACATTTCACGGGCCACCTCGCCCTTGCGACAGATGGAATCGCCCGGCGTGAAGATATATGCCTTCATTTTCAGCACCAGATCGTGCAGAAACTCCGGCTGGCACTCTTGGAATATGGTCACCTTCTTCAATACGCTTAGGTTAACATGTAAGGCCAATTCGGTTTTCAATTTATCGGGCAACAGGCCCAACGCAGTGTTAATATCCCCGCCGCCCTGTATCCGACCCCGTGACCAGCTATAGTCATACCAGCGCAGCACCCGCCGCTTCATCCCGCCGGGCACCTGTAGGTCATGTTAGTTGGGGCTTTCAATGGAGCAGCGAGCACTTACCTTGTGATGCCTCATGTAGGTCTTGGCCCCGTCGAGTAGACGCTCGAATTCCAAGCGATTGGCATTTCGATTTGTTATCACATTTCCCACTTGGCCCACAATAGTCGCAAAGATAAAAACCCCAATCAAATAGCTAACGATCGTAAAAATATATCTGCGGATAGCGGAAGACAAAGATCGGGGATTACCATACGCATCAATTAGCTAATGGGAGAGCTCTTATGCATGCGAGAGTCCTGACAGCTACTGAATTCAGATTTGTGAGAGCAGCTTTCATTTTGCGTATCTTTCTTAATATTTCTATAATTATTATAATTTGAGTTCATCAAGAAAATATTTTCCCTTTTGACTGCGAGCCAAATTGTAAATAATTACATCAAAAAGAGTATTATCCAATGGCAACTAATAAGCCTATCTACCCGATTTGGTTCAGGATAAAAAGAACTTTTCATATGTAGCCATGTCCTTTTGGAAGCACTCTCATCATCCTTCTCTCTATCTCTCTTTCTCTCTCTATCTTTCTCTATCTTTCTCTCTCTTTCTCTCTCTCTCTCTCTCTAACTCTCTCTCTCTCTAATACTCTCTTTCTAACTCTTTGTCTAACTCTCACGAACTGTCTCTTATTCTCACTCTCTCCCTCTCTAACTCTCTCTCTCTTTCTCTCTCTCTCAACTCTCACTCTATAACTCTCACTCTCAAACTCTCTCTCTCTCTCTAACTCTCTCTCTCTCTCTCTCTCTCACTCTCCCTCTCTCTCACTCTCTCTTTTTTTCTCTCTCTCTCTCGCTCGTTCGCTGTCAAGACTCTGCTCGCTTGCAAAAGCACAATCAAAGTTTTCGAAAGCACATTTTCAAGTTAATTTTTTTAAGTTAAAGTTTAGAAACAAGTTTAGAAATTGGCTTTGGAAATTGTGAGCGTTTAAATATCATTGGAATTGTTGAAGGCTGTCGCACGCTTTCGAAAACTTTGATCATAAATCGATATCATGTTATTTTCATAAAGTCTTTTAGCCAAGGCTTTGATCATGATGATATGCAACAGTTGTCATACCCAAAAGAGAACGTTGTTTTTTGTTTTTTTTTTTTTGTTTAGTAATACACAAAACGAAACGAACTAGTGGACAGCCCCCAACAAATAGCATATGATATTTGAAGCACACTATGTTTAGATAGGTTTGCGATAATGTTGTTAGGATCATACCCATAGCTAGAGCCAAACTGTAGCAGTCGTGATTTGATGCCACGCCTTGGTATTGATCGGGGGCCGTCCACCGAAAAGTTCGGTCTTTGTTTTTGGTATGCAATGAAAATGAAGACAACCCGCCCCAGAGATTGCAAGGATTTAGCTGATCCTTAAAGGCTGCCAGCCAACGTCACGTCTCATACTCACTCTGCATTCGTCTCCGGCGTCGGCAGATCCCCAATTGTGGTCAGCGTCAGGGTGGACCAATAAAGGCTGCCCAGATATTTGCGCGTCAGCGTCGCATAGTCACCCGGTCTATAGGGATAGACCCAATCGCCCTAAAGTAAACCCAAAATATATATCTATATGTAGAAGAGGCTTATGTGTGGTTTGATTTGGCACTTACCTGAAAGCCCTCCGCTTCCGAGAGCAAAAAATAGAAACAACCGAACCAATGGGCCAATATTAACAGGATATGAATTAGATTAACAACGCGCCATAAATTTGGCCAAACTGTTCTACTCTCTACGATGTAATAAAATCTCACAGATCGATATACCTAAAAACATGAGTGGATTAATGAGTATCTTCTTCTTGGCGTCTTCACTCGCTACTCACTTTAAAAAAGCGCGTAAAACGCAAAAGCGGATGTGTGCCCATCTTCAACTGGAGCAGGTCCAATGGTATCAGCGCTATCATATCAAAGATGAACTCACGCGAGTGCACATAGTGACAGGCCAGCTTCTTGTCATCGTATACCTAGAACATAAATGTGCCGGTGGTTAATTCTCTCGCCAATTGTACTTATATTGTATGATCCTCTATGTGTACTCACCATTAGGCCCTGCTCCAGATAGCCTGTGCGTAATTGAACTATTATATCTAAGATAAATACAACATCTGTCATTGAATCGCAGATGAGCCAAAAGGTAGGCACAGATTGCTGTCAGCCAAATTGCAAAAGTTCACAAAAAAAAAAATAAATAGAAAACAAAGAATAATAATTTCGAAAAATTAGTTGAGATTTTCAATTAGTGCTCACGGCTGTGCATAAAACAAAGCTCGGGTCAAGGACAATTATTTTAGCAATGCATTTCACAGTTGCAAATGAGTCCGAGCTGGAGCAGGGGCCACCTCCACAAATGGCAAGCTGACAAAAAAAAGTGAGGCCCCTCGAGAAAAACAACAACAACAACAACAACAACAACACGCCGTGCCACACATTGCGCTCTAAAGGTCAACGACGACGAGTGTATCACATGCCATGCCCCCTTTGCCCTGCCTCTCAAACAAATAAAAAAAAGCCCTCCAAATGTTAGTCACATTGGCCGCTTTTTTTTTTTTTATTTAGTTTATTTTTTGGCAACCCTTAGCAGACTTTAATCTGATGACAAACACCAGCTAACTGGGCCGTGAACAAACATTTGCACAGGTCCAAGAACAAAGCGAACCCACTAACTAACCAGAGAATAAACCGACTGACCCATCGAACCCTCGACCCCTTGACCCCTCGACCCCTCGATCCGGGGACCACTTGGCTCATGAGTTGCCTGCGTGTCTTTTAATTGAGTCATTACGAAACGCTGGCCAAAAAAAAAATATATATATAAAGAAACAAATAAAAACCAATTCCCGATAATAAGTCGCCGCAATTCCGACTAGAGTATACCCTGCTTAACTACCAACAAAAAATTCCAAAGCCAAGTCCACGTCCTAGACAATCTTGAACGAGGCTCATCAATGAATGTCCAACAATAAGAAAACTATCGAGTATTACCCAGCTTTGCCTGGACCACGTTTTAGATGTAGATCGGAGATCCAACTTGCCCTAACCTTTGTGCCACATTTGCCATCCAAGCGGGCTGGACTTTGCGAAAAATGTGAAATATCTTTCAAATGAAATTTAGAAAATGCGTTTGAAGCCGATCGAAAAGAAAAAGAAATGAAAAATTTGTTTTTCCGCGTTTCTTCCACACTTACGGGTGGAATTATCACACGAAAATGCTTTCAGAACTGCCAGCAAATTTCTCTTGCTTTAAGGCGTGCAATATATTAACTTGTAGGATATCAGCAAACCGGAACGCAAGTCCAGCCCAAGGCTTAGCTAAATAAATTATCAGAGCCCAGCAAATGTTTTGAGGCTAATCAGAGAGCACATTTTCTTCCGTTCAACAGTATTACCTTGCCTTCAGCTAGTTAAGTTATTAAACCCACTTTTAAAAGGCACCAAGGACTCGTCGGAGTTGCCTTTTATCCTCTTTTGCTGAAATACCTAATAAACTTCATTGTTTGAGGAAATTTTATGGCCGTTGGGCATTATTATTAGGCAGCAAGTCAACTCATCTTACAAAACTTGAAGCATTATGACAAAAGGTGTTTTCTTTCCTAAAGCAGGGACAGGGACAGAGACAGAGACAGAGGGGCAGGAGCAGGTCAAAGGAGGCGGGACATTGGGGCATTGGGAAAAATAAAGAAAAGTCGACACACAAAGGAAATTTGACATTAATGGGCTGGCGAGTCAGTTGTTGTTACTTACCTGCAGTTCAGGAAAGCTCTGCCTCACAATTAGGGTCCATAGATTATAGAGAACACATATAGTTAACATCATTAACCAATAGAAGTAAAAATTTTCATCTGGATTAACAACGGAGCGTCGTTTCTGCAGATAGCGTCGTCTACGCTTAACCGTTTTGTCGACGTCACCAGAGGCACTTTCTGAACCCGTGTCTTCAACAGTTTCCTGAAATGACGAAATGTCAATTATGAAATCAGCTAAGCTAACGTTTTACTATAAACTTTGTATTTCCACCCGCAAAGGTGGATTACACAAAGCAATTGCAATTTCGATCATTTTCCACCCGGAGGAGTGGATTTTTGAAATACGGCTCAAATTCATGAAAAGAAAGTTTGAAGCTAATCCGCGTGAGAAAACAAAAATAAAATGCAAACTATACGATTCCACCCATTTTCGGGCTGCTTAGTGTAATTGCAAGGAACCATTTTGCAGAGCTCGATTTGAGAAGAGGCTCACCTGTGTTTCGGGTATCTGTCTAGTTGAGAAACGCTTCAGGAATGAGTCTTCGCGCTTGAGCGGTGGTTTCTTCTGTATGGCCGATGAGATTTGTACGGTGGTGCGCAGTTTCATCCAGCGTTGGTTCGAGCGTGTCCTGTACGAGGATATGCCACAAAACACACACGTTCAAAGATCACAAGTCTTCGTTAAATCGAACAACTCTGCGTAAACTAAACTACAACTAAATGCTACAGCTGGGTTAAAACTCAAAATATCAAGCAACTACGGGATCGGGGAAAGTTATCGGTTAGATCGATAGAGGTATAAAAAGAAAGAAAAAGAGAGAGAGAGAGAATGATAGGTAGAGTAGAGAGTAAAATGCAACAGAGCTGAGAGCTAAATGCAAAAGCGTGCGTTTTACGTTTGAGGTTAGGTTTGGTTTAATTTTGGTTTTTTTTTACTGCTAGGATTACATCTGTGGCACTACAACTAGGGTGCTCTATTTGCAATAAGGTCATAACTTACGCAACACACGGAAACACTTACGCAATGCGTGGTGGGAGCAATAAACATTCATTAAACGGTAAACCCAAAAGCCGTAACGTTAACGCACTCAAACATGGCACGCAACGATATGGCAACGCTAACGTCTAACGGGTAACGGGCAACGGGCAACGGTTAACGGTTAACGCTTAACGGTTACAGGCACACACATAGAAAAGCACGCACTAAAACAGATGTAGATGTGGTCAGGTGCTGGTGTTATGTTGGGGGCGGGGTTGCAGGAGGCATCCTGAACGGAGACAACTGACAGCTGACTGGCTAATGTTTGACGTGGCTGGAGTTGGAGTTGGAGTTGAAGTTGGAGATGGGGAAGTGCTGGGGCTGGGCTATAAAGGAGGCAATGGGATATGGGTGTGGCACCAACAGCCAGCTGCGTGTCTCCGTCTCCGGCTTCCTGGACGTCTCCCATCTACGTTTTAACGGCTCTAACGGCAATCAGGCATGCAAAAACGGCAAAGTATTTCATTTAACTTCATCTTCTTGCTTACGTTTAGTATTTTACGATTTAAGCATAGTTTGTTTAAGTATAGACACACAGAATGATAGATCTTATGAAGGCTGAAAGCATTTACATTAAGCATAACATGCAGTGCGAAACAAATGAGGCAACAATTCTGGGAATTCAGCGAAAATTCAGAGAAATGAAAAGCACGAGGCTATTAAATTAAACAGTTGAGAAAAGAAAGGAAAAGAAAAGAAAAAAATAGAATATTAAAAGCCAGTTGGGGTAACGTAGTAGTTTCCATTTAAGTTTCATTTTCATGACTCGGCCAGAGAGAACAATTTCCTTAAAATCTGGAATATTTTGGGCTGTGAAAAATGAGGCCAATGTCTGGAAAGGCAGACAGAAAATTTGTCCAGAACATGCTAAAAGCTCTGACAAACAACAAAAACGAACAAAAGTGCAAAAACAAAGAAAAATACTGCAAATAAATCAATGCACGAGCGGAGTGCAATAGTCGAGCAAGCACGACTAACAGATACGCTGTACCAGGTTTTTGTATTTATGGTCTTAAATAAACATATTCGAAAAGAGCTTGGCTTGATTTTGTAAATTATTTATTATTTCAGCGGTGCTTGAAACAACTAAATGCTAAATGCCAAATTTGCTGGCATAAAATTTGAATTTTGATGGTAGATAGAGCTTTAAAAATTGTTGAAGTCTAGTTCTCAAAGTCTCAGAGAAAGTCGAATCGAATAAATAAGCTCAGATTTAAATATAAAACCATAAGAAGGGACGAGCTTTACATGAATCTATGATTAAACTGGTACAGGGTATTTGGAGTGCGACTACAACAAGTGGCTACAGGTGCTGGTGGAATATGCTGGGAATGCGGAGCTGGCATTTGGGAAATTTTGGGGAGTTGGACATTGGATAAGCATCTTAAGAATTTCTGGTTTCATGTACTTGTTGTTCTTGCTGGGGAGGTATTTTTTTTGGTATTTTTGGTATTTATTTTTGTTTTGCTCAAATCGCTAGTCGGCCAACAAAAGTCTACGAAGAAACTGCCTTTTGCTACGAGAATGAATTAACTGCATTATATACATACGATATGTGTTAAAATGGTATTTAAATATACAAGTATTTCGATATAAGTATAGTATTTTATTTAGTATGTTTTTAACGCATTTGGCTTATACATAATTAGCTTGTTGCACACACATACAAAGCGAATTTTATAGCATTTGCACACACACACACAGATTTAGTTTATATATAATTTTTTTTTTCGGTATGTTTTGTTTTGTTTTTTTTATACAATTCGAATGCCAAACTACATTTTTAATTGTTTTTGATTTAGTTAAATTGTTTGCCATGGCATTTGTTCGATGCTATATACAGCAGCTTAGTATTTTTTTTTGTTTTATTTTGGGTATATATGGTATTTTAGATTTTTAGTATTTTCGATTGTTGCTACCTAATATTACGCATACGTCATGTGGTACAAAAGCAGAACGCAGCTTGCAATGCGGCTAGCTAAATGTAAGGGAAACCAAACCAAACAAAATGAAAGAAGTAACAAGAACTAGGCGTGTCATGTCCTTTATACACGTGTGGTATATGCGTGTGTGTGTGTGTGTGTGTGTGTATGTGTGTGGGTGGGTGGGTGTGTGTGTGGGTGTTTGTTTGTGTGTGATTATGTGTGTGATTGCCAAATGCTTTGGTGCTTGCATTAAGAAGCATTTGGCAAATAGCAACTACTCGTATTTTTTGTGAACTATTGGATTACCAAAAGTGAGTGTTGTTGGCCATGGGTCTGGCGTGGGTGTGTGTGGGTGTGTGTGGGTGTGTGTATTTGTGATTGTGATTTGGGTTTGGCTCGCTTGTTAACCCATTTAAACAGAAGAAAAATTGGTGTTTGTTTAAAACTGTTTTTCGGTTGCTTTCTTGTGGCCCAACGCAATTGAAAAAAGTAAGCGCTTCGCATGCCAATTAGATGCAGCTCAGTCATCATCAATCATGATCAATCATCAGCATTTTCATCATCATACTCAATTGCAATACTATCAATATTAATTATCAATATCCAAATGAACTTTTCGCAACATAATCAAAAAGCGTAGCTAAATTCGTGTCTCTATGTGTGTTTTCTAGTGTGCGTGTGTGTGTGTGTGTTTGTGTGTTTGTGTGTTTTGTTGTTCTTGTAGTTGTTATTGTTGTTGTGCAGAGCGTGAGAGTCAACCAAAGGTTGGTAACAAACGCAAGAGACTTACCAATCGGAATCTGGATCCGAAGCTCCATCTCCGATACGCGATTTCCTAAACGAGTTGTGAAATATTTTGTTTGGTTTCATTTCAAAATTTGTTGTTTTTTTTTTGGTATTGTTTTTTTGTCGTTGTGGTTGATTAGTTTCATGGATCGAATGTGGTTTAAAGACGTTATAAGAAGTATAAGTTGTATGTTTAGTAGAAAGAGAAAGGAAGAAAAGAGAGAGAGAGAGAGAGATATGGACACAGCTTGAGAGATAGTTTAGAGTACTTCAATTGAAAGACGTTGCAGTTGGGTCAATATAAAACGTTTTACAACACTGCCAGCTGCAGGCACAGAAAGAGAGCAAGACAGAGACAAAGGGCTGGAATCAGCGGTTAGCTTGTTTCTGTTTTATACACCAAACAAGTTTAGCATTACGCTTGACAGCAGCTGAGACAGGACATATACCCTATCAGGATCAGGATACAGTGGAGCCTCATTACAGTTGCCGAGAGACAGGCCAAAGCAATCATCCTGCATTCGATACAAAGCCATGTCTTAATAGGTATATTTCTTATATATTTCCTAGATTTGGACATTGATTTATAATTATTATACTTAATCACAAGCATTGCACGAAAATGAAAAGAGCTGAATACAACAAACTGGGTATATTCTCGTTTAATATATACAGATCTTGTATATTTCCCTTTTTGTATATCTAAACCCTCCCAAAATTGTAGGAAGCAAATATTTTGAAAGTAGAGCCTTGCCCTTTGGTATATACACACTTTAGTATGCCATATTGAAGCGCTGAAGATCTGAAGAATGCTTTTCCTATAGACAGTGTGGGGAATGTAGAAAAGAAGAAGCATAGGCGCTGCTGTTTAAGTGTGTGTGTATGTGTCTTTGTGTGTGTATGTATGTGTAGAGGGCAGCTAGTTTTTGTAACGGGCAGCGCCTAGTCGAGCCCGACTGGATTACTCTTGATATTCAAATGTCTTTTAAGGATATTTGTTGATTTTTTTGTTGCAACATGACTCTTTGAAGCATTTTCACGCATTTCCCTTGACTTTCCTTGTTGCGAAGGCCAGAGAAAGAGCGAGAGGGAGAGAGAGAGCGAGAGAGAGAGAGAGAGAGAGAGGGAGAGTGGAGAGAGCTAACGAGAGGCAGGCAATTCATTTAACGGTCAGCTCGTTGACTTGACTCTTGGCCTGTTCTTTTATTTTCTTTTATTTTCGTGTTTTTTCGTGTTTTTTTTGTTTTTTGGGCCCATATGCGGGCTGCGTGCCATCAAGCGTAAAAAAGGCTTGCTGTACGATAAGATTACGCACACACACACACACACACACACACACACATACAGGCATATAGAGCAGGACTTTCGATTTATAATAAATTGAAATGGAGCTTGTTAGTTTTTGGGGCCGGCCTGCACACAAATGCTGAAGCTAAAGTTTTGAGCATTTGTGGATGCTCCAGCTATTAAATGCCACGTTTTATTGCACCACAAATCATCGGGGTACACACACACACACACACACACGCACACGCACACGCACAAATTGCCTAATGGCTGGATGATGTCGGTTTTGGCTTTGCCTGTTGCCTGTTGCCTCAACTTCAGATTTCAATTAACGCTTTGGCACCGCAGATGGCTCTCCCAGCGGATTGCACCACATGTGGCCGGCCATTGGCAGCCACTTTGCAACTGTCACGCCATGACATGGCCAAAAACAAATTTACACATACACACAAGCTGACGACACACACACACACACACACACAAACACATGCACACATGCACAAACACAAGCTTGGTCAACGGAAATGTTTAACAACGCTTTGCGTGGCCTCCTTCGCTGCCTATACGATTTTAGCCAAAAGGCCACTTGACTCTCCACTAACGGCCAACTGGCCAGTCACTCTGGCCCGCCATTGTGGCCAGCTGCCATCGCCGGAGCCATGTTAATTGGCCAGGACCAGGCCAACACCACCAGCAGCAGGCGCTCGCCTAGTCGTAGAACAACAGCCAGACAAATGAGCTCCATGGGCAGTGTTTGCTGTTTGACTAGCAGTTAAATTCAATTTCCCTTTTGTCTCAAAGTAACGCAAATAATTATTAAAGTATGGCAACGTCAAAAATTATGTTAATTCCTATTCAACTTTAAATGCAAAAATTGTTAGCTGGCAACGCTGCCACAACAACAAAGAAATGTTAATGTATGGCAACGCCAATTATGTTAATTCATATTCTGATTTAAATGTTATCTATTTGTGGTTTCATCATTTTTTACCCTGCAGTGTTTTACTAGCTGTTCAATTTAATCTTCTTTTCCCCAAACAAGTATTAAAGTATGGCAACGCCAAAAAATTGATATTAGATTTGTTTAAATTAAACTTTTAATGTAATCTATGCTTGTGATTAACTTTTTTCGTCTGGAGCTGCCATATGTACAATTATTGTGAGGTGGTAGCACTAGCACAATTACAAGATTTATTAAAGTGTGGCAACGCCAGGTGTTAATTTAATTCTTATTTACCTTTAAACGCAATCTATTTGTGTATAATTCATATACAATTCATATTTCTTTAAATATAATCTCTTTGTGGCTTACATATCTTGTCTACAACTGCCATATGTAAAGGTTTTGCAAGGTGGCAGCACTGCACTTTTATGCCTACCAATCGTTAAATTTTGGCAAGCAATATGACTAATTTTTAACTGAGCTTGACACCATGTTGAAGTGTTTGTTAACTTGAAGCAGCCACGAGATAAAATGTTATCGATAAACATAAGAGGAGAGAAGTAATCGAATTTCTTCACGCTGTAAATGAAGTGAGAAGCTTTAAAAAAAGAACTGATTTGTGTGTGTGCGAGTATTTCATTTAGATAAAGCTATGAGCATAAGAGAATAACGTGAAGCATGCCGTTGCTAGCCGTGTCATCTCGCATTATTTCGCATCGTCGCTTCTTACTTCGCTTCTCGTAATTGTTTTATTGCTTATTGGTTTGCTCATTGACCTCTTCCGCTTAACTTCTGCTGTATGTTATGGCTTTGCTGGTTACTGTCTTCTCGATTCACATCTTGCATGTTCGCATCGCTTCTTCCTTTGCTTTTGCATCTATGTTTTATCTATATACTTCTTGTTTGGGAGGAACTTATCTAACTTAGCTTCGGCTGTGCTAAATGAACTCTTAACTCTATAGAGCTTAATTAAGCAAAAAGAAAGCGCCTAATTAGAGTTATATTGAAATGTGGGTCAATTTTTTTGTTACGCTAATTAGATAAGTTTATAAATTATTAGATAAGTTGCCCTAACAAGTGGCGCCACCTGTTGACCGTTAAGTTTGCAAAATTATATAAATTATATGAATAAATGAGATGCCAGTTTTCCTATATACTTGTCTATATATGCATATATATTCCATATATTCACCAGCTGCTGCCGCGTACAGGGTGTATAGATTGACAAAAACGGCACACAGATGGCGCCAGGCGGAAAATGATCAAACATGTGCCTGACTTTAGAGACACTTGTCTCGGCTGTGCTCGCCCTGCGTCTCTCTTGACACGAATGACGCATATGCAACAAATGTCAAATGGCTGGCAGCCTGCATTTGCATATGTGTGTGTGTGTGTGTGTGTGTGTGTGTTCAAGTGGCAGCTCAAGTGGCACTGAATTAAAACACAATCGCACTGCGGCAATCAGATCGAACACTGAATTTCGATTGCGACTGTCTGCAGACACTTGTGACTGTGCACTGGGCCAGGCACAGGCCCGTGTGTGTGTGTGTGTGTGTGTGTGTGTGTGTTGGTAGATGCTGACAGAGACTGAGACCAGTAAAGTAGCCAATTTAGCTATGTTCTAGCTAAATTTGGCGACTTAAATTGACTGTTTTTAAACTTAGTTAGCAAAAAGAATGCTTAATAATACATAGGACGCATTGTAGCTCCTATTACGGCTACTTTTAGCTACATTTCTCGGCGACAGTTGGCAACACTGGCTGCGATTGAGACTGAGGCACATGCATATGCATGGCAGTCTTGGCAGAGTTTATATAAAGGCAGTCGGAGGCGGGCAATTTATGCAGCATACATTTCTGGGTCATTTGACAGTTTCACAGTTCAATTGTGTGTGTGTGCCATGTTGTTGTTAATGTGTGTGTGTGTGTGTGTGTGAGAGTATGCGGGTTGCTGGTTTCAACATAAATTTGCAATTTTCTAAATTCAAATTCTTTGTAAGTTGTCATTCAGAAGGCAATTTCTCATTTGGCATGCACAATGCCAAAGTATTGTAGCATATGCATAGGCGCAGCTAACTGTGAGTGTGTGTGTGTGTGAGTGTGTATGTATTTGTGTCAAAAGTTCGCCTACAATGCAGCAGGCAGCTTAAACATATCGATTCTTTCTCTCTCTTCACACACATACACACACATCAACACTCAAAAGCCACTTTAACTTTTGCTGTTTGCTAAGATTTTTCCATTCTTTTTTGGTAAAAGTTGTGTGTTGTTTGTGTATTTGTGTGTGAGTGTGTGTGTGTGCAGTTGCACTTTGGCCTCAGCTTGATATACTTTGTGCCAAAAACTAGCACAAAACCCAAGTGGATAAAACGTTATATGCGCGGCAAGTGGCAAAAAGTAGTCGCTGTGAAGACAGCGGCAGCTACTTATAAACAATGATTGCGGGCACCCTGTGCAAACACCCTGTGTCAGCTTAAGCCACTGGCTCAAGTTTCAACCCAAAAACTAGCAGACAGGCAGCAAGAGAAGAAAACAGAGAGAGAGAGAGAGAGAGCATCAACTAGAAGTATGAGATATTGTAAGCTGCCAGCTTTATGTAAACAATGCTGGTGCACACCCTGTGCACACACCCTGTGTAACCTTGGCAATTGCATAACGAGTAATTAAGAGCGCGAGAAGTAGCATCATCTTAATCAACAAACGAATGTGGAGAGAATCGACTCATAGAGTTGGCCAGCGAATGAGCAAACGATAGAAAAATGGAAAGTAGAGCCTCGAGTTAGCGAATAAAATGGCGATTAAAAGTTGTGAAATAGATATATGAGATTAATAGGTAGACTCTGTGAAGAGAGCGACAAATGTTTATAAAAGATGTCTACAACCTGTGTGTAAGCACGCCGAACTGAGAAACCACAAAAGAGAGCAACGGCAAGTGTAATTGTTAAAAAGAGTAAGGCGATCATATGTTGTATAAGAGTGATAAAGTCTAGAGCTGTATAAGAGTAAGAGCGAAGAAAGAGAGAGAGCGAGAGAGCGTACATACAGGCAGTGTACGCGATCACCCTGTGTAGCCCACATCCATAGACTAAACGAGTATACCGTAAAATGGTGCAAATGATGAGAGAGCAGCCAAACTAGCTGATGAGCGAGCGAGCGAGCGAGTGTTATATGAGAGTGGTAATGGAACACAGAGAGCGTAACAAACAGAGAGTGAGAGAGAGAAAGAGAGAGAGCGACACAGAGAGAGGAGCACGGTTATTACATCAATTGATAGACACGATCATAATTAGGTAGCATTATGTTTGGCATTAATAACAGTGGATATATCTGTAACACATACATACATTCATATGCTTGATGGAGCGAGACAACGAGAGAGGGGGAGGGGGAGAGAGTGAGTGAGTGAATGTGTGTGTGAGAGCGAGGTACAGAATACACCGACTACAAAACGGATTATTATTTTATTTTTTTTTGCTTTTAAGTTTATATTGCTTACGGATTAGTAAAGGGCAAGAAAGAGAGCGAGAGAGTGAGAGAGATAGAGAGAGGGGAGTTTGGTTAGTTCTTGAGATGCTGATATCATAGCACGGATTATTGGATTGGGTTGCGGTACGGTAAATGTTTTTTTTTTTTTTTTTTTTTTTTAGGAGAATTGAGAGGTTACACACACACACACATACACAGACACACAGACAATGCAAGATAGTACGATTAGCAATCATAACGTTAGATAGTTGCTTGATTAGTTAGTTTAGTTTAAGTTGTAGTTAAGCTTAGTTAGTTGGGTTCTTGTACTGTATGTTAAAGCTTGAAAAGCACCGTTCCTCTTTATGCGCCGCAATGAACAGTAATATGCCATAACGGCACGCAGACTCTTCCATTTTGTTGTCTGATTTTGATTGCCGCCATTTTTGTTGCTGTTGCCGTTGTTGTTGTTGCTGCTGCTGTTGCTGTTGCTATGATTGCTAACCAGCTCCTCGGGATGCTCGCTGATAAACGAGGAGAGCGTCTTCACCTGCGTGCAGCTGGCAGAGCTCATTAGGCCCCGGCTGCCGCCGGCTTCACCCTGTCCCGCCAGCGAATGGCAGCTGCCATCCGATGCCGGGCTATTCAGATGCAAGCGCACCTGTCGCCGCTGTCGCGGATGTTGTCCATGTCTGTGGGGCAACGTTTCCAGCTGCTGTCGCTGCTGTTCCTGCTGCTGCTGCTGCTGCTGCTCTGCCGTTAATATAAGTCTATCCCTCTCTGTGTACAATCTTAAACTATTTGTGCAGCGGCAATTGCTCTGCCCGCTGGTCAGCGATGAGTTGCCCGATCTTCCAATGGGTAAAATTTATACGTTATATATACCAACAGAATATGCCAAATAACAAGCTACATATACGTCTCTATATGGTACAATGCATACCCTTGCAGTGTGTTCTCCTGGCTGCCCTAAACCTGTCTTTGACTTGGCCAACAATTTTACAAGAATTTCCTTTTTTCTTTAAATCAGATCTTATGCTTATGATCGAATATCTATGCCAAGAGTCCTGCTTTGAATTCTATACAAAGGCATAGTAGACTTTTCTATATTTCTGTAAGTTGAGCAGAAACCTTGGATTTGGGAATAGTTTTAAGTATTCTTATTACTAAGAGTTTTAAGATATTAAATGTTATAGAGATCCAGCTTATGTATATCGTAAGTTTCTTCTCAGTCTTCTTACTATGTCTTAAAGCTGATCTGCCTTTTAGCTTGAGGCATAATTGCCAACTCTTTATCCATTTACAATCAATTTTATTTTAATTAAATTATTAAATTAATTAATTATTTAATTTACTAAACAATGTCATATTAAGCAACAACAGATGGGCCAGTATAACAAGCAAACATTTGGATGTAGCAGAAAATCAGTCTGCAAGGGTATGCATGCTTCGGTGTGCCGAATTCTTGCTGTTCACATTCAGTTTGTTTAGGTGTGTAGTTTGGGGATTTGTGTGCATGCGAGTACACGGTATCGCTGCAATAACAACGCCCAATATCCAATACCAATCCCAATCCCAATTCCAATCCCAATGCCACTTATATTTTCAATCCCATGGCCCAATCAGGCAATAACCCAAAACTGTTCGATATACACACACACAATCGCCCACGCCCACACACACACACGCACAATTGGCTTACAAGTTTTGGCCAACAGCCATGACATAATTCACTTAACTAAAGCCCATTTGGGTTGGCATTGGCACGGCTTTGCAGCGGATACCACGTAAAGCTGCCCGCAATTGCCGCCAAAAAGAAAACCAGGCTTCGCGAGGGCGAGAGATAGAGACATGGGGTAGAGTGAGAGAGAGAGAGAGAGAGAGAGAGAGAAGGAGGCGAGAGAGGGGCAGACAAAGAGCCGGAGTTGTCAACCAACTAATCGTAACTGGCAAATGGGTCTCCAGGGTCCCGAGGTTAATACATAAAATCACTGAACAAACTAAACAAAACTCTACACACGCCCACACGCATACGCGCCCTCACACACACACACACACACACACACACACACACACACACACCCATGCGCACACACAGTTCCAGCTAATTATCTTTATTAGTTAATTTCCTTTATGTCCACCACAAATCAGAGAGAACTCTCTCCGTGCACATATATACCGTTACTATTACCGTTAAAGGGACGTGTGGGGAATCATTTCGGAGCTATCTATCCGCGATTGTTGCATAGCTGTCTGTACCCGCCCTTTCCCAACCCTAGCTAGTAACTAGTAATATTATTCTAATGAATATTATTTTATTATTACTGTTATTATTACTAATGTAAATAATATTAATATCATTATTATAATTATTAGTCGTATTAGTATTATTATTATTATTATTACAAGTATTATTATTAATACAATTATTATTATAAGTATTATTATTTTCTGTTTTTTGATTATTATTTTTTTTATTATCTTTATTTTTATTAGCAATACTATAATCATTATTTTTATTAGTAGTAGCATTAGTATTATTATCATTATTATTATTATCATTATTATTATTATCATTATTATTATTATCATTATTATTATTAGTATTTTCTTTTGATTTTTCTTTTCTAGGGTTCTCCCATATTTAATTTTTGTAAGTTTTCGGACTCCTTTAAGTTTTCAACCCATATTCCTTGTCTTATATCTTCTTGTTATTTAAATTGGGGTTATCTTTCCGATACCGACTAATTCGCTGTGCCTTTTCAATAATGTTGATAAATGCTTATATTTGTAAAAAAAATGTAGATTTGTCTAAGTCTGACCAAGTTCTACCCGGTTTCAAATACACAAGCACTTATGCGGCAGACAGGGCGGACTCTGACGTCAGTTTCCTCAACAAATGAGTGAGTTTTCATTGATGTGGAAACCGCTTTATCTCTTATTAGCAGACCGGGCGGGCAAAGACACCTACAACTGATTTTGGCCAGAGCTAACAGTATCAAATATATTTATGTATATATGTATATATATATATATTTATTAGCTATTTTATATTTGCTTAAAGGCAATTACAGCGCAAACCTATCTACATTGTGCTTTGAAGTACAGCACAACGAAAAAAAAAAGGGATCAAGGGCTAGAGTATTGTCATATCTGATAATGTTAGCTATTTAAACGAATCTTAATCGCAGACAGAGAAAGCTCTGTTGGCGCTTTGAGTTTATTTTCAGTCGTAATCCAGCTAATTCATGCACTCTTAACTCCATAATTAAAACAACACAGTCATGACACGCTGCGAGTTGTTTAATTTGCCATTAGCAGGACCCCCGACAGTTACCCCTCACCCCGCTACCCTCACCCCGCATCCCCCTTCGCCGACAACCACACACTCAAAGTCCCAGCATAACAATGACAATTTAATTGGCGCTAATTGCTGTTGAATTAACCAAGCGATAACAGATCTATTCAGATCTGATTGCCCGCCTTTTTTTCCCACTGTTTTTATAAAGCATATACATATATATGATGTACTTATTTTATTTTTGCGATTTGTGATGACAAATACGAGTTAAATGCGTGGAAA
This sequence comes from Drosophila ezoana, assembly GCA_035045725.1. Taxonomy (NCBI): domain Eukaryota; kingdom Metazoa; phylum Arthropoda; class Insecta; order Diptera; family Drosophilidae; genus Drosophila; species Drosophila ezoana. The sequence continues at coordinate 6,031,480 of JAWNOU010000103.1, read as the reverse complement.
AAATAACTAAAATGAACGAAAAAAGAGAAGAAAACTTCAAAAAATGGTTTGTGTGTGGGAGTGTGAATGCGTGAGTGCGTGAGTGTGTGAGTGTGAGTGTGTGTGTGTGTGTGTGATACAAATAGTAGCACGAATACAAATACGGTTACGAGTACATGTATGGGGCAATATGTCAATATGTCAATACGCGGCATCAATAAAAATGATAAATCAGAAGCAGCTGCGAAGCCCAACAAAGTATGCTACGATTTTTTTCTTTCGGTTTGCTTATTTTATTTTTTACTGTTAGCAATCAATTATGCGCTTACTGTGTGAGTGTGTGACTGTGTGAGAGTGTATGCGTGTGTGTGTGTATGAAGTGAAAATGATTGTATGCACTGCTCGAGTTTTAACGGCAGGTTATTTTAATGGCTATTCGCCATGTGTGAGTGTGTACTGTACATTAAGAGCGCATTTCCATAATGGTTTATCATGTGAGTTATATTTTATACATTAAATACATTTAATACCCTACACTCGCAAATAGCCCCGCCTTTATGCGACATTATGTCACTTGGTGTATTGTGAACTAGTTGAACACAAACATGTTTCATGCCATTCGTTCCTCTATAGAGCTGTCTATTTCCAGGCGTACCTAACCTTGAATAGATGTTTGCCCTTAAAAAAAAGTAAGCAAATAGAATTTACCTTAATCATGATGGGCTCAACTAAAGAAGGTTTGCTCTTTTGAGAAGTTATAACAAAAGATATCGATCAGCAATTTGTATTGAAGGCGAATCGATTAATCGATTCTAATCGATTAGAACATATCGATCATCATTCGATTGTTCATAGGAACTGGCATTATATAAAAAGAATATATGTTCTAAGTTAAGATTTTAAAGATTTAAAATATCTATTTCCTGAAAAGATATATAAAGATTGAATATAGCAAATATCACGCTTTTCTAGGCTGTTGTCTACTTTACATAGATTTAATAAAAAAACTTTGAATATTTATGGAATATTTACTGAATTTCAAAATCGTGGCTTTGCAAGGGTATTTCGAGTGCGTCATACGATATTTTTTAGTTTTAGTTTTTGCTTTCAGGTTTTTATTTTAATTGTTGTAGTTATTTGTTAAGCTTTTAACTTGTCACTTTACAAAAGTTACAATTTGTACACAAATGTATGAGAGTATGTGTGTGTTGGTGCGTATGTGAGTGTGTGTGTGTGTGTGTGTGTGTGTGTGTGTGTGTGTTGTGGTTGTGGCTGTGGCTGTGTGGCAAAAACTTACCGCTGACTAGGACTCTTGCTGTCCGACGAATGCGCCACACTGTTATTGTCATCATCGTTGGCCAATGCGGCAGCTGCTGCCGCCGCCGCAGCCGCTGCCGAGGCGCTGCCGCTTTTGTGGTGGCGCTTGTGATGGCCGCCATCCGCTGGGGCATTGCTGGCGCCGCCTCCTCCGCCGGAGCTGCTGGTGCCCGTTGGGCTGATGACGTCCGTGTCGCTGTTGCAGTCGAGCCTGGCCATATCCTTTGGAAACTTGCCGCCATGCTCGTGCGTTTCCATCTGAGAGAAAACGGGAAATGTATAAGACAGAGTCTGGCCAAGGCGCGCCACGATTGCCGATTGCCACTAATTCAACTTCTCGGGGCTCGTTTGGGCAATGCGTTAACTATGCGCACATTAAATAATCATATTTAAGGCGCCCAGCTTCACGCCTCTACGCCTCCACGCCTCCATTATTTTCCACGGCCACGCCCCCATACTGACATTGGCGCATAATTAAAATTAAATTTTTGATTACTTCTGGCAAAACACTGGCGAAAGTATTAAAACTTCTACATCAAATAACGAGCCGAGAATCGAGATGAAAACACGCCGAGTCCAGGGCAAACGCAGAGCCAGCGTGTGGGGGGGAGGGGACAGCCTGCCCGGGGGGTGGTAGCTGTAGGGTTCAAGGGTCGGGAGGGGGGATGATGGTGTTATGCCAGGTGGGCCGCTGTAAACTCATTTTGTGTCTGCTTCAAGTTTCTGGGAATTCAACTTGTGCGCGCTCCGTTGCCCTTGGATATGACCAACAAAATGCCATTCCAGAAGTTTCAACTTGTTGTTGGAAGTGAAACCAGATCAAGAATTTGTGCAAATACAAGTATATATATATATATATATAATCAAAATGAAAAGTAAAGAGCGAAAACCGATTAACAAACAAATCAAATATTAATGAACCTCTTTCAAGTAATATTGACCAGAAAAAAACTGCAATAAGAAATGCGAAAACGCAAGTGATTTCTTATCCCACACGTTCCACGACATTTACAGCAAACGCAAGAGATTTCGTTTCCCACACGTTCCACGCCAATTTACAGCAAACTCAAACGATTTACAGCAAAATTTAAGTTTCCGATTTGGCACATTCCATAAAATACTTTCTCTGTCTCCTCTGGAATGAAAGCCCATCCGAAGTTGGTTTAAACAAAATGCAGACGGCGAAACAGAAGATGGAGTAATTGCGATTTGAATTCCACACGTTCCGCAAAAGCTCTTAATTAATCTGGAACAATAACAAAAACACATTTATCAAAACATTCCGCCAGGCCATTTGATAAAGTTTCCGTGTGGTTTAAGTCCAAGAGAACGAGAACTGGCACAAATTTTGTGCTTAATTGCCAAACCAATGAAATGCAGCGAACATTTTGTTAGTTGTGTGCGCTTTAATGGAAGCACAACCGCATAACATGTCCCGCATTGGGATTGGGCTTGTCTTGCCCTGTCGTGTCCGACCAATTAGCTGGCAGCCCAAATCTCCGTTTGGCGGCATAAGCTTCACTCGCGAGAGCTTATCGCGAGGGTCGGGCCTGGGCTTGGAGGCTGTGCGTCGGGAAGTTTGGGACATGGCAATTAAATGTGTTTCAGAACTTGATTGAAATTCGTTGTGGCTTTTTTGGCTTTTGGGCAGCTGTAAAATGCGCACAGTGTCAATTCCATAAATATTTATGGGCTTAAGTTTGGAGTGTTCAAAAAGTAACGTGTATTTCCCTCTCTCCCTCTATCTGACACACACACACACACTTTCCTGCGCTCTCTCTTTTTTACTCTTTTTGGCTTGAAATTGGAATTGATTGAATTAGGGACTGTTAAATCGGATATGCCCCAAACTGTCGTCTTTGTATGCCCAGATTACGAGCAATATACGTCAATATCCTCTCGCATAAACCTACAAAAATGTTCAACTCGCATCAGAGTTTAATGGCAAACATCTTCTGCATTTCTGCATGTCAGCGATTGAGGGATATTTTTATTAAAAGCAACTCGAACCAATTCCCATAGAATGTGATGTTCAATCGAGACCAATAAACATTTATACCACGAACAACAAATGCCCTTAAAAGTACAAGGGGAGATAAGCTGACAACTAAAGCGAGAAACATATTGACTAAAAATTTATACTTCTTGTGATTATTGTACACACAACATGTTGTGGACAAGGCTGGGACAAGAGAATTGAATAAGATAACATGAGAGAAGCTTAACGAGAAGTAAAGCGAGCAGCAAAGTGTACAACAACAACAGGCGAAGCAAGAAGCGAAGTGGGAAGTATAAAGCGATAAGTAAAGCTAGAAATGCAGTGAGAAGCGCAACATTTTGTAGAATTAACAGAAAAGCGAACAACTAGGAGTACAGTGGACGGAGATGCGAGCAGGGCAGAGAGGAAGAAGCGACTTAAAAAGCAACTCAAGCCAGCTTTAATGCGAGACCAGAAGCTGAAAGTGAAGAAGTAAAATCAAAGGGAAGAGAGAAACCTTGTTGTAAGAAAGTAGGAACAGAAAGATAAGCAAAAGTTAAGGCTAAAGCCTTTTAAGGCAATGCAAGCACGCAAGAAAGTGAAGCGAGAAGCAAGGCTCAAACCAAGCTAAAAAGCAGGAAGTAAAGAGCGAAATCGAGCCGAAAGCAAAGACAAGCTCTGAACACTGAAGCAAAGAGAGATGCAA
>JAWNOU010000103.1:5917500-6022500 GCA_035045725.1 Drosophila ezoana | reverse complement strand
TACAAGTATATGTAATTATACTGTATAAAAGGCAGCACAATATGCAATATAAACGAGCTGACGACAGCAGCTTCCCCGCTGCCCCGCTCCCCCTCTCGCTCGCGCATAAAATGTAATTATAAAGCATTCAAATATTCAATGGGCGTTGGGCGTTGGCGTTGGCGTGGGCGTGGCTGCCCAACAGACTTAACACTTTGCGCCGGAACGCTTAAACGGCTTAGTCCCGGCGAACAACAAGGAGCAACAACTTTTATGAGTCCTCGCCCTCAACTGTCTGTTTGTTCTGCTCGCCGGCCCGAGCCAGAGTTTATGGGCTTATGCTGTGTCTATATGCACACAACATAGTGTATACAGACTATATATAAATATATGCCTACACTTGTAAAGATTTACGTATACATTTGCTTACTTCAGGCTAATACACTTGCCAATACTTGAGCAACAGCATTTGATCAGCAAATGTATCTTCTAGATTCTTGAGCTGTACGAGAAGCTGAGTTCATTTAGTTGCGCCCAAACCCAAACTTGAAGACTTTAAAGACATCTGGCTTACTTGTTTCTCAAAATATCTTAGGCTAAGTCAATTTTATGCCAAACAAAAGTCAATATCTGCCTGATATACCATAGAGCAGAGATACTCGGTTATAAACATAGTTATTGCTAACAAATTCTAATTTCTTCGTGGCTGACAACCCAACAAACATTGTCGGTTTGAACCAGTGCCCTCACTTATGGTTCGATTCGTCTATCTGAAATTCTGTCTCATAACATTGAATATAATTCGCATTATACATCATATGGAATATACAACAAACTTTTTCGCTGTTTCATTTCACGGTTTGAACCAGTGCCCTCACCTATGGTTCGAATTCGTCTATCTGAAATTCTGTCTCATAACATTGAATACAATTCGCATTATATAACGTATGGAATGTACACACATCCAAGAAACCTTTTCGCTGTTTCGTTTCACAGTTTGAACCAGTGCCCCATAAGGTTCGATTCGGGCAAAGAATTCTTTACAATTTGCGTTGATTAAATGTACAAATATTATTTGTGCTCAGCCCAAGATTCAGTTGTCTTTTTACCCAATTTAACCAGTTCAGAGTTCGGCTAATAAACGATTAAAAGGTAAGATTCCGAGCCTAAAATGATTTGTCTTCAATACAAATGAATTGGCCCTGCTAAGTGTGCTAACTTTTTCACAAACAGCTTAACAATATATTGATAACTTTTTTGAAGAGATCTTAACAGGAATTGAGTTCTTGCTGGAAAAGAAGATCTGGCATATTTGCCTGCCGCTGGCAAGGGCATTTCATCTTCGACAGCATGGAAATATATATTTCCTTTCTTTACTTACGCAAAGTTGAGTTTTTGTTTCTCTTTTTTTTTCATATTTTTTTTTTTTACATAAAACTCAATGAAGCATTCAACGTGGAAGATAAACAGTCAGCCAGCAGGAGCAGCAGCAGCAGCAGCGAGTTCAATTTCTGCTCCTGCTACTCATGATTTCAATTTCAAAATTCACGCTTCATTGGTCAGTAAAAAGCAAACGCGGAGGGGCTCAACCTTTCACCCTCCTCCCGCTAACTGCCAAGCCAGCAGCCGTTGCGTGGCCACAAAATGTGACATTAAAAAATGGTAACCACTTGTCAAAGTCACCCCATATACAATGAAGCACGCCAGCCCCAGCTCCAGCTCCAGCCCCAGTCGCAGCCCCAGTCGCAGCTCCAGCGACATCGAGTCTTGTCAAAGTCATTGCCCCCAGCTCCGGCAAACCCTACTTGTCGCTTCGCTTTCCCCCCCCCCCCCCTCCTCTCTCTTGCACTGATAACAAATGAAAAAACTTATCATCATCGCATATTGCCATTGGAGCAGGTCAAAGATTGCGGCGCAGCCAAAGTAAGTGCCGGCACACGCGGCGTATGCGCAATTCCCCGAGCGACACTTCGACGAGATTGCGGTTAATTAAAAGCGTCCCAGCCGTCGGACGACATTGCGCCAGACGCTGCTAATCGCCCTCATCAGCTGACCAATCAGACTAGTGCCTTCTGTCCCCCATCATCCAGGAGGAGACTGGGACGTCTAATAAGTCCATTCAAAGTTGCCCCTGGCTCGCGTTCTCGCTCTCGTTCAGAGTTTACAAATTATGTTTAACATCAAATGAAATCGTCTCATCAAAATTTAATCCCAACCGCAAGCCAGCAGCCCCCCCCCCCCCCCCTCTCTCTCTCTCTCTTTTTCTCGCCGGGCAGCAGGCGAAAATCAAGCAATTTTCATGCAAAATGTCGCAATCGAATCGCATTTTAATCCGCCTCTTTCCTCAATTTAAATCTATACATTTATTTTATAATTCAATTTGTGTTCGCTTAAATTTCATTTTATAATTAATTTGCTTATTTACACAATTTATATTTGTATTTAATATATAATTCAATTTGTGTTAACCATAATTAAATAAATTATGTCAGTTTATATTTTAATTATTATTTGTATTTGTGCAAATGGCAGAAGAAAGCACCTGCGACCCCATAAAGTATACTAGTTTTATTTTCTCGATCAGCATCAATAGCCGAGTCGATCTAGCCGTGTCCGTCTGTCTGTCTGTCTGTCTGTCTGTCTGTCCGTCCGTAGCTATGAACGCAAGCATCTCAGAACCTATAAAAGCTAGAGACTTGGACGCAGTTCCTCCGAATTCTCAGATCCTATAAGAGCTAGAGACTTGGACGCAGTTCCTCCGATTCCGATAATCGATAACTTGGCCCGTTTCCAAGCAATCGATAAAAATCGATATCGAAATGAAATGAATCGATATCATCGGAAATGAATTGTTCTCATGGCTGTCGACTGGAGGCGATTACAAGTAGTGCGGTCGGGTACGGGCTCGAGTCCGATTGTGGAAACGCTTTAAAAGGGTAAAAGGCATCTCCGACCCCCCCTTGATCAGGACGATCTATCCATGTCTGTACGTCATTTCGTCTAAGTGAATGCGTGTCAATCTCAGAAATTACTAATGCTAGAGATTCTCCCATATCATTTTCTTTCTATATTTCGATAAATATCGATTTGAAGAAATGCATTTTCAGGCAGAACACGAGAATTCAAAGAACTTTACACACGTAAACTTGATATGTAGCTTTATGGTACAGCTTATGAATATTTCACATTTTGTATACCTACCAAATTCCCCAGAAATTGAGAAAAACATCAATTTTAAAGTTAGAGCTCAGCGTACACACATTCGTGTGTGTGTGCGTGTGTAATTTCTTGCATGTGTTTGTATAAGAGAAAGCATCTCTCCTAGTCTGGCACACTTTTTTAACTAAACCCAAATTATTTCGATATGTGTATCGACAAAGTGTATATCGGAATACGATTAATATCGGGCACAAGCTTGACTGTCTGGCATTTGCCTTTTGTGGCTGGGCTGTTGTTTATCTAGCCGGCTAAGCGTTTGGGCCAGAGCAGGGAATCCCTTATCAGCGATTATGTCAAACGCTGGCCACTAAGCAGCCCCATGCCGACTGCTGTTGCCCTTGTCCCTTGTTTTTTACTTTGTTTGCATCTTTGTTCTGGCTTTGTGTGTGTGTGTGTGTGTTGCCATTTTACATGAATTCAAGGGGCTGTCAGTTGTCGGTTGTCTTAAGCCTGTTGGGGCTACCCACTGATGTTATGAATATATGATTGCCAGCCTGAGACCGGGCCGAGATCCCAGAGCTTAGCCAAATGTTGACTCGTGCATGTAGAGCGACTTAAGTGATTCGAAATGCTGCACTAGGTCAAGCAGCTGCCCGCAGCTCCCACGCACACACACACGCACACACACACACACACACACACGCACAGACACACTGTTAACACGGGCCGCCCATCTTCTGTTCATGTTCCGTGTCAGTTCGGTTTCAATGTGTAACCGAACCGCAGCATAAATTAGGATCGTCATTTGCATGCGCTCAGGGTCAGGCCGCGGGAATGGCCAACGCACAAGGCCAGCCAGCGGCTGCTCTCGGTTTGCTTTTGGTGGCTTTTGGCTGTTGGCTGTTCGCTGAAAGCTGAAAGCTGAAAGCTGAAAGCTGGTTACGGAGACCCATCGCCCACTCGAAGGCCGACACCTTGACGAGTCTTTCAATTTATCAACAATTTTATACAAAATCAACAAACGCGCAAACAGCAAAAAAAAGAAAATAACACGCTTCAGTTGCACAAAATATCTTTCTCATATTATTGTTTATCTTCAGTCAATGAATTGAAAAAGCGAGATTTTGCCGCTTGCAGAACGTTCATTGCCTGCATAAAAGGTCGTTATTTTTCTTTTATCTTGTCTCGCATCGGAAATCTATCTTCCAGGCGATATGGACTCGTGTTTCCCGGACAAAATAGGGTTTCATTTCCCCAAGCCTACATTTTCACCTGTCCAGGCGACAAGCTTTCCTGGAACAACTCTTTCTTTTATCTACCAGGCGATATCGCAAATCTATCTTCCAGGCGATACGAATTCTCTTCTTCCAGCGAAATGCTTTTCTTTTACAAAGGCTACATTTTGTCATGTCTTCTGGGCAATTTTTTCTCTCATTTCCCAAGCGATACGCTCTTGCATCGCACATATGTATATCTTCCAGGCGATAGAAGATATGCTATGGCTATTCTTTCCCCTCTCTCATCTCCCAAGGCGATACTCTTAACTGGGTTCTCACCTATCCTTCACTTTTGGCGGAAGAACATGTGTGTACTGCAGTTATTAAAGGTGCTCTGGCTAGCAAGGAGCAAATCGACTGACACTCTCAAGTCGAGCATACCCGATTGGGTGGAGCGCACATCTCATGCATAAACATGACAACATTTTGTCAGCGCTTTTTGCCGGCACTTTTACATGTTGGCGATAAAGCAATTTGCGCAAATTGTGGCCATGATTTTGTATCAATTGCTTTTGCCAGCGGCAGTTCTCAAGGCAAAAATCGCTCATACGCCGCGTGAGACCGCCCTGATGTCTCACCCTGCCCTGCCCCGCCCTGCTCTGCCCTACTCTGCTCCTCTTGACTTCACTTCGGCTTCGTTTCGCTTCGTTCGGCAATCAATTTTTGGCACTTGGAAACGGCTTTTGGCAAGAGGCAGGCGGCATCGGGCCTATACATTTAAACGCTTATTTACAGCTATATATCTTTGATACATTTTTTTAGCTGCGCTCTCGTAGGGTATGACAGCTGGGTCGGCACATTGGTAACGCCACATAAATATAAAATTGGTTTTGCTGTCCAATCGATTGAATAGCAAAAGCCAAAGGCAAGGTAAACTTTCGCACAGACAACCTTTGACCTGCAGCCAAAAGAAGTGGATTTTAAGCAGGCTGAATAAATAGATATACATATATATATGTATTCTTGATCTGCATGAACAAACCGAACCAGAGACTTGAGACTTGTTCAATGTGGGTTCTTCTGGGACAAAAAAGGAACTAGAAGAAAAAGAACTTGCACATATTTCTAAATATCTCCTAAATCGATCAAAATGGATATAGAAATGTAGTTTCCTAAAGCATATCTTGAAGCTGGAGCTGGAGATAGCAAATATTCAATCTAGACTCGCGTGAATTGTAGACACAGCACTAGAGCATTTCACCTTCTGGATACTTCCACCCATTGGCCACAAAATTGAAAGGAAAAGCACGTTTGGCTTGAAAATTTGAAAAGTTCATAAAGATCGGACTCCGAGCCGATTCGAAGTGAATGCATTACTCATAGTGTGGGGCAAATGGAAGAGGAAGGACAACGACTGCTGAGTTCAGGGGTAACTGCCAGTCGAGCACACCCGACTGAAGTGCACTCAATCGTTGCGATAACATTTGACTTGACTTGGGCTAAGAACAATTCGACTAAGTATATAGATGTTAGGGTATTTGAGCTGGCGCAATAAAGAAACATTTGTGCTTGCCTGGCGAATTGTATCGCATTGAAAAATGCTTAGCTGTAGTTGAGGTTGATTTATGTTGTGTGGGTGTGTCTCAGTATATTTATATCTGTGTGTGTATGTGTGTGTGTGTGTGTATGAAAGTGTGTGTGTGTGAGTATGGGTGAGTATATTTACGCCTGTGTGCGTTGGCATTTCATCCCTTTAGCATGCAAATAAGCATGTACCCAGCATCATGTGAAATTCAATTAAAAACTGTTTTTGCTCGCATGTGTATGTATATGAGTGTGTGTGTGTGTGTGTGTGTGTGTGTGTGCGTGGTGTGCTTGGTGTATGGATCAAAGATTAATGCAATTACATGATCCCAAGGCGTTGGCACATCCTCTAGCCATTCAGTCAGTTAGTTGTCAGGCTTGTCAGGCAACGTTACGGAGCACAATACAATTATTATCCCTCTCTCTCTCTCTCTCTCTCTCTCTCTCTCTCTCTCTCTCACTGTGTGAAAATAAAATGTACTCGAGGAAAATCGAATGTCTCAGCTGTCTCTCTGCATTTGTCTCTGTCTTCATTTTCCGCCTTTATCTGTGATTTAATGCTGTTTACTGTTTACCCCATTCTCCGGCTTTCCGCATAAAAAAACATGACGCAATTAACGTACATATATCGTGAACGGGGCCCGGAATGCATTATCCCTCATATTCATGTGCCACATACGGAATGGAAAGGCTCTGTGAATATTTAATGCACTTTCGCTGCGATTTTTGTGCCGACTTCTTGGCCAACTCTCAGAGATTTTCTTCTTGGCCTTTTGCTTCGATGGATGGCACTCTTGTGGCTGCGATGGCTGTGCTTTAAGTGTCGACAGTTTGTTCCGTAATTCCTTGAGTTATGTGTGTGTGTGTGTGTGTGCGTGTGTGTGTGAATGTGCCTGCCGAGTGCTGTCAGTGGAATGTTAATGGCCAGCTGGCATTGAGTGCTGCCTGCAACAAGGCGTATACTTAATATATATATATACAAAAAGCATGCAAGACGCTCCAATCGAAGATACCCTGTAAAACGGGCTTTTGTAAGGTATATATCAGATAAAACTCATTGTCCTAACTGACTGTTAGCCAAGATTGAAAAGCCTTTGCATACAAATTTCTGTTGTTATGCATGCAACATATTTTTCTTCTCTTCTTCTTATGCATCAGATGCATGTTGCTTTATGGAAAATGCAACAACAAACATGAGCTTGGGAAATTATAAGAGCGCCAGCCAAACTTTCATTTGTTCAGCTTAAGAATTGTTTGCTAAGCTTCATATAGGGAACATTTGAAAACTCCAGCCCGAGGTCGGAAAATTCGTGGAATTCTTGAACTAATTGGCAAAGAACATCCAGTGGAGAGTCTTATAACGAAAACTGCATGTGCCATATTTTCCTTGCAAAGGAAAATCTTATGGGAAAAACTCTTGAACAAAGCAGAGCCTCTATCTAAGACCTACCCAGTTACATTTAACTCACAGAAAGTTTACTATACGCGTACACAAAGTAGATAAAGCAGATAAATTCCATTTCTAGCTAAGTTCCTGCACTTGGAATTAAGAAATAATAAATATGAGAAGAAGATGAAGAAGAAAAAGTGAACAAACTAAATGCGAGCTGCATATGACCCTCTCTTAAAGAGCTCAAGGAGAATTTTCATTGAAATATCTTCAGAATTTGCATGACACACTTCAAGGTGTAAAATGAGCTCAACTAGCGTCAGCTATGAGCATTTTATGATGCTTGCTCAATTATTGAATAAAAAACCAGTGCTGTAAAAGTGCACAAAACTGACGGACTGCCAAGAACAAGCTGTAAAGTATGCTTCAAGCCACGAGGGAGCACACAGAGCTGTGAGCTAAGAGCTCAAAACGAACGTGCGAAGGAGGTGCGCGGGGTCAGCGGGGTCAGCGGGGTCAACTCGACAGCTGCGTTTGCTCTCGCCAGCTCAAATCACCCGATAGTCAATAGCCCAAATGGGGTAGAGGGGAGTAGGTGGTAGGGGGGAATAGAAGTGCGTTTAGGGGTGTTTGGTTTTATTTACCTATTATCGGGTCGGACAGCTCTTTGGCCTTTGCTCGTTAGGGCGCGACTGGCTGCTGTTACAGTGGGTCACATAAATATGTTGCCGCAGCATTTGCTCCCGCTGCCACGTGGCAGCATGTCTCAGTTTCGCTGATGCTATTCCGCTGTTCCGCTGTCCGTTGTCCGTTTTCCGTTTATCCCTTGCCCGGATAATTTTTCAATGTCAGAAATTTGTGCGGCCCGGCTTGAAAAATTGAAAAGTATTTTAATGGCAACGGCGACGGCCAACGGCAATGAAAATTAATGGCCGCTCGTTGCCAGTTGCCAGTTGCCAGCTTTTGCTCACAATTGCAGCTTAAATTTGCTTAAATCAGGCAACAATTTTGCGGCCCGAAACGAGGCCGATCCGTGCGCTGATTGATTCACAGACCAGGTAAACGATGTGCCGCACAGTTCGTTGAATATTCAAAACGGTTATTCATCAATTCATGAATTATTTGGATATTTGATTTTTGATTGTTTTTTGGTTATCGACAAAGTTTCTTAAGCTGGCTACAAAATGATTGCATCAATCGAGCGAAAATGATTGATCAATCAGTTGCTTGATTGATTAACTGACTCACTGCGACAATTTAAAGTCTGCTAGGAACTCTCTATTGCCGTAGCTTGTTATTCATGTTTGTTTCAACAATTCATATATGTATATCGATCAGGCCTGAGGTTGACATGGAATAATGTAGACATAATGCACATCTCTCAAATCATCATCTCTCCGAAAGATCTCATTTTTGGTGGGGTTGCAATCCAAAGATAATTGCCCTGCTATCCTGTATCCTCCTACCAACTGGCCCACGGATATTTAGAAGATGCCCTCGACCTCTCGGCTTTACAGGACATCAGCAAGATGTTGACATGCTTAAGGCAAGCCTGAAGGAGACATTGGAGCCCACCATCAGTCTATAGTCTGGTGAGGATATTGAGGAGGCTGTCGAAAATCTCGCACTCCTTCGGACTCTAACAGCCGAGACCGATATTTGCACTCAGATCAAGTCACGTAAAGAGATACCTACTAAAAGGATGGCTCCTGGTGTCGTTACGACGAGGAGAGAACACAGACTTTTGCACATCAACTGGAGATAATTTTCACAGCTTTTAACATATCTTTTGCCTCGGAGCAGTGTTACAGGATAACTCCAAAGAATTCTTAACTCCTTTGAACTCCTCTGCAGCTCCCATGCAACCTTTGACCCACATCTCAAATGAAATTTTGACCAGATCTGCAAATAAGTTTGAATCCGAAATAAATGCTTACAAAGAACATTGAATATGGGCTTGAGACCGATCGAATGTTAAGCAAAATAGTTTCACGCAATCCAATTCCACGAACTTTCCACCTTTGCGGGTGAAATAAGTCAAAATCTAGTTCTAATTGAGTAAAATATGCAATCAGTCAGTCAGTCAGAAGTACAAAGTGCTTAACGTTAAAAAGAACATACTGAATAATCAAATCCAGCATCATAAATCGATAAGCAAATAAATTACTTGAACAATCGCAGCCATCAAACAATATTTTGTATGGCTCGCAAGTCGCTCGTAATCCGAATATGCTAATCAGAATGTGAATAAGAATGTGTGTATGTGAATGTGTGTATGTGAATATGTGTATGTGAATGGCAACCAGTCGAGCGTTTGTGTGTGTTCATCAAATTTCAATCGAATCATTTGAAGCCTACAAAAGTCAATACGCAAGGCAACAGCCAACGGTGCTCGATGCGCCCATTCGCATGGCATTTGCTAAATGTATGCGCATTCCATACGCCTCATTTGGAATGAGACTGAGGCAGAACACGCACACGCACACGCACACACACACAGAGCGAGTGACTGATTGACTGAATGACTGACTTGTCGAGTGCCAGGCATAATTATTTAACGCTTTACATCAATCATTTAGGGTGTGTGCGTGTGTGTGCGTGTGTGTGTGTGCGGGTGAAAAGTGTAAGCTAATTAGCTGAAATATTTAATTGAGGCAAATAAAATCTGAGCGACGCCTGAAAGTATGCAGCTCAAAAATGTTATGCCCTCTCTGAAAGTTGAAGAACTTTGTCACAACTTTTGCAAGGTCAACTTTAAACGAATTCATTATAAACAAATCTTCCTTTTATTTAAAGTGCCTAATAATAGTGGAAAACGGGTGGAAAATTAAAGTGTTTTATTAATTAACCTATTAACTCTCTCATTTTCTAAAATTTATGTGAAAATTCATTGAAGACTCGCTTGAAAACTCATTTCCCTTCTAGCTGCACACCAAAGGTATTGAAAATTTCATCCCCAAGAGTGGAAAATGGGTGGAATATATGAATATGTTTTGTTAATCATCCTATCAACAACAACACCCACAAGCGTGGAATATGGGTGTGGTTGTTCACAATCCAACTCATTGCCTAAGAACTATGCATTCAAATTCACCAGAGACATGCTTCATAGAATTTGACAAATTTCACGCGTATTAGCGAAATTAGCGGGTGGAAACCAAAAACCTTGTGAAACTCATTCAATCGAAACTAAGACACATTATTTAAGATCTATGTGAATATTAAATTGAGACGTGTTTCATTTCATGAAAAATGGTTACCAAAATGTTGTGAGACAGGCTTTGATGAATTGGTTATGCGTTTCATTTCATTTGCCAAACTCACCCGCACAGGTGAAATATGAATGGAAAAACGAGCTCTCGCCCTTGTGTCAGGGCCAAAGCAGCGAAAGCCGCAGGCAATCAGGCTAAGTATGCATGAGAGAGGGTATTTGAACTTTGACATTACAAAGGCACGCACGTTTGTGTGTGTGTGTGTGTGTGTGTGTGTGTGTGGCACTTGAGCTGGCATTGCTGGCGTCGCTGACACGCACATAATTGGCAGCATCGCGGCACAACAGTTGCTCAACTGCTCAATACGTCAGCGGCTCATTGCCTCAAGTTGCAAGTGCCAACAGTTGGTGGCGCCTGGCCCCTCAATTCGCATTCGTGGACGCAGCTGCTGCTGGTTGGCTTTTGCTGTTGCACGTCTGCCCCCCCCCCTCCTTCCCCCTCTCCTCCTCCAGCTCATACTTGTATAACCCCTCGTCAAATTACTTCCGCTGGATTTAAATATGTTGTTAGGGCTGCCAACAAAAAGGTAACGCGCTTCACAGTCTGAGCTGCTTGAAATGGCACACACACACACACTCGCACACACACACACTGGCACAATTACGCGAATGACAGGAAAAGCGCGCACAATGCGCATGAAGGCATAAAAAGTGGCAAAAGAAAAGCAAATGTGTATGCAATGCGAGGCGCAAAGAAATGGCAAAATTATAAAACATCCAGACGCACACCCAGGCACACACACAAACACACCCAGGCACACACACACACACCAGCTGAATGCCAATTAAGCCTATGCTTGAGCCCAGCATGTGTATGCGACAAGGACGAAAACGCCCGCGTGGCAATCAACAAAAGACGCGCAACCAAATAATAAATTTAAAAAGAAGGCATACAAAATTTGATGGAGCCGTGTATGCGTGTGTGTGTGTGTTTGGGGCGTGACTGTAAAAAGACGCCCAGCACAAAAGGGAAATTGTAATAAAAATAATTGACAACTATTTGACATGCCTCATGTCCGACGCACGCAAAAGGCCATGCAATAAGGAGCAGCAAGGCGCGACGCGGGGTACAGTCCCCAGCGTGCATTTACCAACACTTTAATAGCTTGGGCGCGCAAGTGTGTGCGTGTGTGTGTGTGTGTGTATAGACTAGTCTGCAATTTTATATTTTGATGCCTTTCATTTTGGGTACACATGATAACCGGTTACCGAACCATGCCACAAAAAAAAACGACGAAAAAGAAACGGACTATGTCCCTGCTCGGGCGCCTAGTCCCTGCTCGGGCGCCTAGTCCCTGCTCGGGCGCCGAAAAACCAACGTGATTGATTGTAGCCGAAATGCAAAGAAAATAAAATTCATATAGACTCCTCCATATAATCAATTTGCTGTTTGCCAGCACTCAATGCTCATAATTAAATAAAAAAAAAAAAATTTAGCCCAAATGAATCTCAAATGCCAGCAAAGGGGCAACAAAATTGAATTCCAATTGATTCCAGGCGAACCGTTTCATTTGCGCCCGAAAACCGGGCACGAAATCGAATTGCAAAATTGAATGAAAAGAAAATGAATCTCATGTAGATGAAAAAACAACAAACCGAAATCAATGAATGACTTCAAAAAGCTGATTAAATGAAA
Organism: Drosophila ezoana; assembly: GCA_035045725.1. Classification (NCBI taxonomy): domain Eukaryota; kingdom Metazoa; phylum Arthropoda; class Insecta; order Diptera; family Drosophilidae; genus Drosophila; species Drosophila ezoana. Next base: position 6,010,264 of record JAWNOU010000103.1, on the reverse strand, counting down.
ATCATTAGCAAGGCATTTATTATTGCCAAGGCCCTTAAACAGTTGGTCGAGAGCCTAATTGTGCCACGTATTTCGCCCATTTTCCGCGCATGAAAGTGACTTTGTTGAGGTCTATCGTTAATTAAAGTAGGAATTTATTCATATCAAAGTTATGCTTGACCTTTAATAATATGCAATTTATGTCCATGGAATTCTTTATTTACTCAATAATTAAAAAAAAATATGTATATTTTTATTTCCATGAAAAAAGTTTACTTTTTTTTTTTTAATATCGATTCCAATTGGAATGTTCTCAGCAGCGTATGGCAATTAATATGCTTTACCGTCAGATTTGTTGAACTCACAGCAAATATGAAACTTTTTAAAGAATTCTCTTATTTGTGGTTAAAGTAAAAAGTAGTTTCAATGTAAGAATTTATTTATTTATTTAATTTATGGAATTCCACTTTATTGAAGTCTTTGAACATGGATTTTTCTGCCAACAATTTATTCATTTGACAAACAAATTTTTCGCTTATGAAAATACATTTTGTATAGTAAAAATATGTGAAACGGTTTCAACTGATTTAAGGCCTTAAGAACTGAAAGGTTGACATTTGAACTGAACAAACTTCATTTGGGTTGAGTCTGAGAACTTAAACGTTGCTTTGTGAACGTGAAAGTCGCTGGTTCAAACTCGGCTTTGTTTAAAAATCACATTTACAAAGCAAAGAAATGGAATATTAATGATTATTAACGATAATACTTTATGTTATTTGTTTAAGAAATCAATGAGTATTATTTTTAATAATTAAAATGTTAACTTTATTCTGTGGACTTCAATTCGGAGCTATGTATTCCTAAAGGTCAAGCCCGAAGTTTAAGAATCGCGCCTCAGGGCAACATTATTCATTTGGCCCGGGCGTTGCCGGGTAATTTCTGCTAGTAGTAATTCAATTAAATTCGCAAGAAATTGCTTTTTGCCCATTTACTCAGTTTGCAGGGCACTCTTTTTTCGAGAGAGAGAGAAACGTTTTCTACAATTGGCAGAGACGCACTTGCTTTTTACTGGATTGCGTATTGTATTTGGGGACCACTAATCAGCATCAGTTGAGAATTACAAGCCCATCGGCAAGCTCATTTGGCATATTCAGCGTACGGCGGGAGTCGAATGAGACACGTTCCAGCTAATAGGCACGTACGGCGGCAACGACAGCGCCAATGGCCAATGGCAACTAAAGATGGCAATAAAGCAACGTGGCAAATGAGCTGCGCGGCGCCACGCGGTGGCAGCAGCAACAGCGGCAGCCGGAAACGGCAGGAACGTGCAAATAACCCTCGGACCTGGACCTGGCTGGCAAATCAAGCGGAGCAGCTCATCCGCATGATAAAGTGGATTAGTCTGCAAAGGCAGCTCGAAATCAGATGCCGCTCGATGCTCCGCCGAATGCCCAAACTGGCACAACAAGTGCTGTCCCATTGTTATTTATGGCATTGCACTGTTGCTCGCAATGCCAGTCGATAAATCTCAGTTATCGAAATTCATTTGGCCAACGCCAAAAGAGACGACAACAGCAACAGAAGTGAATCGAGCTTAGGCTGGCAGATACCCTAGAATGAGCTAGCCCATGCCCAGTCGGGTTTAAACTTCTTACCTATCCCAATCCATGAGTGTGTTTGCCAGGGCTGACTTACTGATTGATTGACTAACTAATCGGTAGATTGGCTGATTGACAGATTTAATGGATTGGCCTATTTGACTGACTGATTGGCTGACTGATTGACTGACTGATTGAGTATTTTGCTGACTCATTAGCTGACTGATTTAATGACTGACTGGCTGATTGACTAAATGACAGACTGATTGACAGATTTCATGGATTGGCTATTTGACTGACTGACCGATTGACTGACTGACCGATTTAACAACTGACTGGCTGATTGACTGAATGACAGACTGATGGACAGATTTGATGGATTGGCTATTTGACTGACTGACTGATTGACTGACTGACTGATTGGCTGACTGACTGACTGATTGACTGACTGATTGACTGACTAGCTGACTATTTTGCTGAGTCTTTAGATGACCGATTTAACAACTGACTAGCTGACTGACTGAATGACAGATTTAATGGTTTGGATTTAATGAAATTGGTTAAATTAACTATTTTAGGTTGACCATGCAATAGACTTTAAACTTATATTCAAAGATCTATAATAACACGCATCTATAGACAAACACTTGACACCGACAAGGACCTCAAGTGAATACATATGCATGAGTTTCTAGAGTATTTCACATGATACTTTCCAGTTTCAATTAACCATTAAACGAACCCTAAGCAGCTGAATCGAATCAAGAACAGTCGAACCCAAGAACGCAAAGTAATCCCTAAGCTAACCCGCACTTGCCCTAACATAGCCATGCGGAACTTTCGAATTGTGAAAGCCTTAAAAGTACGATGCACTATGCTTAAGAGTATTTTTTAATCTTCGTCGATAGCTCATACATATTTGATATTTAAATTCATATCGAACTGTCGGCATGTCAAAGTTTTTGGACATCAGCTTATGATAGATCCCGAGATTGACACATGCTACAGTAGATACATCGTTTGATGCATACAGTGCTGTTAAAAAGTTTTGTGATATTACGCACACATGCACAAAAGTTTTTGCACTTTAATTTTGTAAAGTAGTTCTCAAGTTGTTGGGCAATCGCTGTTTGAAATTGTTGATGTGTTTCCCCTTTTTTCAAGCAATATAGCGTTAAATGGCGTATCGCGTGCTTTTTGCCCTGCCTGCGTGTGTGTGTGTGTGTGTGTGTGTGTGTGTGCGTGAAACCTTGTAAGTAATTTTCTTGGTGTCTGAAGGATTTGTAACTGCCAATGAACGAACAAGTAATTCCGTATGGCAATTGTGTGCGTGTTACAAAAACCACCAACTGGGTCAACTAGCACAAAAACTAACTTCACGCGCTGCAAGTGCAGTACACAACACTGTCTGCGTGTGTGTGTGTGCGTGTGTGCGTGTGTGTGTGTAGCCTTGGCATCGCACCACAACTTGCTTAACCATCAAATAAAAATCAAATCAACTCAAAGTGTCAAAAAACTTGCCAGCTAAATGCAATTTATGAAAATGCACAGAGCCAGCTAAAAATTCCATGGGAATCGCATAGAAGGGTGCAAATTGAACTACGTTTATGTACACTCATACGTGTATACAGTAAACGCTCGTCTAACGAACAATAGCCTTGGGCAAGAACTGTTTTTTATTTTTTATATTATCAATTTCTTTATTCATTCTTTATTCATTAACCAAAACATTTTACTACCTTGTCATATTCTCATATTATCAAAATCGTTCAAAACTTGTCTTCTTGCTTGAACAACATTTTTGCTATTTTAAGACAAGTTAAAGAATCTTGGCATTTATGAGTTTTACCCTGCTCAACATCTGTCAAACAATAGAATTAGATATCATTTTCTTTATGTACTCTGTACTTGCAGATATCTAAATTAAGCACTCCATTATACGCTTCTAGGATATCTGATAACAATATCAAATCGGAGATTTATATCACATGAATCGATCGATAGTATTTAACATTCGGTCTTTTCTCATGTTTTCCTATGTTTGACTGTGTTCTCCCAAGTTCTTCAAAATATCTTTTAAGCAAAAATCTTGCTGAGCTAAACAAAAAAAAAAAAAGAATAACTGGAAACGTAGATGTTCGCTCGCGAGAGCTTTTGCTGTATGCACGCGCATGTGTGTGTGTGTGCGAGTGTGTGTGTGTTTACAAAACTGCAATAATGCGCGGCGTCCTTCTGCACTTGCCGCCGCGCCGCCCCCTGCTCCCTGCTCCCCACTCATCCGCTGACAGCAGCCACATTTCACAATACTGAGCGCAGCAAGATGGACGTGTGTGTGTGTGTGTGTGTGTGCGTATGTGTGTAAGTACTATATGGAGTGGCTGTGGCACAGCATAAAGTAAAGAGTGGTGCATTTTGTGCTGCTTGGCAGCTCGTTGTTCCATGCATGTAATTTCATTAGGGCAGTAGGACAAACTCACACACACGCACACGCAATATAAGAGCGTAGTTCGCCATGCGAGAGCATAGAAACTGCATTTGGCCATACGCACACGCACACACGCACACGCACACACACACGCGCACACAACAATTTGAGCGCCTTTCACTTTCAGCAGCTGCCGCCGGCAGCACTAAAATAACAAAAAACAATAAAAAGCCAAAAACAACAGCACAAATATAGACGAAATTCGCCGTGTTGACAAATTCCAAAAACATGAAATAGTACAAAAAAAAAATAAAAAAGCTTTAACTATTCGCTTGGCGTCTTAAGCTATGCGTATTATGTAATTGTAGGGCACACACATGTGTGCGTATGTGTTTGTGGGCAGCGCAGCAGCAGCACGCCAAGCAAAGCCAAAAAGACCACACACACACACACACACATAGACAGCGCAAGAGAGACACTTCATTTCTTGGCGTTTTCTTTAGCTCGGACTATGCAAACACACACACAAACGCACTCATACAGAGGAACATACTTATGCATGAGCATGTATTTTGCCTGCTGCTGCTGCTGCTGCTGACGCTGCTACGTTTTTAATAATATTGCTGTCACACAAACACACACACATACAGCGCCAGAGAACGCGCAGCAGCCACACTAACACCCACACACACACACACACGCACACACACACTGAGCGCAAGCATGTCGCCGCCTTTGTCCTGCCCAGCAATGTTCGCTGGCGTCTTTAAATGCTGCCGCTGCCGCTGCCGCTGCTGCTACGATTTTGTCGCCGTCTTCGCCGCCTTCGCCGTCGCCTGATTTGCCATTTTTCTTTTACGCCTGTGTCTGCGACTGTATGTGTGTGTCTGTGTGTGTGTGTTACGTTTGCCGCTCGCGCTGCCAGTGTTTATTTTTCGTCATTTCGAATGTGACTGCGAGTGTCATTTTGGTTGTTTTTTTTTTTTTTTTCATTTTATTTTTACTTTTTTTGCTTTCGACTTTGTCCGCTCTCAGTTCGCCGCATTCCCATACTCTGCGCATAAGGCGTATTGGGGCATATTGGTTTGGTGCGCTGTTCGTACAGATGAATGTTATTTTTTTGTTAATTTTCGAATATATACTCGTTACAGTAAGTGTTGAAAGTGTGCGTCTTATCTTCTTTAATGAATGACTAAAATCGTTGCCTAATTGGGCCTCACAGTTTGAGAGTCGCTTACAGTCTGAGAGTCACTTTTCATCTGATCTAATAACGATAACAATGCATTGTGTGTGCTGAGCATTGCGCAGTCGGTGATACCCGGCTCTGGCTTCTTTTTGTTCGTGTGCCTGTGTGTGTGTGAGTGTGTGTGTGTGTGTGTGTGCGCTTGTGTCATTGGCATTAATTAAACACATTTATGGAGTGGATTGGCCAAAGGCAGCAGCAGCAGCCTGTCGGCCAGTTGGCCACATTTTCAGCCATTCAATTATCGATTATGACATTCATTCACAGCTTTTGGCTGGGACGAAAATAGCTAAAGCGAATCATCTCCTTTGGCCAGCCGCATCCCTTTGGCCAGTGTCCACATTTTTGCCATTAAAGTCGCAAAACGAGCAGCAACCGACCCGACGACAAACAAACAAACAAACAAACAACATAACAAACAAACAAACAGGCTGGCCGGGGGCCGGGGGCTGGACGGGAGGGATGGTCGGTCGGGCAAACATTAACTCGGCTTCTTGTGGCTAAGCACACGAGGCGTATGTGTGACATTCGGTGGGTGGTGTCAGTTGTCAGTCAGGTCACCACTCAATTGACTCTCGCTGTGCGTGTGCGTGTGTGTGTGTGTGTGTGTGTCGTGTGTGTGTGTCGTGTGCGTGTGCTGCTGCAACTCAAAAATCCCTATCTATTGAAAGCTGGACTTAAGACTTAGCCCAATTTAAAGGCAATCTGTAGAATGCAGCTGAGAAAATCTCAGCTAGAGAAAATGAATTCAGAATTGGCCTTTCCAAAGGTGGCAACAGCTCAAATATATCGCCTATCGAACAGCTGCAGGCTCCACACGCTTTGTTATCGATAACAACTCTTTTTTTTTAACTATTTTCCGCTCAATTTGAGAACAATTGTCTGTTGAAGAGAAGGCTTTTGAATAAGCCTCTGCAAAACGCGGCAACAGCTCAAATTCATCGCCTATCGAACAGCTACTTACACATATTTTGTTATCGATTACAACGCACTTTTTTTTAAAATAGTTGGCGCCCAATTCGATTGTCTAATTATCTGTTGAAGAGAACGCTTTCAGAATTAGCCTTTCCAAGGGCGGCAACAGCTCAAATTCATCGCCCATCGAACAGCTGCAGCCTGCACATATTTTGTTATCGATAACAACACTTCTTAGCGAGATCGTCTGGACTTCAGACTTAGCCCAATTTAAAGGCAATTGACAGCAGCATGCATTAGCCTTGTATACCAAGGCCAACATACGTACATTAAATTGTGCATTTATCGATTTATTTATCGCTTAATGAAATACTAAAGCAAACCAATCGATAGGTTTAATTAATGTCAAGTCTAAGCCTTAACGATAGATTAGCCTTCCTTGCAGTCAATATATTGATATCAAGCTTTGTCTATCAATTCCACTTCTTATTGTCTTTTTAAGAAGAAGACCGTCAGAAGTTCAATATGAATAAATCCGTGAGTTAGCTTGGCAAATTAAGTACAGTTTTTTGCTTTGACTTCATCAATGTTCATATATTCTATCGATGTTATCGTTAAATTTTTGCATATATATAGCCTGTATACAGTGAGTTTTTTTTATTAATTTTAAACTAAATGTATCCATAAGTTCGTATTCAGATGCATATTTCCACACGGAGCTTCGATATTTTTTGTGCATCGATAACGAGGTTAGCGATAAAACTTAATCGATAGTCAAAATCATCAAACCTTCATCAGCACCCAATAGCTCAAGCTACCAAATTAATAAGGCTTTTCTGTCGATTATCGATATATTTGATCGATAACAGGAAAACATAAGCAACAACTCCACGCGCATACCACAAATATTATTGGCTTATTCATTCCCCCCTATTATGCATAGATGATTAGCCATCCATTCAGGCACTCACTAGAGCAACAAATACCCAGCAATTGATATCGATGAGACTCGCAGAGAGAGGCACGTATTTGATTTCACCTTTTACTAATCCCGACGAATTGATCGCAATAAATTGAAATTCAACGTTGCAGCGAAAGGAAATCAAAATACGAAAATCCAATCAAATACACGACAATAATTGTATTCGGATTTTGGTCTAGCCAAAAGGAAAGTACCGTAAACTTACCCAAACCCCCCTCCCACACACACACACACACACACACACCCCCCTCCACTTGCTGGCCAGTGCTATGCTCTTATTGTATAGCCAGAGGCAATGCTACCGCAGCGAAAGAAAAAAAAATAACAAGGCGCAGACAAGAGGCGGCTATACTAACAACAACAACAACAACAACAACAACAACAATGAGAGTAGAAGAAGAAGAAGAAGAAGAAGCAGCAGCAGCAGCACTCACATTCACATCCTTAAAGGCGGCAATAGCAGCGCCAAAGGCCTAACCCGAGGGTGGCGCACACCAACACACATACACACACACACACACACACCCACAGTCCACAGCGATTGAGTAATTTTGCGTGCGTGTGTGTGTGTGTGTGTGTGTGTGTGCTGCTGCTGCTGCTTCTGCGGCCACACACAACTTCATTAGAAGCGAGAATAGGTTTTGGGTTTGGGTCTGGGATAATTTTTTTTTTTTTGCTTTTTTTGGGCATGTGACAATTTTGCTGCTGCTTTGTTACATAAATACACACACACACACACACACACACAAACATACAGTAAGAAATATATGAGGCAAAAGTAACTTTAAAGCGCTGCGGCATTTGTTAAAATTGGCTATTGTCGTTGTTGTTGTTGTTTGCTTTACTTTTGCGTAATTTGTCAACTAATTGGCGCACACTCACACACACACACACACACACGTCTTGACTAGATTCCTTGCGTGTATTGTGTGTATGGGTGTGTGTGTGTCATACAAATTGGATTAACGGTACAACACAAAGGCAGCTGGAGCAAGCACGTTGACATTGCAACCCCCCCCCTCCTCCCCCCATGCCTGCTAAAAAAACACACACACACACTCGCATAACAGTACGAAAGCTTTGCATAATTCGCGCAATTTTGGCTATGTCTTAAACAGAACAGAAAACAAAAAAACAAATATACATATATCTTTTATATCATTTTTCTTTTTTTTGTCACAATTTGTACGCACATTTCGCAGCAGCTCATCTTCTTCATTCGCTGGGATCCTTTTGCGCTCGTTCGCTCTTCCGCTCGCTCTCTTCTGGCTGGCTCTTACGCTCTGATTTGTAAGCCGCGGTTCACGCGGGCTCTTTCTTGTTTTTCAAAACAACAACAAAAACAAAAAAAAATAACTCACACACACAGACAGAGAGAGAGACGCACACAGTAAAGCACAACTTTACGCATATGTAAATGATGGCAATAGATTTAAATTCGAAACACAAGTGTCAATAATTATTTTTGTTGTTACAAATACAATTGTAAGAGCGAGCGAGAGAGAGAGAGAAAGAGGGCATACGAGTTCGGTTTGTGATTCGCACACGTTGTTGTTGGTTGTTGTAATTGGAGTTGTTGTTGCTGTTGTTGTTGTTGACATTACTTCAGTGTTGCAAACAAACAAAAAAGAATAGTTGGACTTTTGCTTTTATGCTTCTGCTTTCTTCAGCTGCTGCTGCTGCGGCTGCTGTGGCTGCTGATGCTGCTGCTGCTGCTGCGGCTGTTTTGAACTTTAAACAAACTACTCAAAAAAACAATTGTAGAGCGCACAAAATAGCTCCGCACCACATGACCGCACTACACGATTGACAGTTTGGCACTAAACGAGCTTCGCGAGCTTATCAGCCAGCCGTCGCCGAAGTGAACGAAGCGAGCAGCTCGCTTAGCCGAAAGGAGAGCCAACCGAACTGAACGATGCTCGCTGTGGGTCTGTGTGTGTGTGTGTGTGTGTGAGAGCGCCACACTGCTATCTGTGCATATATGTGCGTGTAATTTTGTGTGTGTGTGTGTGTGGATGTGTGTGTGTGTGTGTGTATAACAGACAGAAGATGTGCGCGACTGTTACAAAAGTTGTAGCCAAAACGCCCGAGCAGCACTTTAGACATGTTTCCCATGTTCATTGAAGAAAGCGCAAACAGCACCGACAGCCCATTGGGAAATGGCGCGCATGTGTTAATGGGTTTGTGTCCTGAATAACTTACACAGACAGACCATAAGACTGCGAGAGAAAGAGAGAGAGAGAGAGAGAGGGGAACATACGAGAGCGCGAGCTAGAAATTGCAAGAACAATCGCTGCAGTTCTTAGAGGAACACACGACGACTGCAACGACGGCGACAGCTCGCTCTGTATGGTGAAATGCTTACTCCAAATTATGCTAGTATGATCAAAGAGAGCAGCTTTTAAATGCGCTCTTTCAATTGAATTCGCTGCGGTAAGTATATTTCGGCATCCTGTAACCGTTAAGAGACAGACTCCAACAATTGTTTATTTGTTGAAATGCAACAAAAAGAACAAGTTGCACTTTAAAGATCCGCTAAAATGTTTAAATAAAGAAAAGAATGATGAAAATTGTTGTATTAAATTAACGGCAATTTAACACATTGAGCGCAATTTAGATTCAATTCACGGCATCATTTAAGCGAAACTTTTATTCAGCCCCCAAATATGCAATAAATCTGTTAAATAACGGATTTGTTTTGTTCACTGCCTAATCAATTTAGTTACAATTATATATTAATGCTTTGCTCCGTTAGTTTATATTAAAAAATTGACGATTGCCTCTGCGGCAGATACAACTTAGATAAAGCAAACATAAAGTTTGTGCACAGCATAAGCTCTCGAGAAATCGGCAAATACAAAAATTAAATATTATTTGCACGCTGCGGGCGCTGCGCATTTCCCACTGGGGCCAAAAGCGTCAAAAACAACAAGAACAACAACAGCAGCAGCAGCAGCAGCAGCAGCAGCAGCGTAGCAGAGGGGCGGCAGCGGCGGGGCGACAGCGCCGGCAGAGGCAGCAGCAGCCAGTGGCCCTAAGGAAACGCCAAGTGCCATGTGCGCCGCTTAAATCTGAAGCTCAAACTGACTGCGGGTGTGATGTATGTATGTATATATATATGTGTGTGTGTGTGTGTGTGTGTGAAGAATGTGTAAGTGTGTGGAATGGTGGCGGCGCAATGCCGAACATTGTGCGGCCTTGTGGCCAAGCTGTCTGTCTATCTCTCTCGCTCGCTCGCCCTAACTCATAGTCGCTCTGGCTGTGTGTGTTTTTGTGTGTGCGCTTGTGAGCTTTGGAAAGCTGCGAGAAGAGCAAACGGCAACACAAACACAAACAGAAACAGAAAAACACACACAAACTAAAAAAGTAACAGAAACGGAGACCGAAAGGCCACAAACGGCAAACGTGATGCGCGCATGTGTTTTATCTTCAATCTCAGTTGAAATCATCTGGCGGCCGCTGACGAAATGAACGTAACTCGCCCCCCTCCCCACGGTAACAGCACACCACACCACACCACACTATACCACACCACAACTCAACTCACCTCACCTGCCTTGGCATTATGAAGGGCAATAGGTTGTGCGCTCGTGTGTCTTGGCGCGCGTTCGGCTCGATGCTCGGCTCAACACAGTCGGCACCTCGGCTACAAATCAAGTCGCGCTCAGTGAGCGCGAGCGAGATAGATAGCGTGCGATGGGCTGGGGGAGGGGGTTTGAGCGCTTTGTAACGGCAAGAAATTTGTACTTCCGCCCGGCCACGACGGCCGTAGAAGATTTTAATTAAAAGCAGCAGCAGGAAATGTGACCCAAATAATACTTCCGTATAGTGTGAAAAATTGCCACGACTTGACGCTTTGGACAAACCTACCGCGCCCCACCGCCCCACCCCGCCCAGCACCCTAACATTGCTCATTTGCTGCCCAATTTGATGCACAGCGAGCGTTGGGTTCGGTGCGGGGCAGCATTGCATTGTTTCGTTTGTCGCAGGAGGGGCAGGGGGAGGGGGGCTGGTTCCGGAAATGGACTGCTAACTATTTAATTAATTCGTATCCATTTGCGCAACATTTTCAATTGACTCGAATGTCCTGCAATAATTTGCTGGAGTGTTTGTCGCATAGATAATGGTAAGCCAGCAGCTACTAACGGTAAAATAAGCCCATTTGCAGGGCTTACCTCCTAATCTCCACCTCCCTCCTCCCCCCACTCGACGCTTTACTCTGCCTCTCGCTTTCTAGCTCTCTTCTGCTCGCACCTCTCGCTGCGCACCTTTAGCGGAGTTTTGTGCTCGACCACCTGTTGTGGCTTCCACTTACCCCTTACCCCTCCCTCACTTACCCCCTGGGCTTGTGCTTTATTCTAAGGCCATTCGCAATGCTCGATACCCAAAGGCCAGAGTTGCCAGAGCGTGCAAGAATATATAATGTCTTTGTTTTTCCTCTCCCCACCTCCACTATCCAAGGCGTATTATTCTATATCCTATTCTATTATACTTTGAGAAGTAATCAGAAGATTCTTCTTCTTTTTCCCAGTTACGCATGTGACATAGAATTTCACCCGTACCTTGAGAATTCCCCTAGAGTGCCTACGGAAGACTAGCATATGGTTTTTTTCCACCCTTCAAATTCTTACGATCCGTAACATTTCCAGAGCTGACTTAAAGAATTCTGGACCTCCCTAAGTCTTGAGCCTGGATAGTTCTTTGGTATAAGACCAATATGAGTGTTGGGAGTGGCCGACTAACAGTTACCCTGTAACCAGCGCCGAGTGGGTACTCAAACCACCCTTTAGATCACTTCCACCATGTTTCTCCTGTCCCTCAGCTCCCGAACTTGATGAAATCTAATCTTGAATAACTTGGGCGTTTGTGAACCGATCTTTTTGAAACTTTCAGGGCTTAACTATGGCATCGAAACTTGAACCTGAACCTGAACTAAACTCTAATGGGGAGGATTCCTTAAAGTAAAATATTGCCTATTCGTTTAAGCTATACGAACGTCTACATATCAGATTCTTATTCTAAAAAACATTTTAACCAACAATCATCATTTTTATCCATAAAAATAATTTATGTATAAGATATTGTGAAAGAAATGTTTAATACGTAATACCCTGTTTATATACATATCCAGAGTATATATGTATACTAAGCCCTAGTCTAGTCGTCAAAAGGATTAAAAGTCACTTTAAACTTCTGTTCATATAACCCTGGGAAATTAAAAGTTCTGGAAATTGGAACCTTGAACTTTTTATAGAATCCTTTATTAAACTCTTTATAAAAGCTAGAGCCTTGAAGCTTATGTAATTGACTTATAGAATATTTTATAAGATCAATTTATTTTTAAAGGATGAATTTAGAATTAAGAGTCAATTTGGGGCGTAGCTATTTGAATGCATATATGTTAGCTATCCAACATATTTTCGAGTACATTATCGCCGATCTATTCAAAATCTGAAGAAGATCTAGAAGAAGAAAGGGTGTTAGCTATAAGTCCTGAAAGTTGCACAAGGAACAAACCTTAAGCAACTGACGAAATAAGAAGCAAAGACGCCGCCAGAAACGCGAAACTTCCCGGTACAGGGTATCTGAGCGTCGGGGCAACTCTCGCCTGTTTCGAAAACCAATTGGAGCTGTTATTAAGGCCAGACCTTGTCCAAGCTAAATAATAAATGATGACCACTCGCTGGCTAAGAGCTCCATTTAGTGCCCCTACAGGTCAGTTTTCCAGCTGTTCTTGTTCTTTTTGATTGGGAACCAGTTGGGTTTAGGGTCAGGTCAGGTCAGCGCAGCTATTCTTGGCTCCTGCGCTGGGGTCGGGACACGAAATCGATATGCGGGTCTGTGTGGATGGTCCTTGTGCCTGGCACACGTGGCGACTGCAATCAATACCAAATCATCAGCGGCAATTAGCGACAAACCAATCCCCTTCCATCCCCAACCCCCATTCGTGCCACCTGAGTGCAATTGGAGAGGTGCGCGCCAAACGGATTTGCCGCTAACGACGAGCACTCGAGCATATTTGCCATTTGCTCAGCAATTATTCAGCATATGGCTGCAGATGCAGATGCAGATGCAGATGGAGATGGAGATGGAGATGCATTCCCCCTTGTCGCCCCCTCGGCACTTCTGGCCGGATGCCGCTTCACTGGACAGCTGCCACAAATATTCGCACAACGCGGCGTATGCGCAACATTTCCAGCTGCAGCTCGTGACAAGTGCTAGAATTTAGAGATTTCCTATCGCAGCAGCTAAGAGATATGAACACACACACACACACACACACACACACACACACGCACACACAACTGCTCAACATTTTATGGCAATTTTTCAAAAAACCTCGCATCGAGCTGTCCTGCTGGCAGTTGGCAGAGAGTAAGAGGGGATGAGGGTAAGAGGGTAAGGGGGATGAGGGTAAGGAGTAAGGGGGTTGTGGGGGACAGGGGGTAGTTGGGGGTGTTTGTAATAATTTGCTGTTGATTTAATTTCACATTCGCATACAAAATGAAATTTACATTTCATGTGAGAAAACGTCTTTAACGAGCATTCAACTTCTAAATATGCCAATCTGTATGCCCCCAAACCCAAAGGCGAAGCCCAAAGCCCGCCCGGCCACGCCCACTTTAACCCACTTACCCGCAGTACGTGACAGTTATGCGGCGGTGTGTGTGTGTGTGTATAGAATGTGTGTGTGTTCCAATTCCATGCTACCCCATGACATTTCGAGTACCTTTTTCCGCTGTTATAAAATAAATAAGTTATATAAATAATTTTCACATTTCTATAAATAAATAATATATCTGCTAACAGCTTGACTGATTGACGGATTGACCGCTTGACTGATTGATGATAAGCGAACGGACAAGGTTGTTAAGCGGCATTTTTAACGGTACTTTTAAGTTAGCGCAGACGTGAGTTGATTGAATTCCACGCGCAAGTGTGGAAAACTGGCGGAAATTCATTTGTGGAAATTCATCATTTTACTTTTTAAGCATAAACCAGCGGCTAGGAACAGTTTTAGATGATGCTTGCATTTCGAAAACGAATTCACGCGCGCGGAAAATGGGTGGAAAAGTTATTAGAAGCAAAATAGTTGGAGATTAAATACACTTGCGGCAGATAAGCGATATAATTTAGGACCAAAGGCCCAAAGATAACCACGACTCTTAGGTTTTCTTGCGATCAAATAGATCCCCGAAATCGTTAATTGGAATAAAGTTACATCTATAAATACTTATTGTTGTTTATTTGAATTAATTTTATAGGGGTTTTTCGCTTGCATTAGAAATAGACAAAAAGTGGGGGCTGCAAATGAACAAAGTGGCCAACAAAATTCATTCATTATTATTTATATATGCTGTATATACTATATATATAGATGCATATGGGAATATAAGGGTATATATGCATGTATAGATATATTTGTTTAACAATTACAATTACAAAAAGTACACGACACGACATTAAATGTGGCTACGCAGGCGTTGGAGGGGGGAGCAAAAACAACAGCAATGATAATAATATTAATTATATTAATAATAATATTAATAATAATAATAATAATAATAACTCATAAGTGGGCGATACTATGCACAATGCTCAGCTAGTTTAAGATAAAAGTTTGTATAATTTATGCCTTTCCATTTTGTTTTTGTTTTGTTTTTCTCATTTGTTTAAATACATTTAGATGTGGGAGATGCATGTATGTATGTATGTATGTATGTATGTATGTATGTGTGCGGTATATCGTAAAGGTTTCGACTTAAAGAACTAGAAAACATCATATTATCAGCAGTATTTATCATAATTCTTATCTGCATCATCATCAGCATCATCATCATCATCATCATCATCATCATCATCATCATCGTTATCATCGTTATCATCATCGTTATCATTATCAATTTCATTATACATTCACATAGCGTTTATTATTAGATTTTAACTTTATGCTGACGCCCGAACAATGTTTGCAATAGTTAAACAATATCCCGCGCTCAATTGAATTGCATTTAGCATTTAGTTTCAATAAATTCATAGCTTAATAATTTCTTAGGACACTTTTGCGAAACACAATATCTTGAAGCGTCTCTTGCGTACTTCTAAAGTAAGTACTTATTTTGTGTATACATATATATATATATATATATATGATAGATATATTAGTTGCATATGTATGCAAATATATATATTCCTATATATATATATATATGATGTATATATATATAAATAATCTGTGCATGTGCTTAAAGTGCTTTTTTGGGCCAGAATCTCTACGAAGGCAACGTGCGCCATTTTGAAGTTTTTCCTTTTCCATTTAAGATTTCATATCCATGTTCAGTTAGAAATACATATATATATATATATTGTTTTTTTTTTAAGATTATTACAGTAGCTAATTGTAATAAGGACGTCCACATTTTAGGAATTGTATTATTTTGTTGTTCTTCATTGCAAAAGCACTTGGTTATTAGTTTAGCTACAAGCCTTGCTCTATGCATATATATGTATATATATCGTATGTATGTATGTATACATATACACATACATATTCATATAAGTATTTAATATATAGTTTATAAATGTAGTTTAGTGCTGCGGGTAGACTTGATTTAATTGCTTGGCCTGGCCTGGCTGTGTTTCATTTGCTTTGCTTTGCTTTGCTTTGCTGTGCTGTGCTTTTTGTTGTTGTTTGGTTGATTGGTAAATTGATTGATTTATTGATTGATTGATCGATTGATCGTTCGTTAGCCGCTTAATATCTGCTATTGTTGAACTGTGAATTAACCGCCGAACTAACTGCCGACGAGGTCGCCTCCTGCACATGCTGATTGCGCAAAAACTCTGTGGTAAACTCCGCCTTGGCCTTGTCCATGCTGGCCCCGGTGCTGCGATAGATGGTATGTATCTTCATGATCATCAGAACGTTGGCGCCCGCGGTGATGGCAAAACAGAATGCTATTATCAATAGCAACAGTCCCACAATAATGCCCGAGGCGGAGCTCTCGAACTGATCGATGGCCGTTATGAAGCCGCAATAGCCCAATTGCTTGGGGCCGACGGCCTGGACGACCGTGTAGACCGTTTGAAAGAAATATACGAAAAAGAAGACCATAAAGTTGAAGCTCGAATCGTTCCGGAATGCCTTATAAGCGGGCCGAAACCTAAACACCAGACAGAAAGAGACAGATATATATGAGTTACTGTGCTTGAGAGAGCGAGAGAGATAGAGGCATATAAATACCAGCAGACGTATGAAGCGGGCGTAAAGAGCACAGTATAGAAAATGGCCAGAAACAAATTGGATACTTTGCCCGCATGAAATAGCAATATGAGACCTCCGATAATATTGGCCACCAGCGTCAGAGTGTAAACTGCAAGTAATAATAAGCATGTAAGTCAAATAGATATTCAAAGAAAGTGTACAATTGACGGAGCTGATTGAGACAGACTGCCTGATTGAAAGACTACCTGACTGCCCGATTGAAAGACTACCTGACTGCCTGATTGAAAGACTAGCTGACTGCCTCACAGATAGACAGATCACACATACAAACTGACTGACACAGAGACCGATTGACTGCCTGATTGAAAGACTAGCTGACTGTCTGATTGAAGGACTCCCTGACTGCCACACAGATAGACAAATTGCCTGTCGGACTGATTGACTGATTGAAGGTGTTGCTAATGGAAAGACTACCTGGCTGATTGACTGACTGCAGCACAGTCTGATTGAAAGAGTATCTGTCAGACTGAGACTGATTGACAGACAGAACAGAGACCTGCTGATTGAAAGAATACCTGACAGTCTGACAAACATAATGTTTGACAGACAGATTTATGTGACAGAAAGACTGACTGATAAGCCGACTGATTGATATGTGGACTATTGTGATTGTGTTTTTAAAAAGGAAAATCAACTTTAATCTGAACAAATTTAGCTATTTAGCACAAAATCGAAACCGATATTTATCAATTCGGAGTAAACGGGTGAAGCTTTCAATAATGAATAGATTTGTGATATCGTATGAGACACTATGAATACAAATAGAATACAGACTCGGACAGACAGTTGCATTCAGAAAGACGGACATTGACATAGATAGACTCTGATCAAGAATACATATACATAACGACAGAGGCTTTCTGCTGTCTGAAAAACCAGTTTCAAGCCGTTCGAAATGGATACAGGGGTATGATAAGTCATATTACAATAAATAATAATCGAACTGAAATTATGCAAAGCGAGCTAAGCTGTGAACCATTGTGTTAGCAATCATATGGGGGGTGGGGGCTTCTACGTGTTTGCGAAACGCAGAATCGTTCGACATTTGATTAGCAGAGCGTATGACTAATGCGATTCGGCGTTATCAGGCTGGGGCGTCTCAATTATAGCAATACGGCGATAATAAATTGCGGGGCACAATGGCTGGGGCTAGCTAAAATGCTTACACATCCAGATGTAATACAAATGCTTGACCAGCTTTTGGAACTCGGGCGGTATCTCGACCTCGAAGTCCTGATAGAAGCACGGCTTGACGCAAAAATTATCCGGCAGCGGTGGCCAATTATTCAGCTGCGGCACATTGCCCTGCAGCTGCTGTTCACGGCGATCCAGTTCGGCGGCCTTGCGGTCCAGCTCCTCCTGCCGGCGCTGTAAATATGAGAAGACAATCAGCTAACTGTGACAAATATCTGCGTATGCGTGCGTGTGTATGTGTGTGTGTGGATGTCATGCAATAGACACACACGCGCACACACATACGCACAACCAAGCAGCTGCAGCCGCAGCAATGCAGCCACAACAACAGCAATTGTTGTAATGTGAGCCGCGCTTGGTAACGGGAGCAGCAAACACGCATCTGGTCTAGAAAAAAAAAGTGTGCATTTGGAATTAACCTGCAGCTCCTCGGAGGTGATTTGTATGCTGGTGCTGGGAGCAGCGCCGCCCGCTAAATTGGGCTGGCGGGGCGGAATGTTCTGTGAGAGAGGCTGCACGACGGCCGCCGTATTGGTTGAGTTGATTTGCAGTTGCGGCTTCGCTTGCTCCTCGAACGGATTGTAATCCTCCAGTGAGACATTGGTGGACATGCGAGTCGCCTGCTGTATGGCGGGATCCTAAGACACCAACGAAAAAATATTATAAAATAAATAAATGCATGCATGAAATATGTGAGCAAAGTGTAGGCGGCACACGCACACAAACACACACACACACACACACACACACATATTTGGATATGAGCTGCCGTCGTTGCACCTACAGTCACCCACATACACACACGCTTAAAAATATGTGTTGTGTGTGTGTTTGTGTGTGGTTTTCATCAGCAGAATTTTTGTTGTCGGGCTTACCGCAAATGGATTATCCAGATTGGGCTCACCAAATGGATTTTCATCGAAACCGTTGCCGGACATTTTGCTGTTGTTGTTTGTTGTGTTGTGCTAAATGAAATGCACACGATTTTTGCGACTTTTTCGCTGCTGGCTTTTGGATTTCTTTTTCTATAACTTTTTTCTTTTTTTGCTTTTGAGTGACGATTTTATGGAATTCGATGTGACCAGTTGCGCGATTTTGTGTGTGAGCAGCTATGGGTTTTGTGTGTGTGACCGCATGCGGCAAGTGGTTGAATACGTATGCAGTATTTAAAATACCAAAGAAAAATAAGACTATCGAATATCGATAAGTTAATTGCGCTGCCAGACTACAGCAAATTGACTGATCAGCAAAATTTTGCGCATTCTGCGCATTGTGACGTCACAATTTGAAAGACTTAGGTGAGCTGCCAGACTAGAGTGATATATGTTATCGTTGATTATTATCGATATGCTTAGTAAGAAATCAAATTTAAATATTTTATAACGTAAGAAACTTTTATTAATTAAAAGTACAGCTTAACACATGCACACGCATTTGATGTACTTGGAAGACAAAATGACGCCTGCTGCGCATTTGTAAAGTTATACTCATTACATTCATAAACATGTACAAAAAATTTATGCTTAGATACACATTATTATAATCATTATCATTGTAATTATTATTATGTATATATATATATATATATAATTATAAGCTACATGTACGTTACATGCTACAATAAATTAAATCTTTATTGTTCTCTCTTTATATTCGCCTGCTGTAAGTACTTTTCATTTTTCATTATATTTCTCTATTTTGTTTTTTTTTTTTTTTGTTTTTTGCGAAAATTGCGCACCAAATACTTTCGACGCATATTGACTGAAGACCCACGATTTCTATACAAATAGATAGAAGCTACAAACTAAATTTATGTAAAAAAAAAAAACTTGTATATATGTTATATTGAATTGTATTACATGCGTATGTATGCATCTGTGTAAATATGTTTAGCTTTAGATAGCGAAAAAAAGAGTTGAGCATTTCTTCGCAAACTCTTTGCCATTTACAGTTAAGGCTGACAGATTTGAAACTGGGCGAAATTCAACCTAACCCCACATTTCAATAGCTCTTGTCTTTTTGTGATTATTTCAAAAGCGATTTCAAGCGGTTTTTCTTCTCTTCTTCTTGTTGTTGTTATATGTCTTTTGTTTTGCTGTTTCTTGTTTTTCATTCCGCTTTCAATTGCTCATTCGTTATGCATTTCGTTTAATAATTATATGGCCCATACTGCGAGCCATGGTAGTAGGGACCCGGATAGATCTGCGGCTGGGCGTAGTTGGCGTAGGGCGGATACGGCGGCTGCTTCTGCGAGTACACTGCAAAATAAGAGGAGGGGGGGTGGATTGAATTAATCAGAGTGTGTTCAAGTTTTAGCTGCTGTGGTGATTCACTTACCGGGCATCAGATACTGCAGATTGAGCTGCTCCTCCTTCTCGCGCTCGTTGCGCAGACAGACCGCGGCGCCGGACAACAGAATGGCGGCCAGCAGACAGGTGCCAATGCCGGTCCAGGCCACAATGTACGACCAATCGTAGACAATCTTTGTGTTATCGCGCAGCACCTACAAACGAGGATAACAACTGGCATAAGAGACTGAAGGCAAGAGATTAATCCGGATAACATACCGTATTCCACTGCTGGAAGTAATCCTCGCCAACGACTTTCTCCTTCTCAAAGAACTCAACCGTATGCCAGAGGCCCATGGCGCCGGCGGCGAGCAGACAGGTGACCAGCAATAGGATCGATGTGGCCGTTATGGCGCCCGAGGAGCGCTTCCAGCAGCCGGACAGCCCGGTCCAGAACGCACAAAATATGGTCACGAAACTAATTATGAACAGCGCAATGCAGGAGCGTGCCAAATGCAGACGCGAAGTCGCATCCTCATTGGATATCTTGTCGTCCTCCACTTGCGGAAAATAATCAATGTTCGAGCAGTGCGTCTCAATGGGCGACAAGTACGTGGGCACTGCAACAAGGAGACGCAGAAGAAGAAGCAGTAGAGGATTAGCTTATGGCATTCCTTGGTCCTATTCGGGGTAGTTACCTGCGGTGACCGGCGGACGCTCCTTGGGATAGCATATTCTGAACAGGCCGCGGGTTCTCGTATAATAATAATACTTGACATTCAAATTGTGCAGCAGCGACTCCGCATCCGAGTGCTTGGCGGCAAAAGCCTGCGGCGATTCAAAGAGAAGGAAAACCAATTAAAATTAAATTATATATATTATTGAATTAACCTTCTCAAGGGATTAGGTGTGTGTGTGTGTGTGTGTAAACTCCAAATGCAAATCATTGCCAGCTGATCTGGTTTTCAAGAGAGACCCCTCGCAGAACCAGTTCCGAGTTTCGAGTTCAAACTAAAAACTACATTGAACCAGTCGAGTGTGCTCGACTAGCAGATACCCTAGACCCAACAGACTAGCCCTCTTTTAAACATATACATATGCACAACAGGAAACATGTGCATACTCGGTGCTTATTGTCCGATCTGTTTGAAAGCTCAAGGTTCTTACTTTAAAAAATGATACTTATTTTTTATATTACATACTCTACTATATATCAATTTTGGTTTGTTTAGCTCTTATAACTCTCGAGCCATGTCTCAAAATCGATATTTTGATCGATTTTATGGAAATAGCTAGAAATACCGAAGCATAAATCATAGAGATAATTTATTTCGTATTTTGAAGGTTTCCATCAATAAATAAAAGATTCTACTTAAGATTTCAACTAACTCAATACAATTGTTGTTCTTATACCCTTATAGAGAGTATCATGATAAAGTCATGAAATGTGATTAGATCGGAATACTATATTCAATTATATTTCCAGATTTTATTTCCATTATTTCTAGAGAAAGAAGCTATCGTAACATAAGTTGACATTTTTGCCGATATCTTGACAAAACCTATCAAAATATACACAGTAAGAATTGTCACTCAGTCATATCTTTGCAAAGGGTATCAAAACTTCGGTGTGCTACGTTTTGCGCTTGTTTCTTGTCATTGTTATGGCTGCTGTGTTAGTTCTCGATCATCATCCGGTCATCTTTCGCTTTATTTTTTAATGATACGCTGATGTACATAAATATCTCTATAAAAATCTGACAATGGGCGTCATGCTATTATCGTGGGAGTCTATGTGTGTCTATGTGTGTGTGTGTGTGTGTATACATATATATTTATCAGATCAAGTGTTGCCGTTAAACACGTTCCGCAGTTCCCATACGTCATTAGTACATGCGATTCATTGCGCATTGAGCCAAGTCTCGGCTCTTACAACTGAAGGTCTCCCATTGTCAACTTGTGCTAATCATGATTCGAGGCCAAGTACCCAGTTGGCTTTTGAGAATGTGAGTTCTGATTTATGAAAAACTAAGTCGAATTGAAATCTAAACTATACTCAATCTTTGGTTCAACCAGAAATTGATCCTTTAAACAAGTAAAAGTTGCTTAAAGCTTCCTTCCTTACAATATTTCGATTATCGATTTTTATCGATTGCTGGGCGACGGCGCGAGTTATCGATTGTCGTGCTGCGCAGGCAATTTTAGGATCTACTTTCAATACTTCAGTTTCGAGTTTTAAGTTCACTTCCTTCATTTTCTTTGGTTAGGCAACATCTGGAACTAGTTCACGAAAGATTTATTTGAAAAGAGCTGGCATTTTTTAAGGTTCAAGATTTGTTCTGTGCTTTTGAAGAACCGAATTCAGGTTTAAGCTCAATTTAGTCGAATATCATTACCCAAGAACCTTGACAGCTGTCTTCAAGTCTTCCCACCGCGAGAAAAGTGAAAATATAAAAGGCAACATTAAAAGTTGTAGGCCCCATAGGAGAGCCATGCTCCATAGCTTGGAGATTTGCCCACTTTCTCGTTGGCCCACGATCGACCTTCGCGCTTTCCTCGCTCCATTCGACTTGCCCACTTGGGCGTAACTGAACAATTAGCTTGGCCAGTTAAAGCTATGCCCAATTGATGCTCTCAATTCCAGGAGCTTGGCATACGACTGATTACTCGAGGCGTTTTATAGCTGAATGGTTTCCCAATGCAGCCCCGACTCTTGGCTAATCCCCCCCCCCCATCCCAAGCCATGCTATAAATTAAACGACTCGAGCTGTGGGTTGGGTTGGGGTATTGCTGGACAAGGGGAAAGCCCTTAATTGCCCCGCTTGCGACTTTCATAAGAAAGTTACAAAATAAATCCGAGGGCAGACCCGAACCGAACCGAACCGAACGGGGTCCAAAGCGGGGTCCGAGACAAGCGAAGCGAAAATATTTCGTAAGACAAAACTGGGCGGGCGGCACCTTCCCAGTTTCCATCGAGTTCGTGGCGTTGCGTAAGCGAAAAGCATTTTTCACAAGCATCCAAATTTACATAAGTCCAGTTCTTCAATATGAACAGACCCCGAACCGCACCCCACACTCCCCCCCCCCCCCTTCCCCTTCCCTCTTCCTCTCCCTCTCCCTCTCTCTTTCTCTGTCGGTCTTGTCAATAAAAAATTTGTTAAGTTTTCTTTTGGGCCATCGCATTGTTACTTAAGTACCGGACATCAGGTAAAACACGTTTGGTGTTTTTTTCTCTCTTTTTTTTATTTTTTCTTTTTCGGGCAGCAAACAAAACGCTTTTCTCTTTTTTTTTTTTTTTGTAAGGGGCGGGGGGCTTCTTGGCTAACATTATGCTTATTGTTTAGCTGATTAACATTTTAACCAAATATGTAGAATTTCATGTGGCAAACGTGCGGAACGTGATGCCAATCCAAATTTTCGGATCTAGACACATGTGTGTGAAGTGATTCAGGAACTCTGCGACCTTATATGGTACAGACGTCTCGGTTGCGTGTGAGTTTAGCATGTGAGACACATGACATGTCCAATACTCGAATTACCTAAGATCGCAGTTGATTGTGAACTGATCGAGCCGATCTTGGTGGAAGCGATCGGGCAGCTTAACCGAGAGATCAGCTGTTCAGTGTGCCATGGTAGAAATATTCCTGATAGCTACAAAAGGATTTGGTTGATCTTTGAGCGAACGATTTTCAGCCTAAGAGTATCTTAATCCAACTGATCTCTATAACAATTGATCTCTCTACAGTCTGATCTAAGCGATCTAAAGATCTTTGAACAATCGATCTCCAGTTGGAAAAGGAATCAAAAGTGATCTTTGAGCCTATGGAAGCAACGGATCTCTATAACATTGAGTTCTTATAGCAGAAGAAAACAGTTTAAAGACGAACAACTCGATCTATGGGATCTTTGAGCGATCGATCTTCAGTTATAAATGGAGCTCTTTTCAGTCATGGTGATCTAGGAGTCTATAATCCAGCTGATCTCTATTAAAGTATGAGCCCACAACAGTAGAAAACAGTTTAAGATCTCGATTTAAAGGACTCGATTTAAAGGCTCTTTGAACGATCGATCTCCAGTTATAAAAGGAGTCAAAGTGATCGTAGAGCCTTTTGTTTCAATAATAGAAAACAGTTTAAGATCTGCAACTTGATGTATGGGATCTCAGGGCTCTTTAAGCGATTGATCTTGACTTTAAAAAGGAGTCAAAGTGATCTACATTTTACGATAAGCGAACTGCATCTAACCGATCTGTGGTCAATAGAGCTCAGTTGGATCAATCTAAGACCTATGAAATCCTTTCAGCTAAACTCTGAACTCTGTTCCAAAATCCAAATCAACAGAATTTGTGATAAGCTGATCTGTTCATCTTTGTGGAGCTAGTCATAAAGACACAATTTTTGATGATCACCGTACAAGAGTCTAGCGCTGATCGCTAATTATGAAAAGAAAGGTCGTCTCAGTTAAGGCTACTGATCAATTTAGCTTGCTTTCTGTATAACTGATCTTTGTAGACGCCATTTCAGAGCTAGTGATCAATTAAGTTGCATTCAGTCGATGTGATCTGAATGCTAACACGATCAATCTAAAGGCACTCAGCATAGATCTCTTAGTTTATCTGAATGACCTGGCCATAAATAACAGATCTCCAGAGAACCGCAAACAATGAAAACTCTTCGCAGTTGAAGTTTAGAAAGCGATCAAGCCGATCGCAGCAGAAGTTTGCTTCGAGCTAAGACTTGGTCTCGTGCATCTTAACGATCTATGGACTAAGTAGGATCTAATAATTGTGATCTTCGGGTAGGGGATCAATGCAAGGACTGCAGCAATGCGAGCTGATCTCTCTCAAAACGAAGACAAAGCTTTGCTTAAACGATCGATCTATTTGATATCTAGACAAATTGATATATATTTGAGCTTAAACCGATCGTGGCACATGCTGATTGATATATGTATATATACAAATATATATTTATCTAGCTCACAGCTACCTTGTCTATGCCGACTGTGGATCGGCTTACAGTCTGTGCGATCAGGAAGCAATAGACAAAGCCTGTTCCAGACATAAAGTGCACACATAGTTTGGCTTTCGCGATCGAGTGCTGTACATGGAGAGCAACGAATCAGACCCTTGGCTTGGGTTTTCTACAATTGCCAGTTGCCAGTTGCCAGTTGGCAGTTTCCAGTTTCTAGAGCATAGAGACACACAGATGGCGCCCGGTCGGCTTTGCGCTGGGCAGCTGCGCGATGTTGAACAGATATTAATAAGGCACAAGTATTTTTATGACACAGCCAAACGGGTTTTCCGCTCTACGCGGCCAGCGGATGTTGTTGATTAGCCAATCGTCAACTAAATCCAAGTAAGACCGAAAGACTACGTGTCCAGGATGCCAAAGAGCTGCCAGTTGTACAGCTCCAAGGCCGCGATCGAGTTTTTCAAAGATATGTCAGTCAACTACAGAAAACGCACCAAATAACTTTGAGCTCAACGACAAAAAGCTGTCAAAATGCAGGCGACACATATTTTGGGTGCGGTAAATTAGAAAAACTGCATGCTCGACTAGCTGAATACCCTGCAAAGCTCGAAATCACACTTTGCTGCATCTGGCAAGAAGTCAATTTTGAATAACTTGGCATTTTATTGGTGTAAACTTTCAGCCCTTAAGATTGTATATACCCAAGCGCCGGGCTTTGAAGGGGTATGCGAGAGGTATGCACGCCAGAAGAAAACTATTTGTTGTCTATATACAGTTCTAGTTTCTGTAAGCTCTGGTCTATGCTTAAAACAATCGTTTTGCAACATCGATATTTATCGATAACACAAAAAGAAGGTATACCCTTCTACCTTTCACTCTCTCTAAAAGGGTAAATGCATTTATTTTACAGCTCGAATATACATAAATAAAAAACATTCCAATTACAAGCGGAAGAATACCCTTTTCTCTTAAAATATACGCTCTCTTTTTGGACTCACATTTACATTGGCACTTTGCCTAAGACAGCTTTTAACTATTTTACAGGGTATTACACACGATTTTGTAAAGCGTATTTATAGTCTCCTAAAGTTGAGAAAGTCTTCTTAACATTTTCATCATTATCATAGGCCGCAGCTTATTTCTAACCCCACTTCGATAGTTACAGGGTATTAAAAAGCTGCTCTAGGGTATCAAAAAACAACTGTGGAATGCACAAAAAATGTTGTGGTGACAATTTGCTGTTATTGTTGGAAATACTTTAGCTGGTTTTAGCTCAATTCTGGTTTCGGGCTTGACGTTGTTTTATAGCCAAACGTATTTCTAGTTTTTGCTTGGCTTTGTTGCCCAAAAAGGTCGTGGGAGCACGACATTGACAACAGGCAACAAATCTTCAGACTCTAAATTATACATATATTGTTAAACGTGTTGTTGTACTTTAAGACAAATCGAAGCAATAATAACTATAATTACGACAAGTTCAAACGCGGAAGTCTGCTTCAAAATAAAGCAAATTTGAGGAGGGCAAAAAAAAAAAAATAAGTCGAAAAATATTCAACTTCAACTTGAACGATTCAATTTCAATTATTTCGTTTACCCAACGCGAAGAAGCACAGAGAAAAATAATATATGTATATGCTTATCGAGTTTGTAGGAAGCGAAAGCGTTTCAAATCGCACGCTCAACTGGCCAAAATAATTGCGATTTAACTGGGCTACAAATTCGTGTGAGAAAAGATTTGGAATCTGTGCTCCAAGAACCTCGCAGACTTATGATAATCAGCGTGGCGAAAGCGCGCAAATTAACGCCAAAATTGTTTAGGAATTTTCTTATAATTTGTTTTTTTCTTCTTCTTTTTTTCAATTAAACTAACAAGCGAATTGCAAAAAAAAAAGTAGGGGGTTTTCTTGGGCAGCATTTGACTGGTTAATTGAAAATTTGTTGAATTTCTTTACAGATTTTAAAGTTTGACCAATTTTAGACAGGAACATGACAAAAAGCACGCTTTGAAGTTCGCTTCTTTTTTAAAGATTTCTTCAGACATCTGGCAACGCCATGGATAAAACTGCTAAAGCCATCAGTGTTTTAGTTGACAAGCAGTTAAACTAACAGTCACATGAATGCCCGCTATTTTGCAGCTCTTTGGCATCTGTTTTTGTTTAACAACCACATTGACAAGCAGTTGTCTAATTTGACAGTAACATTACATGGGTAATTCTCAAAAGAGCTCTCAAAGCCCATAGAACATTTTCACACTCTTTTCACACCTTCAACTATTTTATGTGCAGCTAAACTGACAAATCAGTTGTCAACTTTGACAGCGACATTCCAAAGTAAGTAGAAATTGTTTATGCCCAACTCATTCTGCCTAAAGTTCTTGGAGATGCTCGAGATTGTCGAAGACTGACAACTGCTTGTCAATTTTGACAGGGGCATTTAAAAGGGAGATTTTGGGAAATTCAATTCTTAAGTGTAAAAATAGTTTATGCCCAACTCATACGGTCTAAGGATCTTTGAGATTCTCGAAGACTGACAACTGATTGTCAACTTTGAAAGCCGCATTCAAAAATTGGCTTTTGAAAAATGCAGGCCTTGACTGTAGAAACAGTTCATGCGCAATTCATTCGATCTAAAGTTCTGTAGAGTTCAGTTACGACACACTTTAAGAGTGTCAATCCGGTTGTCAACTTTTAACAGGAGCATGGGAAAATATACTTCGCAAAACTGCACACATGACTGTTGAATCATTTCTATAATCAGCTCGCACACACAACTGTTTTTTGCTGTTTATTTTTTTGTGATCAGTTACGACACTCGTGAAGAACTCAAGATGTATTTGTACACACATTATCCGGCCCAAGCCCTGCCTCTGCCTCCGCTTGGACACCTGTAAACAAGAAGTAATCGCCACACACGAGCTGCTGAATAAGCCAGTTGGCATTGTTGCACGGTAACCCGACGCCAAAATGCAATTCACTTTATGCAAATGGATTTGA
This sequence comes from Drosophila ezoana, assembly GCA_035045725.1. Taxonomy (NCBI): domain Eukaryota; kingdom Metazoa; phylum Arthropoda; class Insecta; order Diptera; family Drosophilidae; genus Drosophila; species Drosophila ezoana. The sequence continues at coordinate 5,982,388 of JAWNOU010000103.1, read as the reverse complement.
GTTCTCGCCTCGACGAGGCTACATTACGGTAGCTGGGAGAGGTAGGTGATAAACCAATTTGGAATTTCACATGATGTCAGCAAATAAAATACAAATTAGCCAAACTAATGATGAACACAGCAGACAGCAGACAGTCTCCGATGCGCTATATTAGTCTGATGACGCCTCGATAAATGATATACGAGCTACAAATAAGTAAACGGTTCGTAATGCTCGGCTAGAAGATGGCCAGCAAAAAGCTTTCAATAGGAAACAATCAAAAGAACTCTCAAAATTGAAAATATTCTGCAATAAGAAGCTGATGATGAACCTGCAGATACTATGTAAAAAGCTAAAATCCGAACGGTAAGCTAAGCTTATGCCAGATTTCAATTGTAAATTCTTCTAACATGTGAAAAGTTGGTTAATTCCTAGCATTATCAGAGAATATCGACTGATTAAATGACTGGAAGACTCTCTGCAAACAAGGAAAATATATAGCTATAAAAAGTAGCTCAAACAGCAGACTTTGTTTTCGATTTCAGGCCTGCCAACGTTTAATCCCTTCGATGCTTTAACTTATTGCGAATTACAAGCGTGAAGCAACAAAAATAACAGCTCACTGAAAGCAATTGTCAATATCTTTTTGAGTTTTGACAAAACTGGGATCAACTTGATGCAAGTTAAATTCTCTTTTATGTTAAGCCAAGTTTTTATAATAGAGTTAAATACTTTTTGGTAATTACTTCAATTTATAAATTACATATTAACTTATAATAAAATATAAAAAAAAAAAAAAAAAAAAGAAATTTTAATTTAAAGTTAGTTCACAGCAAAAGGGAAACTGCACACCAAATATGCCGAGTCTATAAGCCAGGGTATATATATATACATACATATAGAAATTATATAAAAAAGAGAAACACAAAAGAAATCTAATGGGATTGTTGGGTCGCTGCTTTTACACATGGCGTATGAGTAATTTGACAAAGCCTAATTAATATTTGCAGCCTGAAATTAACATGTGTTTTGCCTTGCGAGTTGACAAATCAAAGCGCTTACTAAGCGTAAAATCCAAGTACGAAATGAAATGAAATTCATTCATTGAAGAAAGGAAAATAAATACGAAATGAAATGAAGAAAATTAAGAGCCAAAACTTCGGAAACAACATGTGGAAAGAAAAAAAAATGAAGAAAAATTATGGTAAAAACAACGGGCAAGTTTTCAGCTTTTCATTTCATTTTTGCTCAACAACAAATGTTGACGTCTATTGCATTTGGCCGTAAAGAAATGCCAGACGGTGCCAAAACAAGGCAAATGCAGCAAAACGAAACGAAACGAAACGAAAGAAATGAAAAACAAGCGAAGAAAAACAACAACAACAACAACAACAACAAAGGCAAATGCATTGGCTGATAGGAAGGGTTTTCTCTTTTGGCCAAGCCAAGCGAAGCTGGCAAAGTTTCATCAATTGGTTTGGCAATCGGTTGGAATCGTGGGGATTGGGATCGTGGATTCGAACCTGGCGACAATAAAAAGCACAAACAACAACAACAGCAACAGCAACAGCAACAATTCCGACTTAGGGCTGCCGGCGATCTGGCAACCCGTCGGGCGGTCGGTCGGGGGGTTTTTTGTGAGGCGGGCCACGGGCATCGCATACCAATTTTGAGAGACTTGAAAACGTGAAACGAGTGAAAACTCAAAACAGGTTCCCCACACACACAGCACACACATAGCACACACAGCACACCGCCCCCAAGCCCCTGGTCCGCTGCGTTGTCGCCCCCTTTGGCCAAATGGCTTTGGCTTTGGCTATGGCAACAAAAAAAGAAACAAAAACAATTTTTGCTTTGGCACGCAGACAGGTACTGGAAACCAGAAGAAGCAGAGAAGCGTTAAAGTAGTTGGAAGTAGTTGCAAGAAGAAGAAGCAGAAGCAGCAGCAGCAGTTGTTGCTGTAATTGTGTAGCTCTTGTTCTTGTTCTTGCTCTTGCTCTCGTTGTTGCGGTGCTTGTTCTCTATGAAGTGCTTAAACTTTGTTTGGCCGCAGAACAAAGAATTGAGCCAAAGAGCAAGGGAGTGGAAGAGAGGGGGAGAGAGAGAGAGCGTAAAAGAGAGCTAGCGAACAACAAAGACAAGTACACATACTGCTGATAACAGTAATCCGCCAAGCGTAGGTTCTAAGAAAAAGGGTAGAAAGCAAGCGTAGCAATAAATATAAATGTAAAAAGAATCGAAAAAAAAAGAACTAAAAACTGTTTAGTTTGTGCTGTAAGTCGTCTGTAGACAGTAAGTGTTGTAAAGTGCAACCAAATCTGATTACTTTAAGAATGTTGTTTAAAGCGAACAAGACAAAAAAAAACGCCTTTGCTGTTAAGCCCAGAATATGCTGCCTATTCCAATTATCCAGCTAAAGTCGGCTACCTTCAGAGCTGCCCAGCCGGAAATAGTTAAAATTTTAAACCAATTTAACTATAACTATATCTTAGCACCTCAATGACAAGTAGCAAACATTTGCTTATTGCCAATTTGTGCTCAGTTAGCTAATTTAGATATTTTTAACATTGGCAACACTGGATATCGCTAGATGCTATCAAAATTGTAGCATTGCTGCCTTCCGTGGCCAGCTAATTAGAAACCATTAGACACGCCAGCTGCCAACTGTTGATATGTTGCCCATTTCATAATGCCGATTAAGGTGCCGTCGTGTAGTATCGGTCACTTCAGGCGCATTTCGGGGCATTCAAATTGATTCGCCATGGCCAAATTCAAATGCAACAGCCGAGCGTTGCCAATTGTGATGCTAAGGCAAGCAAAACAAACAAAATATATGTATGTAATTACCTTGTTCTAATGTCTTTATAAAGGTAGCAATATATGCAAGTGTGTGTGTGTGTGTGTGTGTGTTGGGCGAGCTTCTTGTGCGCTCTTCCTGTGTCACTCTCTCTTTGTCTCTTTCTAACACTGCTGCTGCATTTGACTTTCGACTTTAGCTGTGCGGCGAACTGGCAAAGCTGTTAGGATTAACCTTTAAGCGAGCGCAAGTAACGCCAATCGTCAAACGTGCAAATATGTTCAGCACACGCTGCTATTAGCTTGTTTTGGTATGCGAGGTATGCGCGCACACACACACACACACTTTCAAAAGCATGTACAGTTTTGGCGCTCCTTCTCTCTCTCTCTCTCTCTCTCTACTCTCTGCCTAAGCTGCACCTATAAGCCCCACTTGTTGTTTTTTGTGTGTATTACATGCAAAATGAGAAATTACTGCTGCGCTTCTTCGTCTCCTTTATCGTCTTCTTCATTGCCCCCCTCCCCCTCCCTCCCTCTCTTCCTATCCCCTTACCCGACAATCAGCGTCGCAGTCGCGTCGCTTGGCTTGGCTAAGCGCTCGCGTAGAAAGTTTTAGCGTTAACGGCCAAACAACCGCCCAGCCGCCTGGCCGCCCCTTTGATCATGCGCTGCCGTCGTCGCTGCGCCTGCCTGTTGCTGTTCGCTTTCGACCTTTCTTCTTTTCATATGCCTCACACGCTGCGCCATGCCCTTATTTCTTCTGCTGTTCGCTAAGCAACAACACGAGAGTCTGTTACTGTTAACGCTGCTGCTGCTGCTGTCGACGTCGACGTCGGTTGCCGGCAGCGAGCAGCAGGCACAGCAACAGTGGAACACAATTATATGTTTATATAGTTGTTCTATGGAAAAATATGTGTTCTTAATACCAACATTTTCTTAACTTTGTTTTACTTATATTTTCTAAGTTACAGTTTGCAATAAGAAAAAGATATAAACAGCTCTAAACACAAATTCTGTGGTTATTTTTTCATAGTTATAAATAAAATAATATATTTTTTTTCTTTTACTATGAACATATGGAACGAAATTCAGTATATATGATATTTTTCATTAGTTTGGTTTTGGTTTTCTAGCTGTGCTATATCAAGTTCTTGTAATTTATTTTTCTCGTTTTTATCATATATTTTACTAGCATCTGGACACTGTCCATGTGTTCTTATCTTCAAGTGCCTGCCCATTGTGACTTATTTTTTGCCCTCCATTTTGACTTCGGCTATGAAAACTTCTTCGGTTTCTGTTTGGGCATCGGCTTCTGCTTTGATTGTGACCTGTGCATTTGTTTTTTTTTTGTTTTTTTCTTTGACAAGACCTTGGCTAGATTTGAGTCCATTGTTTGTCGACTCGGCGGGGGTGTGAGATACATGCACACACGCACACACACATGAACGTAATATACTTTGAATGCATGCGAAGATCGTAGATGGAGATATGAGAGACGATATGAGAGCTGCGTCTGCCGTCATTTTGTTAACGCTTTTTACACTAACCTGTATCTGATTACGTCTGACGTCATAGTGCAGCCAATTGTCTGTGGAGAAGGCGATCGCGAGCAGCGCTGTAGCGATAATCGCACAGATAGTCGCTATCGATAGCGTTACGGCCGAGCAGGGCATTTTTTTCAATTAGCTGTGTGTGTATATACTGACAACAGCTACTGTTAACGCGCCAGCTACTGTTAGTTGCCGCTGTTACTGTTACTGTTACTGAGCTCCTTTTGCTGCCGCTAGACGGTTACTTTTTTTTGTGGTTGCGACGTTTTCCGAACCACAAACAAAAAATACGGTTGTTTTTGTTGCTATTATTTTTATTATTATTATTGTTGCTGTTGTTATTTCTGCTGCTGCCTCTTCTGTTCACAGCTAGCTTCTGCTGCTGCTTCTTATGCCAGCAACCAGTTTGTGCTGCTGCGGCGACACAGAAAAAAATAACTCGAAAAAAAATCGACGTGTATAATAATTTAGCAAGCGGCTGCGGTAAACGGGAACGGGCCAGCAAGTAACACAGGCACAGTAACCGACACACGCACAACACACACACTCGCACACAAGCACACACGCGCACGTTAAGACGTTGCTAATGCGACTAACGACAACGACAAACTGCGCTCAAGACAACGTTCGCCAGCGGACTGAACGCCAAAACTCTGAGCCCAGTTTCAGCAGCTTAGCTCAAAACGAAACAGGCGACGACGGCGACGTCAGCCGAGACTGAGGCAGCGGCAGCAGCAGAAACAGCGCTGAAAATGCAACCGACCCGGCTCGTCTACCTGCTGGATAAGACCACCAACAACAACAACATACGCGACAACGTCGGCTGCGGCTGGCAAGCAAGAAGAAAATCACAAAAACAAAAACTTCAACGATCGTCGTTTTTGTTGTTTTCGTCTCTGTCTCTGTTTTGGACTCGTGTGTGTTTTACGTTGTTGTTGTTGTTGTTGTTGTTGTAGCAGCCTGTTGATATTTTTTCTTGTATTTGCTCCTATGGTATTTTGAAGACGTTGACAGGAGCAGGGGCTGGGGCAAGCTGTACACTGCAAAAAATACGGTAACGAAACTATTTTTATTTTCGTTTTCTACCATTAAGGCAGTAAAGGAAAACGTTGTTTTTAGACTTAAATAGATCGAGCTAACATTTGCTTGAATGTTTTTTTGAAAATCTTTATTTGATTTCGGTGACCTTTTTATTAATAATAATTAATGCTACTCCGGTTCAAGGTACAGAGGTACAAGGTACATTAAGTATATGTATACACAATTATAATTCATTCAGTTTTGGTACCAAATTATTTATTCAGTTCCAACCAGTTCCTGTCATTGTTAATTTTGCAGAAATTTATAAACAATAGAAATTTTATGTTCTTTGTAAATTTAATCAAGAATTCTCTTAATTTCATCAAGAATTAAGTCATCTTTTAAGCATTATTTTTCACCAATCAAGGCATAGCTATCATAATTATTATTTCAGTGTACTGCCGAATAATGCAATGGCGTTGCAGCTGTGTGCAGCGAATGATGCTGCGACTGCGCTGTTGACGTTAACGTCGCGCTGCCAGTCGGCGCAGGTAAGAAACAACACACAGCACAGCAAGTGGTATGCGTTTGCATGTGTTTGTGTGGTGTGTGTGTGTGTGTGTGTGTGTGTGTGATTTGGCATTGGCATGCCGTTTCGTTGTTGTTTTCATCAGTTTTATAGTTGTCTTCTATTTTGGGTTTTTGTTATTGCGTGGGTTTTTTTCTCAATTGCATTTTTGGGCGCGCTCTCGACGACGACGGGCGACTGAAATGTGTGCGTATGTGTGTGACCAAATACCAGAATTGCCTAGATAAGTAACAACAAATACGTCTGACAACAGGATAGGCAATTCTCGATTATTATTATTGTTGTTGTTGTTGTTGGCTGGCTGGCCAAACATGTCGGTGCCTGCCTGTCAGTCAGTCAGTCAGTCAATTTGTCCACTATTTCGTTTTCTTTTCGCATGCCGTTTGCATTCCACAGCGTCAACTTTGTTGCTGTTGCTTTTGTGTAGTTGCGAGTGCTGCCACTTTTAGCGTGTTGTTGTCGTTGCCACTAGGTTATTATGTATGCGATGGGGGCATTTAATTCGCATTTTAGCACAAATTATTAAATATTTGACAGCAGCAATAACAACAACTACAACAACTACAATAACAACAATGGCAACGGCAACGAAAGTGAGAGCGCCACCAAGTGAAAAGACTTCCGCTGTCCGCTGCCGAAAGAATTGCTAATTTATGCGATTATTGGTAAGGCCAAGCCATACACTCAAAAAAAAAAATATATGTACATATATAATAAAGTGCAAAAAACAAAACATCGCTGCAGGCTGCCCTGTCGCCGTAGACGCGTTTTTGTAATTTTAATAACTATGCATTGTTTGGCCAATGAACAAACACAGAAAACGTGTTCGTTGTTGCGCTTGCCGCAGTGAAAGTAACAGGTGACCGCAACGGTCAACGCCGAAAACGTCGCGCCGCTGTCAACGCCTCCAACAACAGCAGCGCATCCAACGTGTGCACACACACATACATAGGGTAGATACGATGTTTGTGTGTGTGCGTTGTTGACCCACAGCCGAGACCCTTGCGCATGAAAGTCGCCGAAGCGCGTGTGAAAGAGAGAACGTCTACGTCAGCTGTGCTGCACAGTTAAATTTCTACAACTTTTAGGTTATCACTGCCAAAATCAACAAATATACATACATACACACATTGCATATGCGTTAATGATGAATTGGCATGATATGGCAGCTTTGACGCCCCAGGATAAAGGCAACACAACTCGGCGTTCAATCCTGATAAGTCTTAGAAAATGATTCTAGTGATTTTTTAATTTGATTGTTTGGGCCATAGTATTTTATGTTGATAATTAAGTTTTGTTTCATTAGCCAGCATTTCAATGCACCTTGAGCATTTCGTTGAGACAATAGCAGTTACACAAATTTAAATTCAAACAGTAGTGCAAATAGCCGCGAGCAGTGAGTAAACAGTGTTGTACAGCGAGAATTTATAACGATAGCTAGAGGGGCTGAGCATAGCATACTTTTCAGCATCGCAATGTATATCGATATATTTGTGCGATGCATATCGACATATTTGTGCTGCAAGTATCGGATTTTAACCATTTTAATTCTGTAAATAATAAAAACGCGCACCTAAAGCCAAAACAAGAATAGATTTTTCACATTCAACAGAATGGCGCCACAATACGAACGTTGTGGCGACATTGTGTTGCTGTGCAAGCGCGAGGCACGCATCTTTGCCTTCAAATGCATGCACTGCGATTACCAGACAACGGTCTTTCGCAGCTTCAAGGAGCATTTAAATAAGGCGCATGCGGAAGAGATGCGCAAGTTTGGGGCGAAAGAGGAGTCCGTCGAGCCTAAAACTCTATGCAACACAATTGACACGGCATTGGAGTGCCAACAAGAGATGGACAAGCAGCTGGCGACCGTAGAAGTGGAAGTGCAGCGAAAAGTCAGCCAGAACTTGCCAGCTGCAATCGAGTCGGAGCTGGACCTGGATGCTGCCTGGCAAGCGCAATTCAATACGTCCAGCAGCAGCAGTAGCAGCAGTAGCGACAGCGACAGCGATGTGCTGGACACAGCGGTAAGTCAATTTATTCTTTGCATGTCCTCCGGCTCAATCTGAATCTTAACACAGGCCGGCGATATGCCTGAGTTTTGGCTGCAGGAGCAGCCCGTCATGTTGTCGCTCATCGAGCAGCTGGAGAACGCCCGCCCGCTGTGGGACAACACACTGCTGGAGTACCGCAACTACAAGCGACGCGGTGAGCTGTGCGATCAAATTGCACGCCAGCTCAACGAACAATACAAGCTGCAGCTCAAGTGCCAGGAGATTGCGGACTATGCCAAAAAGCTGCGCGCTGCCTATGCCCAGGAGCAGCGCCGCCTTCACGACGCTGACGCTGTGGCTGCGACATCAGCAGCTTGGTATTACCAACGTTTGGGTTTTCTGGCCAACAGCGTGCGGCAGAGGCGCAGCAGCGCCCGGGCGGCGGCTGTTGCGCTGCCTGTGCCCCAGCTGACGCCTGAGCAGAACATCAAGTTTATAGAGCTGTATCGGCGCTGTCAGAGCATCTGGGACATGCAGGATCTGAGCTGCCGACTGCGGCATGCGCGTCTGGCGGCCAAGCAGCAGCTGCTGCAGCTGTGCCGCAGCGAGCTGGCGCAGGCCGAGAAACTGGAGCCGGCACAGCTGCAGCGCTACATCAAGCATCTGCGCAAGACCTATGCGCAGGAGAAGCTGCGTCGCCTGGAGTGCGAACGGGCTGGAGCGGCATATACGCCGGGCATACAATGCTATCAGCAGCTGCAGTTTCTGGACCCGCATCTGGCGCCGTTTCGCTGCACCGAATGCGACCAAATGATGCACAGCGTGGATGGCTTCAAGATGCACTGCGCCCAGCATAACGGCCGCTTGCCGTTCATCTGTCCGGTCTGCCAGCGCGGCTTTGCGCGCAGCGACAACTGCACCATACACCTGAGACGGCACACACAGGACTTCCAGCTGGAGTGTGCGGAGTGTGGCAAGCGCTTTGCCAATACCACGGATCTGCATGTGCATCAGCGGCAGCATACGGGCGAGAAGCCCTACTGCTGTGATGTCTGCGGTCAGCGCTTCGCCACCTGCTCGTTCTTTGTGCGGCATCGAAGGCGGCACCAGCAGCGACCCAAGGGCAAGTGCCATCTGTGCGGCAAGACCTTCTACGAGGTGTCCGTGCTGAACGATCACATCAAGGGCCATCTTAATGTGCGCGACAAGCAGTGCGATGTGTGCCGCAAGTGCTTCACCAGCGCCAAATATCTGCGCCAGCACAAGGAGATCCATGCGCCGCACAAGCGCTACGTCTGCAAAATCTGCGGCAAGGGCTTTGCCCAATATGCCGGCCTCAGCGGGCACATGAAGTCGCATGGAACGGTTGTGCGCGGCAAACCCAAGGCGCAGACCAGCCCCAGCCAAACCGGCAACAATACCGACACATTTCCAGACGACCTGACGCAATGGGACAGCCTGTCCGAAAGTCTCTAAGGCAAGATCACAGGAATGGGCGTAGTATTAGTTGTATAAAAGTAGTATGAGTATTATTATAGATACATTTATTTAAATTATTATACCAAGTTGCAGTCAATAATAAAAAGCTCAAACGTAGAGGCATATAGACTTGGGCATGGTTTAAGATGATCCAGTTTAAAAAATCAATAAATAACATAAAGCTATCGAAATTTTATAAAACGAAGCACAATATATCATAAAGTCCCTATCTATCGATACATATCTGTCTAACTATCGATACAAATTATACAAACAATCGCCTCTTTTGCACATATCTATTAGCGAAACCCCAGCTAAACTGTTCTTCGAAAAAAAAAAACAGAAAAAAATAGCAAAAAAAAGTGTAGTGTGCTTTTGGGCTTAGAAAAAAAATGTCCTTTTAGGCCCGAGCCAACTTTCAAGTGCCTAAGACAAGCCTCGATAAGTAATTTCTTCTAAATCGACGTCTTCGTAAGCTATAAATTTCTTGAATATGTTGAACCAGGTCAGATTTAAGCCTGTAATCCAGCTAAAACACATAGAATAAAATTTCTCATATTGATAATTCGGGCAAATCTCATCCGATTTTCACGAGGTTTGGCTATCTAGATCAATTTGGCATCTAAATCTGGCAACAGTATTCTTGATCAGAATTCATGCAAATATGATACTCTCAAATATCCTATACAGACATAGGTCAAAATTCCCCACCCTCATATCTTGGTATTATATATATAATATAGTTATTGGCTCCTGAATCACCTGCAGTTAAATATTTTCCATACTTGATAACCTCAAGAAATGTATTCCAAATTGTCCTAAAAAGCTTTAAAAAATGTGGTATTTTAAATAATCTTGAAGCGCAAAAAGTAGGCTACACATATTTCAGTGAAATCAATACGAATTTGAAACTTGGAACATGGTTGAGAGCGTTGCCATTGAACACTTCATCTATATGGCAACTCTGGCTATATCGTTAGCCTGGACACAAACAGAATTGCAATCTCTTAAATGGATTTGTTGGAAAAAAATGAATAATATAAAGTATAAAGTATAAGTAAGTATAATTTATAGATAAAAAGAATTAACACATGTTTTATATATATATATCTTTTTTATAGAGCAAACCAAAACAAGATATTCACTTGGGATGGGAGAGATTAAAGGGCGAGAGCAAGGCTTATCAATTTGATTAGCACACTTAAGAAGATATGACCGAGTGATAAGTCGGCCTATTAACCCAAAAAATACTCATTGTTTGACGATGGTTCAAATAGATTTTTTTAGACTAGCTCCATGTACCCATTGAAATTGGGTAAAAAGGGTATTATGGACTTGTGGAAATGTATGTAACAGGCGGAAGAGGGCATCCCATAAGGTATATGTATGTATATTCTTGCCCCGCTTCAACAGCCGAATCGAGCTAGTCGAGTGCGTGTGTATGAATGTTATCGATAGCTTCTTCGATTTTCATGTAATCGATACAATTCGATGACAAAATGCAAAGGAATCAGCATTTATTCGTTTAGAAGGAAGCAGAAGGAATGGTTGTAACGGCAGGGCATCTGCTGGTCGGGCACTCCCGACTAGAGCTGTTCTCATTGTTTTGATTAGCTGCCAGGGTAAACACAGATATGGCTGAAAATGGATACGGCTTAGTCGAAGGAGGAGGGGTGGGGGAGGGGGAGGGGGGAATGGAATTGCCACAGAGAGGCGATCGCCGGTCAACTGTTTAGCGCTTTATCGCCAATTTGTTGGGGCTGCCTACACGTACTCGTACTCGTACTCGATACCCCGTCCAGTCGAGTTGTATGGGATTTATTTCAGCATTTGTTTTGGTGCGCTTTTATCTTATCGGACAGCCGGTTGCGCCTGGCGAGCGAGGCGAACCAACCGTTGCCGATAAGAGGCCACACAGCACTAAGAATTTCAATAGTTCGATTCGGAAATTCGAGCTGCATGTGAATTGAAATCATGGCCGATCCCACTGCGTCATAGTTTGGCATCATTTTCTCGTAACGGACGAACGGCATCTGCTCGAAAAAGGGAGCGCAAGAGTGGGAGTGAAAGAGAGCGAGAGGGAGAGAGAGAGAACGAGAGTAAGGACAGGGCAGCTTGCGGTTAACGGAACAAAACACAATAACAAAAGCAAAGAAGGAACAACTACAACAACAACAACAACAAGAGCGCACAGTGGTGCACAGGTTACCGGAAATAAGCCCTTGACTCAAGCGGCAGAGGTAGGCATTTGCTTTTATTTAGGCTTACAGTGATGCCTGCCTTGGTTAAACCTTTGGGAAACTATTCATAGTGTGTTTTTAAGCAACAACAAATCGATGGGCAGCTGCGTTTTTATTATCTTGGGCAATACGAACTGTGAGTTCGTTTACAGTAGAGCCTTGTCAAGTTAGACAGCCAGCAAGAATTTCAGTCTTTGGTATATACATTTCTTTAGTATGTAGTAAGATATTAGTTATCTTTTTGTTATATTTACAGTCTGTCATTAGTAGTTTTGTTAAGTGCAACCATCTGGTAATTGTTCAAATTTCAAACAAAATTAAGAACAGCAACCGTTGCGAAAGATGTGCACATATAGGCAGGCTTGACTGTAGCAGCAGGGAACTACAATGAAGTACTTTATAAGCATATTGTATATACTTATTTATATGGCTGACATTTTCCGCATAGCTCGCACCACGGCGCGACGATAAGTCGCTCGCATCGCTGACGTCATCGACGCGCTTGCAGAAAAGGCAAAGTCGAAGCTGCGGAAGGAGTGCAAGAGGCGAGCGGTTGGGCGAGGGAGGCATGCGCAGGCGCTGTCACACATGCACGCACAACAACAGCAGCAACAACAGCAACAATAAGAAGAAAAAGAAGAGGAGAACATTCGATAAGCCGCCGCTGCACGCAGAGCCTCGAGTCGCGCGTCGTAGTCGAACTCGAACTCGAAGTCGAACTCGAAGTCAAATCGGATAGGGCAGCGCAGTGCAATGCAGGCTGGGGCCAGCAATGGGCCAGTGACGCCTGGCACGCCGGACTCGGCGCACATAATCATTGGCGCAGCTGGCTACGTGGCCCACGAGCGTCGTCAGCCACACCCCCCCAAGCGACTGATGAACTGTTTTCGCGATCGTTCGACAACAACATCCTCGAGTGCGCAGTATGCGCGCTCGCACAGCTCGGCGACGACGGCGGCGCTGCTGCGTCTGGAGAGCAGCGCCGGCTCCAGCCAGGCACTGGATCAGGCTGGCATTGCAACCGGCGGCGCTGGGACTGGTCGCCCGGAGGCGGTGGTGCTGCTGCGCGAGCTGCGCACCAAGCCGAACAAATTGACGCTGCTGAAGAGCAGCAGCACCAGAGATTTGACCCGCCTGCTGCTGGACGAGTCGTCGACGGCAACGGCGACGGCATTGCTGGTATCCAATGGCAGCCTGGACATGTGCTCGTCCAATGCCTCATCGGCGGGCAGTCCGGCGCAGGGGCGGGATCGCAACGGCAGCCGGGAGTGCTGCACGGTGTGCGGCAGCCGCTGGCACAATCTGAAGCAGCGCATGCATACGCTGGAGCAGGATCTGCAGGCGCAGGCCAGCTACAGTCAGGAGCTGGAGCAGAAGCTGGCCGACCTGAGCCGCCAGCTGGCCGAACTGTTGCAGGAGAAGCGCCAACCCGCCGCCGGAGCTGCCTCCGCCGGAGCTGGCAAACGTCATGGCGGGGCCGGCGGCGGCGGCATCACGCCCGTACGTCCCTCCAGACTGGCCGCCTGGATGAACTTGGCCAACTGGTGGAAGAGCCGTCCCAGCGTTGAGACGCTGCGCGAGCAGCGCATCTTCTTCGACGAGCCCTGCTTCGATACGGAGCTGGAGCTGGTCCTCAAGCACGAACAGCACCGGACTGTGCCGCGCATTGTCATCGATTGCTGTGATCTGATCGAGCAAAAGTATCGACGCTCCTCGCAGCCCGTGGAGGGCATTTATCGCCAGTGCGGCGATTACAATAAAATCCAAACGCTGCGCTTCAACATCGATGCCAACGACTATGATGCACTGCGTCGACCCGGCGTCGATATACACACACTCACCGGCGTGCTCAAGCTATTCCTGCGCGAGATCAAGAGCCCCCTGATCAGTGTTAACGAGGCCAAAACCTTCATTGGGCCGCCCAATCAATGGCGTAAGTCGCAACAGACCACAATTCGCATCGATCTCTAATCCAATCCCGCCCTCTTCGCTTTACGTTTTACAGTACTCACCGAGCAAAACCAGAAGCTGGACACGCTCAAGAGACTGATACGCTCGCTGCCAGAGATTAATCGGGACACCATGGATTATCTGTTTGGACACTTCAATCGGTGAGTTTCGATATAATCCATATGAGCTCCAGGCTTTTATACTCAAATATCCATCTCTCTCTCTCTCTCTGTCACGCTCTCTCGTGTAGACTCACCAAGGTACCGTTGCAGCAGATTAGCGCCGAAACGTTATCGATATCGATAACACCATCGATATTTCACACTGTGGCCCAGGGCGTGCACATGAATGACATACAGGAGCTGCTGCGCGAGGGCGAAACCCTGGCCGATTGTGTGAGGCTCATGATCGAGTACCATGGTCGCATTTTCGAGTAAGTGAAGCGAGCGCCCCCCACTCCAAAAAAAGCTTTTGTACCTGTGGTGCTGGTATCATTGGTGTTGGCTAACGTATTCTGCTCGTAAAGGCCGTTGTTTCCCGGCTCTAAGATGCTTCCGATATACATATATAAAGTTGTCTCGAACTTGTTTGCTAATTACTCAACTAAAACAAAACCAAAAATTCCCCATCAAAAACAAATCCTATCCGCACCCAATCCGTACTGCTCCCCATCGTCTCTACACAGATGCACGGCCGATCGTCGATTGAAGCGTCTGAGTGTGCGCAATTTGAAGAAGACGCTTTCCCAACCGGATTTACTATTTCATAACTTATTCTGATAGCGTGATGACACAAGAGCTCAACTTGACCCGATACGCTATACGTATTAGGATTATTGTACATATTGCATTAACGATTTTATATACTGTACATACCTATGAATATACTTATAAATATTCTTTTTGATATCGTTTTCGTTTGGAAATATGTGCAACCCAAGCCTGATTGATCAGTTACCCAGGTTTTCAGAAATGGAAAAAGTCCAAAATTGCTATTTAGAAAGCTGTGAACTTCTTTGCCTAGAAAGTTATTCAATATCTCTGGAGTGGATTAACGTGTATCTGATGTGCGATCGATAACTTATCGCTTATCGATAACACGCTTGCGATTAAAGTTAATCACAATAGACGTTAGAGATGGAAGTTGACCGGCCTAAACTTAGCTATCGATAATTCTACACAAGGATATTTACACTATCGATAAGTTTTCAATGGACACTTTTGATAGCTTTGTTAAATTTGTGATTCTTTTTCTTACAATCAAATTAGCTCAAGAACGAGCGAGTGAGTCACGAGAGAGAGAGAGGGAGAGAGAGAGGGAGAGAGAGAGAGAGAGAAAGAGAGAGAAGCAAACGTAGATAGCAGAAAAGAGACGATGCACAAAGCCTGGCCTTAAAGAAATGTCATGCAATGCATTTGCTATATGTATATGTATATATTATATAATTATGTATATTTAGATATAAATTTTTGTTTATTTTGAACAGCTGCATAACATTAATTATACGATTTGCGAGTGTGCATTAAAGGGTGTGCTTCAAGTGCAGGTTTTTAGGGAAGAGCCTATGATTTGTTTCCTTTTCTTGTTTAACGTATTCGTACAGTCTACATGTCTCTAGAACTAAGTACCATACAATAATTGAAATACCAACTGGTTTTACAGTGCTTAGCTAAATATGTATGGTATATGTATATATATATACTCATTGATATATATATTCATTGATATATATATAATGTGTGTATGCATATTTGTTTAGCAATACTTTTGCTGGCTTTCACTTTGACTGTTCAGCTTTAACATTAGACTAAGTAATTAATAAATATTTTTGTTGATATATATATATATGTGTGTATATATAAATATTTGTTTCATCAGAGGGTTGTACATGGTATTGTATTGTGTTTATACAGATACATATATATATATATATATATATATATATATCATAATCTATTGAATTCTGGTATTCAATTTAAAAATAATAATAATGACAAACATTCGTTACACGATCACAATGTTGGGTCTAATATATATATATATATATATGTATACATATATGTATGTTTGTGATGTATATATGTTGATGTATGTATGCATGTATGCTTACATGACTCAGAATAAACAACTGAATGCATATATGATAAATATACATACACGAAATTAGATACATATATTAAAGGCACAGGAATCGATACACACATATGGGTCTGAGGTCTTCTAAGAAATTATATATATATATGTATATATAATTATTATCATATTGCATTGAATTAGAGAACTGAATGCAAATGGAAACTGAATATACAAATTGTGAGTGCCATTCATTTTGTTATTCATTCACATACATGTAAGTACATTTTTTGTATGCCAATTTGAACAGTTGTATCAGTAAATATTTTTCTTTTTGATATTGGTTCGCTCGAACTTTTGCGAAGGCCCTATTTGAAGAAGGGATTCTTGGAGGCCGAGGATTTCATGGTGCACAGGATCTGACGCTCCAGCTGAAAGTCATAGTCGAGCGTTTTCAGCAACGATGAGATTTCTGGCAGTGTAGGCAACTGTTGTTAAAGAGATTCGTTTTAATTATTTTCATCACATACATCAACTAGAAACTGGACTCACTTCAGTCATCAGCTGGCTGCGCTGCAGCATTGCATGCATGGCAAATGGCACGCCCTCCAGCTCGGTATAGGTGCCCAGCGTGCCGATCCCGAAGTGGCCAGCACGGCCAGCTGTTCCTGCTCCCACTCCTGCTCCTGACGTCGACGCCGGACGCGGCGGCGCTGGCCGCTGTGGCGAATTGATTTGATAGTGCGCCTGGATCTCCTCATAGTCATGATGCTCAGTCGTCGCAGGCACCTGCGGCAGCTGCCAACAAAAGGGATTCGTATTAACAAACTTTCACAAAAACAAAGCCCTATTACAACTTCTTTCAGTATGCTGACTAATCGAAAAGAAGAACAACTCTTTGGTCTATTGACAAACTCAAACTCTTCTTGGAAACTCCGTAGAGTTACATCTTCCGGAACAAATGCCTTATATCCCGACTAGAAGCATAAAAACGACAGCTCTTTGTACTCTCTACAGATCTTAGACAATCTCTCCTCCTCCAGATAATCGAATAGATCTAACGACTGGAAGCATAAAAAACCTATTCGAAGAGTTCATCGTTAAGGACCTTAATTTTGTCCCTTTGGCACCTATAGAGGAATCCTCCACTTATTCTAAAAAAAACGACAGCTCTTTGTACTTTCAACAGATCTTAGACAATCTCTCCTCCTCCAGATAATCGAATAGATCTTAACACAATATATTACGGACTCACCGGTCCACGTGAGCTGCGCTGGCCTTGCAAATTGAGGCGATTCAGTGCCTGCTCCACTTCACAGCCGTTGCCCGGCACGGGCGGGGGCAGGCGCACCGGAATGGCACCCGTTTTATAACAGATCAGGACACCATTGATATCGCCGGCAAGCTTAAAGCCATCGGGCGCTATCTTAAGCTTGGAGCAGAGTATTATGTCGGTGACGGCCTGGACGACAGTGCCGCGTTTGGACAGCTTGTAGGCGATCTGACGTTTGCGCCACGCCTTCTGATCGGTGTCCGCGGTGCGGGAGAGCAGCGAGAATTCCTTGGGCGGCGGCACCTTCTCGGCTATGACTCTGCAGGGACAGTTGATAAGGTTTAGATTTGTGTACATATTTATTTTATTGAGCACACTTACTTGAGCGTCTCCACGACGTATTCGGGCAGGCCCTCGGATTTGGATAGGCACAAATAGCGTGTGGTTTGTCGTCCAAAGAGTATGTTATTTTCACGCCAAAGATCCGCATCCGCATCCTGATCATATGTCCGATGTATGGCATTAAAGTTCTTTGGGCAACTATATCAAATAGAATTGAATATAATTGAGGTTATGACATCTGCTTGATTAATGGCCCATTTATGAGAGCGAGTGGAAGAGGTCATGGAACTAGTTCAATTAGCCTAAGGTCGCTCAAGCGACCCTTAGACAATTTATGGACAAGCTCTTCTTAGAGCGAGAGAGAGAGAGAGCAGTTCATTGAACTAGTTCTTTATGACTGTGAATTGAATAACTAGTTCAATTAGCATAAGTTCAAGCGACCCCTAGACAATCTTCTTAGAGCGAGACTAAGCAGTTCATTGAACTAGTTCAGCAAGTTCTGAAGGCTGTTTACGGCAAAGAAAGTGAACGACTCGGGAATATCCTGTAATAAATGAACTTAATGCTATTTGTTCGGTTAGATCGAGATTTTAGATCAAACAACTTTACAAGTTCCTACAACTACAACTTCCGACTGGAAATATAACTTTGTTAGAGTGAGACGAAAGATTAAAGCCTACGTATCCAATTTGACATATATCTATCTATATATCATTCTAATTTTCGAGTTTTTTTTCTTCAAACAAACAAAGCTGGCAAAACTAAAGTCCAGTCTACAAAAGAGAAACTTTACTAAACGTCTAGCAAAATATCTACGGGATTATAAATACGGATTCTTGGCACTTCCGGCTTGGGCAGTGCATTGACCTTTAATCGATCAGCCACAGTCTATATATGTACATATAAAATGATATCACTTACCGGTCGAAGTCCTCGACAATGTGCAGAGAGGTAATTGGCCGATTGTCCGGCAGAAAGTTCCGGATCGAATTGAACACATTCATGGGGCTGGTCGCGGAGCCATTCGAAGCCGCCGCCGCCGCCGTCTGCGCTGAGGCTGGGCCGAGCAGGCCGTTGGGCGGCAGAGCCGTGTTGACGGCCAGAGCCGTGCTTCCGCTCTGGATGTGCTTGCCGGCCTTGTTCATGTCCAGGCGGCGACTGTTGGCCAAGTTTGTGGGTGAGAAAATCGCGCCTATCGCCGGCTGCCGGATGCGCTGTTTGCGTTCGAGCTTCGAGCTGCTTGAATAAAACAGATACACGTGAGCATATGCACGGAGGATATGTTAGTTATGTATGCTTAATTCTTTGCAGTCTCAAATTTCCGACACATTACTCATACGCCTCATATGCCGACTTTGCGAACCGATTTTCAATGACAGCGTTCAATATTTTCTGAATGGGCATTTCCCCAACTCTGATTCATAATCGACCTTATAATAAAAACAAAAACCAAAAAACAAACCAAAAACAAAAACAAATCTAAAGGCAAACTTATTGTTATTTTTATTGTTAACGGCAAAGTTTCTCTTTTTGCACTCAGCAGAACAAAAACAAACAAATGCGCCCGACGGGCTCAAGTGCGCACATTTTTATACCCTGTACACACGGCCAATGGTTAAAGAGGGTATCATGTTTCTGGGCAAGCGTTTGTAACATGCATCGATCCAAGCAAGCCCAGCTGTATTAATCCGGGTATATGTATAGTATATATATATGTATACTCGTATACTATACGCTAAGCAAACTTATCGTTTATCGATAACTCTCATTTTCTTAATATCGATAAATATCGATTTGGAAACTTTGTTTAAAAGCAATATAAGAGCGAGATACGGCAAACTTGATGTTTAGATGCTTAAACAGATAAAGCATATTTATATTTTTGGATACCTCTCACTTTTTTCCCCCAAAAACTGTAATCAACTCATTTTAAAAGGTAGCATTTTGGAACTTCGGTATATGCACACTTTTCAACGCTCAATTTAGGCCATGAAAACTTAACGGAGATCGGACAATAAGCACCGAGAACGGGGCTAAGGGAAGAATGTTTTCGTGTATAGAAGAGAGCTAGAATGTTTGTGAAAAGTGCAGGGTATCTCCTGGCCAGGCACGCCCAGCTAGCGCACTCTTGCTATACCCTAACATGTGGAGCGGCAGCAGCAACTTTCTTATCAAGCAGCCTTTTGAAAGAAATTAGTTGTTGTTTTGATAAGCCAGGTTTTGCGTACACCTCAAAAGAAGTAGAAAGTGCCGGACGTGACGGAATAGCATGCAAATAAACCAAATTTGGGAACTGAAGCTTCAATTGTTTAAACAAATTTCACATTTTTTTTGGCCTTTGAAAACCGAGTATACAAAACGCGAAAAAGTGTCTTGAAAGAATTCAGAATTCAAATATACATATATGATAAAAGATCTTTTACAAATCACAGAACATGTTGGAAAAAAAAACTACAAAAACCAAATTATCACGATTACGTCAAGGTCTTGACAAACACGTACGCCAAATTTAAACGTGATTTGTTGTACAGTGTATTGAACCCAAAAGTAAGCTTTTTTTATCTAAACTATCGGAACCTACTAAACTAAGCTCAAAAAAATATACCTTTTATATAGTTACCCGACATATTTCTTTAGGCAACTAAATAAGGTAGATTATAATTGATAGAATTGCATTATCTTTCTTATACCTTTCAGGCGTTAGGGTGTTTAAGCTTCGGTGTGCCGTTTTCTTCGTGTTATCATTGACAAATTGAATATTCATAAGCGATTTGCTTAGATAAGCAAAAGCGCTGAAATTTGATCAAGTACTATGTAAACATAATTAACTTATGCGAAAAGCTTGCACATGCATGCACATGCACGTTTGTTTACGTTTATTCCGGTCTGTGTGTACTCGGCCAGTGCTGCCAAGCAAGATAAAGCTAATTATATGTCGAGCAAAGCTAACAACATGATTAATTAATCAATTATATTGTACTCTTGGGATTTCGCTCAATCCCAAATGCAATATTTGATAACCCGCACTATTTAACTACATACATATATGTGTGTATGTATGTATACTTCATATTTGTATGTTTACATAGCTGACGTCATGACTTTCAGTAGCCAAACCTGCGACTCTAAAGCCATATATTAATGTATTTTATAGCTTTGATAATGAGGAAAACAGGAATGGCAAGCTCAGCGGATAGATAAGTATTGATAATTTACCCAGATATATGTATCATCATTTCGCATTATTTTTATTGTGCGAAATTTAAAAAAGGCCGCAAAAAAGCCAAAATATGCACAAGAAAGTTTGAATTGCCGCTGTTTCTAGCCAGATTTGACTAGATTTGGCAGCACTGCGAATGAAGAGGAAGCAGCGTTAAAGCAGAGCAGCAGAAGCTTCGCGTTTGTTTGTCTGACACTCGATCTGCTTCATTTGCTGATAAGAGTCAAGAGTCAAGGTGCTAATAAAATAGCAGATAATGCAATGAAAATCACACATACACACACACGCACACACTGGCAGAATCTCATTCATAGAGCAGCCTTCAAGAGCTTTGAGTCATCACAATAATTTTGAGGGGGGAAAAAGGCAACGCAGCACAACCTCAAAAAGTCGCAGCTGGACGGCGCAATGAAGAAACCTCCAAATATGACTAAGGTCTAAGTAGGTGGAGGGGCATGGGGGCCAAGTGCAAGACAAAGAACAATAAACTGCAGTACGTGACAAGGGCCAAAACCGTGGTGTAAGACAAGCTGACAGACAAAGAGCAAAAACAGCAGCCGTTAACTAACACTCGCTCGCTCATACATACGCTTACCCGTTCACCCGCGCTCGCTCCCACTTCAGCATACACACATGCACACACACACACAAACAGACAGGCACTAAATAAAAATTACGAGTTTTGAGTGAAAAGAAGAATTTTTCGGGCGCATTTCGCAATTTGAATAGCACAAAAATAGAAACGTTTTATATAGTTGAGAGTTTTTAGTGTTGCTTCTTGCGCACACAAATCAAATTTGAAGCGTAAATTGCAGGGCAACTAATTGAAAATGAAAGGCAGCAGCAGAGCAGCGACAGCGACAGCAGCAGTCGGCGTCGTTGGCGGCAGCATCAGTATGCCGCTGTACACATATAAACACACACGCATACATACATAGATAGCCGCACATAATTAGCATTCACTGCTGCTGCTGCTGCTGATGCAGCAGTTCATTCTTATAAGATTGAAGTTTGAGTGAATGCAGAAAAGCTTCGCGTTGCTGCGCTGACAACAACAACCGCAACAGCAGCAGTTGCAGTTGCAGCGGCAGCGGTCGCCGCAGCACCAATACCAATTAATAAATAAATTTGTGTTGCTCATTGGTTACGTACCTTTTTCACTGTTTGCGTCAGGTATATGAATTACATTTAATTGTACATTTATTGTTAGCCTTGTTGCTATTTTTAATACACAATTGCACTTTTTTTTCGTAGACATAAAAGAAATAACAAAAAAAATACGCTGAGATTGTTTAGCGCCCGCCGCCCGCACACTCCGTCAGCTGTGGATAATTAAAATCAACTAATGCCAGTGTGGCCGTATTCAACTCTCTGCTCTTTGGGCTGGTTCGATAAAGAACATTTTACTTAGTCCAAGATCGAACTTGTTCAATGGTGCACGAAGTATTGAACTAAAACAAACTATTTGTTCAATAGCTCACGAAGTATTGAACTAAAAGAACTTTTTGTTCAATTGCTCACAAAGTGTTGAACTAAAAGAATTTCTTCAGCGCATAAAATGTGTTGTTTGAAAACAATTTTAAAATGTATGCTTTTTTTAAAACGTTTCGCGGCTCTAGCTCACCATGTATAATATAATAAAATAATGCTCAGCTTCGACTTGATCAGTTCAACGATATTTGTTCGCCCGCATTGAGTATATCGATATTCAAATTAATCAGCGACTTGTATGCAAAAATCGATACAAAATCAACAATCTCGCTTTAACCTGATGCTCTATACGCGGATTTGAAGCAAACAAATTTGAACCTGATGGAAAAAGCCATGGAAGCGATTGCAATACCCAACATTGATGCATATCGGCGTCTGCTGAACAAGGCTGTCTCCCAGCTGCTGCTGGACAAAGGCGCCGCCCTGGCCAGCAATCAATGCCTTGAAACGCTAACCCAAATGATGCAGGCGCGTAAGTGTGAACTATTTTACTATGCACACTTGTGTGTATTAAAATATTCCATTTGCAGTGATCGTAGAGATTGGCAATTCGGCACACAACTACTGCGAGCTAGGCGGCCGCACCATGCCCACCGTGGGCGACGTCAGCCTGGCGCTCATCAACATGGGCATCAACATAAACAGCCTGGAGCCGTATGTGCGCCGTGGCAATCATGTGCCGATACCGCTGCCATCACAGCAAACCCAACAGCGTCAGTTGAGTCTGCTGCAGGCGGGCAGCAAGGCGTCCCATCCGCATTACGTGCCCAGCTATTTGCCGGCAATGCCCGATCCTCATGCCTATATTCGTACGCCCACGCACAAGCAGCCCGTAACCGAATACGAGGCAATTCGGGAAAAGGCGGCCAGTCAGAAGCGTGACGTTGAGAAGGCGCTGACCAAATTCCTGTGCAAAACAACAGAGACCAACAATCTCTTTCCCACCGAGGACAACATGTTTCCATGTAAGTGTGCGCTGCGCTTTTTTCTTGGTTCTTCGTTTAAATGTTTTGGATTCCTTTTCTAAATGCAACAGTAATTGCCTGTAAGCCCGCCTTTCCGGCCTATGCAGCTGCCTTGAATCCCACTGATCAGGTGTTTGACTTTGAAGAGCTGGAGTACCACTACTTGGTGGCCAATCGTACGGAAGATGTGCCCAGTAAAGGTCGGTCCGAATTGCACACAATAGATATTCCTTCCTACTAACACAGGCTCTACTTTCATTTGCAGAGGAGGGCGAGGAGGGGGACAGTGAAAATGAGGAACTGGATGGCGACAAGTCCAAGGAGGAGAAGCCCGAGCTGGAGATCAAGCCCAATTCAACAACAAATAAAGCTATTTTAGACAATCCCAATATAGACAATCCCTACTTGCGTGCCGCCACACTGCCCAAGCGCTCCAAGCTGAACAGTGAGAGCACTACGCCACGCATGCTGCCCTCACGTAGTCTGCACTCGGCTTCACCCACGACACCGACGCCCTCAACTCTAGAGATAACCAAAAGTAGTGTTTAATTATAATCATAAGTAGATGCATTGTAGTTGTGTTTAGTTTGTAAAAAAAATATTGGATAAACAAACTCTTTTTTTTAACGATAGTTCGTGTTTTTGTATAAAAGTGTGTTAGGTGGCAACGCTGCGGCAACAAACAGCTGTTTTGATATAAAAATACTTTTTTCTTATCGATAGTTCGTGCTATTGCATAAATGGTGTGTTGATGGCAGCGCTGCGGCAACCATCAGCTGTTTACCAGGCCGCAGCAGCATTGCACAGCATTTAACATTTTACCAAGTTGAATTAATAAACTTAGTTTTAAAAGTCTTTACTAACTTAAAAAGCCACCAAATTGTTGTTGTTTTCGGTGCTTACAAGCGGCTGCTGTACATGAAGTAAACCTATTAGCGCTCAAACGTGCTCAACATGAATTTCCTGCGCCAAACATTTAACGTTACGAAACAATTGACGGCACAAGGTAAGTTTCTGACAAAAAACCCATATTTAAAACATTGCTTTGCACTATTTATTCACATTCCGGTCGCGAGCACACTGCTTGCCAACTGCTTGCCAATTGCCAACCATGTGAGGCAGCCGCTAGCCGCTTGCGCACATCCTTTCCCTCCTTTCCCAATTGGTGACTGTGCGCATTTTGTGTTTATCCAAGGATCCTGCGTTCCATTGTGTGCACAATGATTTGTATTGTCTCTTGTTTGCCTACGATCTCAACTCTTTTGCATGGGCGCGCGTGGCCGGCTTGCGACCCCGTCGCCCGTCTGCCAGTTCCCTATTACCCCCCTCCCTTCCTTGTGTCTAGTCTGTGAATATTTTTATAGGCATTTTCTCATGTGAGTTTCCTGCTTGTGTGTTTTAATGTGCCCTTGCAAAAGGATATCAAAACTCTTCTCGAAGCCTACAAAGTGTATAAATGAATATGCATATAGATATATGCATATATATATATCCATTGCAACGAGCGGCAAAAAAAATGGGTTTGTGAATGAAAAACTTCAAATTTTCATCATGTTCAACATATATTAACAACATCTTTTCAATATATAGGTTGGACAAAACCCAAGTTCCTGTATGGAAAACGTTTCTGTTCTTCAAAATAACTTCAGCAAACTCTGCCAGTGCGATCACGTCCGTTTTTATACCCTGAACCCATTGAAAATGGGTAAAAAGGGTATAATGTGTTTGTGCAAAATGTAAATGCATGTAACAGGCAGAAGGAAGCATCTCCGACCCCATAAAGTATATACATATATACTTAATCAGCATCAACAGCCGAGTCGATCTAGCCAGGTCCGTCTGTCCGTCCGTCCGCCTGTCCGTCCGTATGTATGAACGCAAGAGCTAGAGACTTGAAATTTTAGCTGTAGGCCCTCCTAGTGCCTGCCCAGATCGAGTTTATTTCCGATATTCGATAACTTGTCCCGTTTCCAAGTAATCGATAAAAATCGATATCGAAATCCTATTTTTTGAGCAATTTTGGTAAATTATAAAAGCTTGACATGTAGCTTCTACAATAGTATATACAGATGAGGTATCTTTCAAGGAAGCAGATGGTTCAGGGTATCCCCAAGTCGTGCACTCCCGACTGAAGCACTCTTACTTGTTCTGCTTGTTTTAATTAAAATTCACACCAAAATCCGCATAACATGCGGCCCACCATTAACAATAGGAATTTGCATGACATGCACACAATAACGAGAAAAACAACGATAACAAAAAAAGTAAAAAAGGACACACACAGGTGCGCTCGGGTCAGTTGCGGATCGCCGCGGCGGACAATGCTCGGAGCTGTGATTGGCATAGTTCTTGTTGTGCGCCTGCTCCCATTGTTAACGATTGTCCAGCGTTATGGTAATTATTACCTGTGTCTGTGCGTGTGGCATTTAATTAAAAATTGTTGTCGTTTTAGATTTTGAGATGCAGTACAGTCCAGTCCAGTCCAGTCTAGTCCAGAGTCCAGCTGAACAGAAATCTGAGTCAACCCCCGTCCGGGGTTAAAGGTTTTCAATCATAAAAGGCTTGAGAACTGCATTTGCCGCTGACCCACAGCCGCGTCATTTGGCTGCAATTATTTGGGATGCAAGCAAAAAGAAAATAACCTTATATGTATATATGATATATGGATGGATAGATGGATAGTTGGATGTATGGATGTATGGATGTGCGCAGCATAACAATTATTTTGCGATTTTCACAGAGATTAGCCACAACAAAAGGCGAATGGCCATTGTTGGTTGGGCATTTGCAACTGGCCAACTGTTTCTGACCCTTTTGTCTGTCGAGTCTGTTCTCTCGTTTGTGTCAAATGTTTTAAGCCGCTCGCTGCGGCTGCGCTCACACATGCGGCAGCTACTATATAGAATTTATATACATATATGTATATGTACACACATATTTAATTGGTACAGTTGTGTCCACTTGCACTGTATATGCTGTGTGGTTGTTAAAGGGCGAAAGACTTTCCAAAGTTGTTGCTTCAGTGCAAAGCACACAGTAAGCGGACTCTTGCAATTCCCAACAAGTTAAAGCTTCGCAGAGGGGAGAACTAGCGAACCTTGCGTTTATACCTTGTTCTCAGCTCTCTCTCTCCTTTACATTGCAGCTCTGCAGAGCAACTATTTGTGCGCCGCATTGCGTGGCATGGCATCGTTGAATCAAATGCATCGCACTGGACCGCATATAAAGACGCGTCCGCCACGTCAGCCGCTGGATGGTAAGCCCTTTGCCAAGGGCGTTGTGCTCAAAACGCTGATCAAGAAGCCAAAGAAACCAAACTCGGCGAATCGTAAATGCGCGCTGGTGCGTTTATCCACCGGCAAGGAGATGGTCGCCTATATACCCGGCATTGGACACAATCTGCAGGAGCATAATATTGTGCTGTGTCGCGTCGGACGGCTGCAGGATGTGCCCGGCGTCAAGCTGAAGGCGGTGCGCGGTGTCTACGACCTGGCGCATGTTATCAAGAAGGGCCAATAACAACTAACTACCATGTAATTCACTTCCATAAAGAAAACAAACCAAATGTTCAATTCTTTGAGTGCCTATATTATTTTTATTTTTTTTTATGGAAAATTATGCAGCTCAGCCGGCTTAGTGTAAGTAGCCAATACACACGCACACACACACACACACACGACAAGTGAGCTCTGGCCTCGCCTCATCCCAACTTGTCTTGCCGTAATCTTAAGTCAACAGGCCAATTGCGGGCCAGACAATTGGCCAGTGTTGCCAACTGCGAAAAAAACAAAAGGGAGCTAAATTCCATGTTAAAAATAGCTAGAAATAGCCTGAGCCATGTTCAAAATAGCTAGAAATAGCCTGAGCATGAATTGGACTTCAAATCTTTCCGGCTGAAATTTGCCAAATTTAGCCAGAAATTAGCTGATTTCGCACCTCCTTCCCATAACGGCATTTTTACGCTTTAGCCGGCAAATCCCTTTTTGAAGAAACTGCCCGTCTTTACTTTTTAACAGAATTTGCACAAATTTTATGCCAAATAATCGTTAGGCGAAATGGGCGTCGACCGGCCACGCCACATTTTCACAGTACGCAGAGCCTCGCCTCGCCCGTGTTACAGGATACGACAAATTTTGAATAGGCATTGGACAAGGTTGTCGAGCATCTGGGCTGCATGATAACATCTGTATTAAATTAATCACATATTCAAGCTTCCAAAGGATTTTGGCAAAATGAAAATTCCGCTATTAATCTTTCTGGTGATACTGAATATCTTGGTAGTCTTGTTATAGAGTTAAAAGCCAACATATACGAGTATAAGACATTAATTAATCAGGAATTCAAATGCAACTTGAGGTCCGACCAACTGCAGTGCATAGATAATGATTTTCAGATGTGATTACATTTTATCACTCATTAATTGATTTCACATTAAAACTGTTGTCTATTGTGGCGTTGTTGAGGCGGGTAAGTTAAGTTCTTTATTTATGGCATTTGTTTGTTGCTTTGTGTTGGGCGTTTTATTAACAATTTAACTTTGCCTGACCTAAATCGCAGGCTTTAATTGTGTTTAACTGGCAACGCCATTCTGAGATTCACTAACTGGATGGCAACTACGAAAAAATGGCCGTCGTTATATGCTAAAGTACGTGCGTGAATATGGACGTACGTTGAACGCTGTATCAACACGTTACGCAACAGTTGCAACAGCAGCCAAGACAAACGATCAAGATGTCCGCCATGACAAAGTGTCCACTGTAGTATATGCATGTATGTTAGTACGTCGGTGCACCAAATATAAGCGATCAAGCTTACCTTATTAACTAGCACTTTACATATTTTCCTTTAAAACTTCAACAGTGGCGTGCTATCAACTCGTTACGCAACAGTTGGCAGCCCTGACAAAATGGCCGCCATGATGGGCAAAATTTATAGAGCGCATCTGTGAACGCGGTATGCAACGGTTATGTATCAGCAACATATAATCAATATGGCAACCTTATAAGCATAAATTGTATATTCCGCAAACAAACAACCTGTTACGCAACTGTTGTGTTGAGAATATATGTACATATGTATGTGCAATCAAGATGGCATCCATGAAAATGTAGCCACCACATTTAATAATTCAGCTCATTACATATTATCAATATGGCAACCTTATAAGCATGAATATGTTCCGCAAACAAACAACCTGTTACGCAACTGTTGTGTTGAATATATGTATGTACATATGTATATACAATCAAGATGGCATCCATTAATATTGAGTCACCACGTTTAACTCTGAATTGTGCGGGTGCGTGTGTTAAATAAAAATTATATATTCCTGTGAATAACGCATTTAAATAACGAAATGTCAAACGCTTATACATAACTGTGGGAAGCTCTTTGTCTACAATTACAACTCTTTTCATAGTACCAATGGTAAGTGAATTTTTAGCCCTTTTTGTGTCGGTAGCCATCAAAGCCATGGTAAACGGTTAACTGTTAACCAGATACACGGAAACAGTTAAACAAACACACGTCCAGCGATCGTTTTATGAAAGCCGACGGACATTGCAGTCCCACGATGACATTTCACTGCTGACCACGAAAAATCCTTTCGGCCCAAAAGTCTAGGCGACACTCGCTCAACAATGGCCAGCAGCGTTACCGTTAACCGTTAGCACAGTGCCTGCCTGATTGAGCCATTATGACGAAGACGCTGACGTAGACGGAGACGAAGTCGCAGACGCAGACGAGGCGAGCGACAGTTTTTGTCGCTTCTTTTGCGCTGCTGTTCTTTGTTTTTGCGTCGTTCGCTAATTTTATGCTGAGTCAAGTTGGCTAACATGCAGCCAAATCCCTTTGTACTTAAGCGTGCATAATTTTTATCAATAAAAATGCCATTGTGCACACCCACACAGACACACTCTCTCACAGACACACACATATAGAGAGAGAGCCTAGTATATGCGATAAGCACTAATCATCCTGTAGGACACGTTGGCACTTCCCTTGAAATCGTACCGCAACGGTTCTTTGTTTTTTCGTAATAACTGTAAAATTTGGCAAAATGACAAATGATTAGCTGGCCAAAGGACAGTCATGCGAATGTTCACACATTCCTAAACAATCCTGGCCATTATCTTGATCACATATTTAAATTAAATGCAATAACAATTGGCTTAAAAAAAAAACCCAAAGTTAGTAGAAAAAATTATCCTTTGAAAAAGAAGCCTTACTTAAAATATATGTTAGTGGAAAAAATCGTATAAAACTTTTATATTAGCTCGGTTTACGTATCGAACCAGTTTCCAATTTTGAGATTCGGTTCATGAACCTGATTTTCCACATTGACAAACCAAGCATTTTATTAAAACGTTTAAATTTGAATGCAATAATTCAATTTTAGTTGATTGCCCGTTCTACTGAAAATATTTTCATAAATCTGTAGCTAAATTTGAGTATTTGTTAAACGTTTGAATCCGAAAACTTGAATGTGATAATAGGAAATCGTCTTTGTTTCTCCTAACTATGAAAAAAGCGAGCACATTTGCTTTTATTATATTAAGTTGAGGATATAGATATAGATATAGATATAGATATAGATATAGATATAGATATAGATATAGATATAGATATAGATATAGATATAGATATAGATATAGATATAGATATAGATATAGATATAGATATAGATATAGATATAGATATAGATATAGATATAGATATAGATATAGATATAGATATAGATATAGATATAGATATAGATATAGATATAGATATAGATATAGATATAGATATAGATATAGATATAGATATAGATATAGATATAGATATAGATATAGATATAGATATAGATATAGATATAGATATAGATATAGATATAGATATAGATATAGATATAGATATAGATATAGATATAGATATAGATATAGATATAGATATAGATATAGATATAGATATAGATATAGATATAGATATAGATATAGATATAGATATAGATATAGATATAGATATAGATATAGATATAGATATAGATATAGATATAGATATAGATATAGATATAGATATAGATATAGATATAGATATAGATATAGACACATATGCACTAGCCTCAAATTCGAGCACAGATTCTCCTAAATGAAAGGGTTATTTGAACAACAAAACTTCTTTAAACTTTACGTACGGCTTTCTTAATGTCTACCTTAAGTTGAAGCTATAAATTATGCTAACAAATTACGCAAAGTTTGTCAGGGAAACAGCATTTAACTAAATGCTAGCATAAATCGTTGTCTAGCTTTAGGACAGCTTTAAATGAAAGTCGTCTGACCCTTTTGGGATCTTTAATTGCGGTTGTCCTGACATTTTGCTAAGGGGTTGGCAGAAGGATTGCTCTGTAGATTGTCAAACGGTTTGTTTAATTTTCGACACGTGCTCTGGACTTTGGGGTTGATTGGTTGCATGAATATGAACATAAAATCGCAACCCCGTTGCTCGTGCGGCAATTTCAACCCCCTTCGTTGCTTCGTGTACAACCCTTGCTCAACCACAAAATGGAGTTACGCTCGGAAATTTAATTCCTGAGCACAAATGGCGTTTGATATACCATCCTTTTTTTTTGCGGGTTCCTTGGGCCGGCTAAGCTCCAGTCCACGGGGAACGATCGTTATGCGGAAAAGAATGAAGACAACACAAATCCAAACAACAGCAGAACGATCTAATTGCCAAATACTTTGTATTCTTTTACCATTTTCCATTTAACAAGAATAGATTGGCAAGTCAAATAATGATGCATAACCCTTGAGGGGCAAGTGCCAAAAAAAAAAAGATGCTGCAACACAGATAATCCACAACGAACAACATCATTTTCGTCTAATCAATTTGCTAAAGAATGCAACGGCACAAGAGTAGACTCTTAAAAAAAACATAAAAATAGAGATCAGACTGGCATTCAGTTGAAATGTCAAGAGATCTCCGAGATGCCAACAAACAACGGGCGGGCGTTAACCGCACAAAAGGTCGATCGTGTGCCTTCCACAGCACAAGCAGCCAATTGTCTGGGTATCTCGTCGTGTGTGTATGTGTGTGTGTGTGTGCCTTGTGTGTGTGTGTGTGTATAGTCTTGGCCACGTGTAGCGCACACTCCAATGGCAACGCATCGATCGTTGGGCAGGTGAGAATTCTGGCATTGGCATTTGATTTCAACCCCTTTTGCCAATGCTCGTGGTGATCGTGCAGTTTGATACCCTACGATTCGCCACCTTTATCAATGTTGACATATCACCAAAAACTGTTAACTGCGAATCGCAGAATTCAATTTGTGTTTACTCATCGCCATAATCCTTATGAGGCGACACGATCCTTCGTTTGATCGCATGCCAAACGTTTGCCCAGCACGTGTCTTTGTATTGTTCACATTTAGAGAAGTTTGCCTTTCATTAAAGAGGAGCCTGGATCTACTAAAGTATCTAATCGTTGATGGAGCAGTGATCATTGCCAGATCAGTCCAATTTGTTGCTCGCGCCGGAGGCTTTCACCCAAAGTGCAGGCATTAAAGACTAGGCTAGATCTGCGTGCAATGCCGATCTAGTTAACCTTGCTTTAAGCGGACTTTATCGGTGATTGTTGGAGGTCTACCGTTACCCAATTCCATTTGTTTATCTGATGCTCTTACTTATCTTTAAATGTACTTAATTGTTGGTTGATCAATGATCTTTAAGTTAATAAACATATTACCCAACGATCTTGTAAACTATTTTTAAGAAAATTTTATTGGAGACTGTTGACTAGCTTAATAATAATCCAACTGTTTTGTGAGATATGTTGATCAGCGAAAGTTAAACAGTCCAATATGCAAAAACTGATCTTACTGATCTAGTCAACTCCGAGTGGGCTTGATGAGTGCTTGATCAGCGATCGTTGCGTTAAGCTTGAAGTATTAAGCTGAAAACTAAGCCTAACGGTTGGGGGTTTGATCAGTGCTTGACCGTGAGTGCAGTGATCGTTGCTTAGACCAATTTGTTGATATGTTAATC
Organism: Drosophila ezoana; assembly: GCA_035045725.1. Lineage (NCBI taxonomy): Eukaryota > Metazoa > Arthropoda > Insecta > Diptera > Drosophilidae > Drosophila > Drosophila ezoana. The sequence goes on along the minus strand of JAWNOU010000103.1, from coordinate 5,950,404 downwards.
TGAGCTGATCTAGTTAAGTGGTTGGATCGCATGTAGAGGCAAGATCGCGCCCGAAAGCTAGACATAAGTTTCAGGCTTAAAGGGGGCTTGATCAGCCTAGAATGTTACCTAGCCCAAAATGTAGAGCTGATAATCTTGCGGATCTAAATGAGTGTCACAGCCTGCTTAAGTAATTATTCAATTGACCTAAAAATTTGCAATGGCAAATGGGCAAATGGGATTGAATGCCAAGCCGGTACGGCAGTGGGTACTGTTACTGTTACTGGTAATCTACGGATTTACGTGAAACTTTTGCAATAGTTTCTAGTGCATAACAATAAATTAGAACTTATTTTGCGTGTATTTGGCAATATACGAGCAAAACTGGTGGCCTAATCTTAAGTACGGCCCTGATCCGGGCCTCGCTCCCCGGTGCGTCTTGAGCGTAATCTGAGATTAAATTAAAATGTCGCAGGCGCGCATTCATAATCGGGGCCATGAAAAACTGCTTTCTGCTGCATAATCCGCCCTCCTCGTCGTAGTCGTCGTCGTCGTCGTCGCCGCCGTCTGGCCTAATCCTTTCGCCGACTCAATTGACTAGCGCTACCTGCGCGCGCCTGTCGGTACCTTGACCAGGACCGGGACCAGGACCAGGACGAGAGAGAGAGGCCATGCAACAGGCGCGCTACACACGAATTAACCTGATTAAAATTGTATTTTTCCCAAATTTATGGGATTAAGTTCCGTTCAAGTTCCTTTAACTCGTTTAAGCTACCGGATTTAGTTCAAGTGCGCGACCTGAGAACGCATCACGTATGAGGCACACAAAAACTTGGCTTGAACGCTTGCATTGAGCCGCCTGTGAGCCGATTTTTATTGGGCTGGCTTAATTAGCACAATTGTTTACAAAATTTACCTTTCGTCATGCTGACGGCCCATTCGCTCACTCTCCCTCCCTCTCTCTCTCTCTCTCTCTCTCTGTGTGCGTCTCTCGTGCTAGCCCGGAGAATCTCGCCGGACCTCTGCGCTGTGTGAAATCCGTGTCACGCACACGCCCACAGCACAGGGCACAGGCCAAAACGTGTGAACCGAGCAGCTTGAAATTCTATTTAAAAATTAGTCTAATCCACAGCCAGATACTACCGAAAATAGGCCAAGAGCATGCGGTTCTCTGTCTCTTTTTGGCCACTCTCTTGCTACCCATTTGCCGTTTCTCTTTCTCTTTTCATTCCCCTTAAGTGCAATTAGCTTATGCAAATGTCTCTGAACCACAGAACCCGCAGCACAGACAAAGGACATTCGCTCCACAAAGACTTTTTAATGACCCTCGGCATTTCTTTTTTATTGTTCCCAGTTACATAATTCTCGGGCTCAACTCTTCTCTATTCTACCTTCCCCTTGGCAATATAGGTATTTCTCTGGATTTTATAACAGCCATTCATAAATACAGCTGTTCCAATTAATCAAGAGTATATACACTTAGTTATATACTTAGCTGATTCTGGAAGATTCTGTCACTTCTCATTCATTGTCGGATATGTCTTCAGTCCTACAGTCTTCATGTAGGAGGCATATTATCCTGTCGCGCCTGTTGACTTGATTAAGAAAATACGTACTCAAGGACTCAGCGTTTTGTTTCTCTGTCTTACATAAAGTTTCACATACTTTTGATACCCCTTTTATTGAACTCATTGAAAATGAGCTACAAGCAGAAAGAGGCATATTCGAGCTCACAAAGTGAACATTTGACAAAAAGCTGAGTTTATCTAGACATGTCCATCTGGAAAGCTACAAAAGCTGAGCTTATTTATATTTATATTATTTTTGCGCTGTCTTTTAACATTTTCCTTTTTGGCAAATGGTTTTTAAGCCTAACTCTAAAACTATAAGAGCTAGAAACATGTAGGTTCTCTTAGAGTATATACATGTTAGAAATATCTCGCTTTTTGGATACTTTACCCATTCTTCCCCAAAGTTTAAAAAGGAAAAACGATGTAAGCTGTAGTTTATACACATGTTTACATGTGAAAGTTAAGTCCTGAAAATTGTATAAAGATCGGAACATTAAATCCGAAGTTAATCAAGAAGGCGTCTCCCAAACAAAGTGTGGGGTAAAGAGTAGAAGAAGCAGCTTGGCGATAGTTTCTGGGTAACTCCTAGTCGGATACGCTCTTCACATAGCTAGCTTTTAGCCTTTCCAATGGTTAACTTAAAAGCTCAGCTTGGCCTGAGTTCGATTTATGCGCAGACTTTGGGCAACACAATTTGAGATGAACTTAGATCATAAAAGGCTATCCCACAATGATCTGCACATATGCAAGGCCTTACAACTAATAACAATAATAATAAAAATAATAATGATAATAATGGGTATTTGGAAACGCAGACCAGAACCACTTCCGTTGCGCAGCTGTAAAGGCTTAAGAGGCTGCGACTGTGCCACAAGGGGCATGCTGTCGATTGGCGCCTGCTTTTGAGGCTGTGGCATGTGTGTGTGTGTGTGTGTGTTCCCAGCGAAGACGACGACACAAATTTTGCGCTTAAGCAAATAATAACATATATTTATTTTGAAAAACAAACGCAAACGATGCCCAAAGGGCCAGCATAGGAAAACAAATCGTTTTGAGCGTAGGCCCAGGTCCAGGCCTAGGTCCAAAAGAAACACGTGCCCACTTAATAATTGTGCTCGTTCGAAATATGTGTTTGGTTTTTGGGCACAAGTCGAAGAGCAACGTTTCATTCATGTTAGAAAAACACAGCTCGAGTCAATATAATGTTTTCCTCTTCCACTTTTGTTGCTGTGTCGTCTTCGTTTTCCCCTACATAAAGTTGCAATATGTTGTGTATTAGTGCCCAAAAGACCGTACCCATAGCCAAACCCATTTCCCAATCCTCCCAAGCCCGGAGACGAGCGCGTGCGCGAGCTGCGGAATACGGAATACGCCCCCTCGAGATTAATGAGGAATGTGTGCGGCATTTGTTTATTCTAGATGCCCAAGCGTCTACGAATCCTTTCACAGGACACACACTGTCGACTCGGCTTTCAGCTGCTGACCACACTGGACATTGGGCACATTAAGCTGCATTCCACTTAAGCATGAGTTGGCCCTTTTTGCGTTTTCCGTCGCATGATAAATGAGCCGAGAGCTCAAGTAACTCGGCACAGACTCTGGTCCATAATACTTACATATATGACACAAATCGCAGCGATTGCTACACTGAGCATGAAAGTGAAGAACTTGCGTTGGCATTTCGATTTCCTTCGAAACGGTGCCAACAATTAGTGACAGTTCCTGGCTCGTGGGCTGCCAAGAAGAGAAGAAAAGAGAAACAATTCCACAGCAAGTGGTCCCAGGCCCATTTCTACACTAATTATGCCACGTTGAGCGCCTCGCTCAACATGAAACGCACAGATTTGGTTGCCAAATGCAAATGCCCAATGAAAGTTCATTAATCAAAGAGTATCCGGAACTGGAATGATCATTAGTGGAGTGCCTTGTACAGTTGCGCTTTTGTCACATAATTTGCTGGAAAACCCTGCGCTAATTATCCTTGCTGACATGCTGGCACAATGGGCCCAAATAGTCTCTGATTTCTTTCCATTTGGCAACCCTTGGTCCAATATCGTCTAATATCGTCTTGAATGGACCAAATTGAAACTCTTTCTTCGGCCAGCTGATGCTGATACGCCTCACTGCTCTATTTGGCAAACAACAAATGCATTTGCTCTCGATACTGACAACCAGATAAGAACCAAAATAAAAAAAGGGCGCAAAGAGCAGGAAGTGCGGATCTAGGTCCGGCCAAAGAAACTCGAATGTCCCGTCCCAACCGCATCAATTCCACTTGTTTGGCCACAATATTAAGACAGCCCCGCATCGATTATCCTATAATATTTGCCTGCTACGAAAACCGTGCTCGAATTTCTAGCTTATTGACAAATATCTCAAGACTCTCTGGCTATCTCTGTCTTCTATCAATGACAACAGCCGCAGCTGATTGCGGGTACACACAGGTGTGTACATCGATCCTGGAGCACGACTGTGACTGGGGGCAACTATCTAATATATTCCTATATAGTAGTCGAGTCGAAAGTGCCCGTCTAGAAGATAGGCTACAACCAACGCCAAGCTGTCTCTACAAGCTTTCAAACCTTCTGCCAAACAAAACATGCACCCACAAAAGAGCTATGGACCTTCATGGCCTAGACCCTTAAATAACCTTGGTGTTTATTGTTGGATTCTAAAAATGTTCAGGACTTAAATCTAGTACTCAAATGTGTGTAAACTTCAAAGCACAGGTATAAATAATGCGATTTTTTTCAAACGGGAAAGCTAGACAAAAGTGAAATTTATCAAAAGAACTTGCATACCAAAATTGTTGTATCTAGTTATGCGTCACGTATGTTTAAGAAAACCATCCAAAAAACCAAATGTTTAAGAAAACCATCTTACAAAATCGATGCTTATAGAAATATGGATATATGCCTATGAGGTTTCAGATTACTAATTCTTCTAGTTTCCGAGACCAAACCGTTCACACAAACAGACATAAGGTCTAGATAGACTTAGGATTGTATATATATCTTCGAAATGCTTCTCACTGCCTCTTGCATAGAAACTGGAATACCCTTTTAGCCCTTTTCTAGGCGATCTGGGTATAACGATATCAATAGTAATAATTATATTTTCTAAAGGGCACCAATAATATGTTTGTCTGCGCCTGCTTAGCCCCAAAGCAGACATGTCTGAGCATCAAATCGATTGGCCCCAAGACGAGAGAGTCTGCTGCTAGTTTGGGGGTTGGGATTCCGGCTGTCTGGCTGTCCGGTTGTCCGGCTGTGTGTCCTGTGCTGGGTTGGAGGCAACCCAATTTTGGGCAAACTAATTCGTTGGATGTCTGCGCTATAAATGTGTCAACGCGTCAAATTGATGAATGTGTCCGCGCAGACAACAAAAGGTCAACCGCAAAACCTTACCCCACATCCGCACAATATTGGTTAGTTTCCCCTACCCCTAACTCTTTCATTTATGGACATGGGCACGCTGCGGGCTTAATGCATGAAGGGGTTGCGGCTGGGAATTGACAACACACAATTGTTTGGGAAATTGGCAAAAGTGACCAAAACAGCGGTCAGCATTGCGAGCATCCCGCTCGGCCCCTTCCCAATCGTGACACGGCCATCCGGTTTGTTATCATTAAGCAACAGCCAAATCAGGCGCAACCCTTTCAGCTACGGGATTTCGGCAACTGGGTCGTCCCTGGCCATGGATCTGGAACTGGGTCCGAGTCTGAGTCTGAGTCTGTCTAATAATGAAAATGCCTGCGTTCTGATGCGTTGTCGCTGTCGCTGTCTATTTATTTATTAAATGCGAGCCCCCAGACCAGCACACAATATGAGGGAGAGGGCCGTGCAACATAAAGAGAGAGAGAACGAGAGAGAGAGAGAGAGAGAGAGAGGGAGGGAGGGAGACCGAGACGCCCACGCAGAGGGTCAGCTGGCACAGCTGTCACATTTTTCCTTAAGCCCCCGTCCGACCAACCATCCAACCATCCGTCCGTCCGTCCATCTGTCCGTCTGTCCGTCCGTCCGCTCGCATCTTTAATGAAGTTCCAGCGGCTGCTCCTGAAACTCGTTTATACTTTTTCCCATTTTTGCACAAAATGAAGTTAAAGTGGCGACTGCTGCGGCTGCTGCTGCTGCTGCTGGTGGTGGTTCTGCCTGCTCTTCTTCTGGCTGGCTGCCTGCTCACGCTGATTGGCTGGCCTTGGGCCTGTTTTCACAATTTCATTTGATATTACGATATTCCATTTACGATCAAATTTCATTGAACGCAACACGCAAAATGGCGCAACATTTAGAGACTCCATTTTTCAATGTGCTGCAACATGGCGCACTCTTGAAGTCGTATACGGTAAATGCTTGCATCTCGAATATATATTAGGCTTCTGATTTCTTTGAGGCTGGAGTCCAAGGTTCGTGCTTGTAAGTTGGCAATGTCTTAGCTAAAGGCCTAGCTTCTCATAGAGTTAATGTTAAAGGTGGATCAGTTTACCCCTTTGCATAACATTTATTGATAATGCTACAAATAACAATAAATATCATAAAAAAATTAATTTTTGGCGGCTGATGAATCGTGAATTAAACCACGATTATGGCACGCAAAAAACTTTTCAAACAAACCGTTTTTTCAATGATATTTTCTATTAGTAATATGATATAAGGCTCAATTCATAGTAAATCAAATGTTGCGATTCCGATTTGTTTCAAAGAACTTAGTTTCCATAAGAAAGATCTGAGATGAATTTATAAACATATTTGTTTATGTGTCCAAATATGTTCTCTTATGCCATACGCAGGCCAAATTTACCAACCACTGCGCTGCAAGTTAAAAAGCTATTGCCTTACTATGCGATTCTCATGAATTCACACAAGACCTACCTACCGGTTTTATGCTTTGATTATAAGCATTTACTTTTCTTTTGCTCTCAATCTAATTGACTCTCTTTTACTACCTCACGCTCTCCCGTACGTACTGAAAGCTTTTACATGCATGCGACTCATGCACGTAACGAAAAAGCTTTTGTGGGCGGCCATTGTTGCTGCCAAGGCAAAAGCTCACTAATACATGCGCAATGCCTGTACATCACACACACACACACACACATGTATACTTTAGACTGTGCGATAGAACGCAATTTTGTTGGCGGCTTTGTCGGAGGGCTTAAAAAGATACCTAAGTCGGGGACTTAAGCAGAGTCTGGCCATGGATTTGGATCTAGCTGTGGCTCTAACGGATCGCTGCACTTGTGCGCAGATTACGCGGCACGTTCACGTAATATTATGCGAGATTAACTTGCCACAGTCGAAAGTCGCACCTAGAGTTAAGGCTCAAACTTTGCCCAAATATTTGCATTGGACTTCCACGAAGAGAGGGAGAGGGAGAGCGAGAGGGAGACAGCATACGAAAAAGAAGCAAAGTGAATGTAAAATATTATCAAATGATTTTTTTTTTTCCATAATTTTTGCCAAGAATTTTTGTGGTGCGAACAATGCTGAACAGTTGTTGATACTGACGCACATTTTGCCACCTACAAAACTCGTGTGACAAAAGGCTTAAATCGCCTAAAGACCATTTAATCTGATGGATTTCAGTTACACGCAGTGTCCCGTTTTTAGTTTCATGTGAAAAAAGAGTAAAAATAAAATAAGGAAAATGAAAACGGAACTCGGAACTCATGGGACAAAGGAGGGCAAAGAAGAAGTTAGGGCCAAGCCGGCTTTCGAGGGTTAAATATGCTCATATTACGCTGCCTGGGCCAAGAGTCAGCCAAAAATGGCCAAAAAGAGTTATGCGGAACGGTAAAAACCCCGGACTTAACGCCTTAACCTCACTTGATTCTATCGTGCGCTTCCGTTTGGAGAATAGATCCCGGCTAAGATGAAGATCGTGCGAATTGACAATTGACACAATTACCAAAAAAGGACCAAAAGGAACACGGCCAAACGCTGCTCTCCCTCTCTCCTCCTCTCTCCCCCTCTCTCTCTTTGATTTTGACAGCAATTGTCTGGGCCAACAAAAAGGCACTCACCTAGATATATAGACGTCTATGCCAATGCCTCCTACTCCTTTTTCTAACGGGGTTTTGTAGGCGGCTTTGCGTTGACAACAATGCGTTGCAAATAATAAAAAAAAAAAAAAAGAAAAGGTGTTAAAGGTTTTGCGAAACCGCTTGATAGATTGACCGGGGGCATTCCGGGTCTCAGCATACGGATTTCGTTTCACGAACCTACTTCATAACTCGGTTTATGTGGGCCTGCTTTGATTAACTCGCACAGTCCTTCAATCAGGCGCCCTCTCACTCTAACCGCAGCTAAGCCTCACTCCCGCTCTCTCTCTCTCTCTCTCTCGCACGCTGGCTAACGGTTCGGGCCCCCTGACAATGGCTGCTGGCAGCTAATCAACTCCAAAATGCATAAAATTAAGTGAGCTACGAACAAAAGGGCCTCGCAAAAGGGTAGACCATAGAGGGCCTCTCGGTTCTGACACTGTCTGACATGCGGCTGTCTCTAGCTCTATCTCTCTCTCGCTCTCTCTCGCTCTGCCTCAGTTCTGTGCTGATGAGTTATTAGAAATATTTCACATTTGATTTGAAGTTACAGTTGCAATTGTTATACGACATAGCTGTAGCATCTACCCATAACTGTACCCGCTCGATCCCACACTCCCTTTCAATTCTCTATCTCCCTCTCTATCTCTCTCTCTCTCTCTGTGTCTCTTTCAACGGTTCTCACACATTTGGCGATAGACAATGCCTCTAAACGTTGACAGTTCATCAAAACGAATGATGCATGCAAAATTAACGCTGCTCATACAAATCCAACTGCAAATACCCTACAATGTGTGTCTGTTATGTTGCAAGACACAGGCTGACTTATGTATATGCCAATCGTAGATTAGGTGTGAGGCATGTCTGTTCGAATAGTTTCTCAATAAATCTAGTCTTTAAACGAAATATATTTTATAATTTTAGTTAGTTTTATTGTATGTATAATTATTATCATTATAATTATCATTATCATTATCATTATCATTATCATTATCATTATCACTTGCATTATCATTCTCTAAATCAATATCAATTTCATTATAATCGTATTTCATTATCATTATAATTATCATAGCCATTTAGCTTTAGTATTATCATTCGCATTATCATTAGCATTAGCATAGGCATTAGCATGAGCATTATTATTCCCATTATCATTATGATTATCATTATCAATTTAATTAGTATTATTATAAATAGCGTTTTTATTATAATTTTTTAAATTATCATGTTTATGTTTATTATTATTGCTTTTATTATATTGTTTATCATTTTGTATTACAAAAATTTGAAAACATGTTGTTCACTTGTCTTTTCTGGACTTTCTTCATATTTACTCACATATTTCTTGCAGGGATTTCTTATGTAGCGCACTCTGTCCGTCGTCTAAGCCGCATCGAACCCGTTTTTTGCTCGTTCTCAGTCTTTGACTTTGTCTCTGATGCACCATGAAATGTTGCATTTTGCTTGTGTCGCCTTTGTCCTGGCATCATTTCCAACAATTTTGTGCGAATGGGCGTTGACGCACACAAACTGCTACTCCTACGCCGTATTTCTGGTCCTTGGCCAGCGTCTCGGGTCCCGGGGCGTTGCCGTTGCCGTTGCCAAACAACGGTTACAATGCGCCCGGCGTAAGGAAGTAGCTAGTTAGCTGTGCCCATTTAAATAATACTCTCTCTATTCTCTCTATTCCGGCTCTTGTACAACAATTTGAATTGACTTCCCACTTTTTCCGGGTGGCCACCGGGGCATCCATCATATCTTTGTTTGTCGTTTAATCTTAGATCAAGCCAAATACAAGTTGCATTGAACTCTTCCTATCGCTGGAAAGTTCAACTCTTCTTCGCTATCTATGCAATTTCAACAATATTTGCTTGCATACTATGAGCTACGTTTGTTTGTCGCTTTTGTTCGGATTGTATTCGAATTATTAAAACTTGACTTTGAATGAGACAATCAGGCATTAGGCATTAGGCAGTGTTTAAATAATGATATGCCACCCATTGATAATGAAGTTCACATCATCATTATTGTTTCTTTTATTGTCATTGTTTGTATCTTTCTATTGAATAAAAAATTGTCTTGCTTTGACCAAAATTAAGAAAATTTGTAATGTTTATATTTCATTGTTTTTAGTTAGTTGGAAATTGAGAGTTAGAACCGTTGAGCTCTCGTTTGCTAGTCCGACGCTCAGACAGCTTAGCCACGCAGCCTCATAAAAAGCACACTTACGTTTCGTTGAAGGCAGATTCCGATTAATGAATTAGTCAGTGGGAAAGTTGATCAATTGCTAGACATGGAGTGAGTATAACTAAGGAACGGATTATCATATTGATGTCTAGACCCAAAATAGAGAATACCCTGCAATTAGACTCGATCTGCATTGTGATGTGTCGACCGTCTGTGGCTGCGGCAGCAAATGACATTTTCAAGGGTAATCAAAACCTCAGTAATTGGCCCTGTAACGCAATACAGCGACTGTCATTAGGCCGGATCTCAGATCTCTATCTATCTATATATATGCATATTATTTTTTTTGGGATCGGTGCGCTTCGCTGGCTGCCCATGAATGAGCTGAAAGTGCAAGGACTCGAGCACCGTCTGCTCTCAACAACAAGAACAACCAAATGCCATAATTGAGCAGCATTTGGTGGGGATGGGATTATGCATACCAGAGGATAATAGTCCGGTAAGGACTCGAGTATAGGATAACAATTATTTAAAGGATTTGACCAGAACGGAAGCTAACGCTGCACCGTACTTAACTTGTGTCTTTTTTTTAGTCTGCCCATTCTCGGCCCTTGGCCATTTCTGCAGATACTTCCGTCACGGAAGTGTCTCGACCTGAAAACCACTCGTAGCTCATTCTCTGCCCTTTGCCCTTTGCCCTGCGCCCGTTTGTATCTCTTTCTTGGCCATTATCTCGGCGGGCAAGTGTCTATCTGTTTGTGTGTGCATTTTGCATATGAAAACAAACAACTGAACGAACGGCTGCATGTGCATAAATTTCTGTCTATACATATGTAGCTCAAGAGCTGTCTAGCATTCGGTCCGGTTAGTCTTTTGCTTTTGTGTCCTGTCAAGCGGCACACGTGTAATCCTTGGTCACTTCTTAAACACTGGACATCACCTGTACCGCTTCCTCTGCCTCTGCCGCTGCCCCTGCCGCTGCCTCAGCCTGATCCACTCGCCTTCCTCTACGGCTGCTGTCTGGCTCTAACTACTTCCTCATTAGCCTGCAAGCTGTGCACTTCAGCTGAATTGGCTTGAATTGGCTTATGGAACCAAAATACAACTAAACACACAAAAAAATTCATAATCATTTTTAAGTCCCCTCTCTCTCTCTCTCTCTCTCTCTCTGAGACATGTGCAATCCTTTGTTTCGTAACTTTGAGTTAAATCCATTTCCGTTTACGAACATTTTGCTGCATAGCATAAACTCTAGGCTACTTTTAAGGATTTACTGTATGATACCTAGAATGATGATTACACATCCTTAACTTTAGATATTTGGCCTCTTCTTATAAAAAACTAAAAAAGAGTTTTTCAAACAATTTGGCAGATTTCTGCTATATACGTTTATTTATTTAATAGATATTCTCTGTAAAGAGCCCTAATGAGCCCTTAATTAATAACTTTGAACTAACTAATGGCTTAAGCATTGATTAGCTCCTTTGCATCTTCTTTATAATGTGAATCGGGCTCTCAACTGATTTGTCCCATACGATGGCACATTTCAGGTACGGCTATTCCCTATTCAAGCCGGGGCCCGTTGGCATAGAAAGTCAACCCATTCCAATGACTTGGCTGTGGGATATAATAAAAAATTGTCAAACTATCTGGCGAATGCCGCTGACAAAAGCCAAGGAGTTAAAGTGAATTCCGCGAACTTTGACCAGCACCCGCAGCCGTACCCGCAACCGTACCCGAACTGGGAATAGGAACAGGACCAAATAACCAAAAACCCCTTTTAGTCAATTAGTCGCTGATTTTCTTTGTCCCGTTTTGCTGATTTTTTCTTATTTTTTTTCTGTTTCGGGTGGCATAATAAAAAAGCATTCACAATGAAAAGGACGCTAGGCAAACCCTTTGCTTTATCGACAGTACCAGGCAGCCGTACCCCTATGCAGTATGGTAAAAAAATTAAGGAACGCTTCCATCCATTTGACCTGTGCGTGTTCATTTTTTCCGCCGAAGCGTCCATTATGCAATAAAAAAACGTTTCCAAGTTCTGTTTTGGGCAATAGAGGCTAATGCTTAAAAGAAATATGTATAGCAACCCGTTCGGAGCGCCCTACCTGGCCTTTTTCTTGTCTTTTTTTTTAATAACATTTTATTACAGTTCGCATAAAAAACACGCTCAAGGCCGAGGCACGGGTAAAGGATTGCACAAATATTGCATCTTTGTTGGCCCGGCCAAAAAAACGGCGGCCAGCTCATTATATTATCAGCAACAACAACAACAACAACAACAACAACGGGCACTTCTTTATGGCATCTGCCAGTTTTTTACGGTGCGGCCGGCCACGGTACGGCCGGGTAGAGCCCGGTACGGTTACATTTATTTTTCTCTGAATCTGGTTTTTACTGCGAAATTGGCAACTCTTTGGCAACGGACGCGACTTTTTATGGCCAGCAGGTAAATGGCCAACTCAATGAGCAATTTTTCCTCTCCTTTCTGGGTGTGTGCTTGAGGGTGTGCATAAGTCCGTCTCTCTCTCTTTGAATGTGTGTGTGTATTAGTTTAATCCACCATTTTTACGGTTGGATTAACATTGGATTAGCATAAGCTCGCGGTTTTTTTAAAGAGACAATTATGGGGCAAGTTGCATCCTTCACTTCTTTTTATCAATGGGACACTAAAAAGTGAATGAGCTGCGAAAGAAGGCATATATGTATATACATATAGATAGAATATATAGAAAATAAGTACGACTGGGAAGATCGGGAAATAATATGTAGATAAATAAACAGAGCTGGAGTCTGGCATGTAATCAAGTCGATAACAGGTTTTGCTGAAAACCAATTTTCCAAAAATTATATGATTTCCATATTTTATTTACACACACTTGAGGCTGGCCACTTCCGCTTGTCGCGACATTGTATATTTTGAAATATTTTTAATCCCCGCGCCGTTACAAGGGCCAAACAGTTAAGTAAAGTTAAACAAAGGCTTAAGCGCTGCCATTGCCGCTATCCCACGCTCTGGAGCTGGACGGAGACGAAAGGATGTGTGCCTGGTTGCCGGATGGATAAACATGTGCCTTGGACAATGGCGGCGGCACTTGTTGGCGGCATGAATCAAAACTGGCAGCGAGCACGGCAATTGGCGAGAAAGAAGAAAAACCCTTGGCCATGGCCTTGGCGCGAGCTGCTTCCAGGCTTCCAGGCTTCCAGGAAGGCTTTTTGGGTCGCAGCAGGAAAGCCGCCAGCAAATGGAACGACGAGTGCAATGCCTGGTTAAAAGGATGCGCTAACCCGCGAAAGGCTCGCCAGCCCAATTTCCATAATTTGTCACGCACAATCATTTTGTGTAAGATGTGCACAAAATTCGCAAACACACACAAGCACACACACGCACACACACTCAAAATGTACTGTGCAAAAGTCTGGGCTGGTCGGCAAAAGGATTTCGCAGACAAATGCGCAAAACAAACGGATTTAACTATTCGTAACCCTTGGCCTTAGTACCCGATCTCCCACTATGCTCTCTCTCTCTCTCTCTCTCTCTCTCTCTCTCTTTTCCTCTCTTTCCCTACGTGCGCACCTCGTTTGCATACTCTTTCTTAACCTAATGTACTGTCCGCTGTGGCAGCATCGTCTAAGCCAGCAAAATAATTGACCCTAATTGCTTCTAGATTTAATGTCCTAATGTCGCGCCTCGTCCAGCTTCAGCTAGCTCCATAATTGTGCACAACATTGTCAACACTAGTTTTAGCGTTTCCTAACCTTAAAAATGTGTCCTTTAAAGCACAGCTGACGATATCTTAGGTTACTTAAAAAAGACAACTTATGTTTGATTAAAAACACAAAAGAATTGCACAAACTTTTATTTCTTTCATGACAAACTCAAATATTCTTAATATAATTCTGCCCTTTCGAACACTTAAAATTTGATCCTTTCTTCATATATATTTGACATTAGTTCGCTCTTATTTGCTTGCTTAGACTTTAAGCCTAAGGTTTCACTTTCGAAATTATATTATGATATTTGTTAATCAAAGAAACTCAAAATAGTTGAACTTATTTTGTAAACTATGTTTGGCAAAATCTATTAAATATTTAAATATATTTTATTTAATATCTTATGAACTAGATTGTAAAACTTATTTCTTTTATGTTTCTCTGCTGCAATTTTGAAATTATTCGAAATGAGAAGAAAGTACAACAAAGTTTCCTTTTGTACTTATTAGTTAGTACATTTTTTACTAAGGACTAAAAACTCTATTCTAAAAGTTGCATTGCCCGATTTCTAGGCGTAAACCCTATCCTCAGCAAACTCATTTAAAGCAAAATAATATACCATGCCATAATAAACTAGACATACTAACCTTTTTTGCCTTCAAAGAAATAAGAATAGAAAATCAACTTGCAAGAAATCGTAATACGCGAAATGAACCAAAAAAAAGCAGAGAAAATAACAATGCAAGCAAAATAAATACAACAATTTTTCGCGATAACTGCATAAAACTAATGCAAAAAAAGAAAGAGACAACAAATATTGAACATATATGTATGTATGTATGTAAATAGAAGAAACTCGAAAAAAGGGTCAAGCGAAAGCAAACCTCAACAACCCTCGTAAAACCCTTTGAGGCTGAGCGCAAGAGAGCGTAACTGAGAGAGTTCGAGCGCGAGAGTGGCAGAGCGAGTGAGAGAGAGCGAGAGCGAGCGAGCGAGCGAGTGGGTGTGTGTGTGCGACTCACCCCTTTGCCCTTGCGCTAGCCACTGTTGTGTTGTGTGCGTGCCCTGGCTACCTGCGCCAGCCGCCATTTTCTTGCTGAGCGGGGTGCGAGTGCAACGGTAAATGAATGAAGCGAACGGCGGGACGCTGCGTCGGCGTATATAAGGCGGCCGGAATGTCAACTCGAAATCAGTTAACGTTCGACAACGTCAGCGCACAGACAGACCCAACAACAGCGACAACGACAACAAGAACAATTTTTTTGAGCAACGTTTTTGGATTAGCAGCAACATGTTGATGCACGAGAAACTCTTGACTGGACAGTTCTTTGATTTGAAGACTGGTAAGTGTAGACACGCCCACAAAACAAATGCCCAGACACGCCTCTTTAACACGCTCGCTCTCTCTTCTGCTCTCTCTCTCTATAGATCGCAAGCCCCTGCTGCATCATCATCATCATCACCATCATCTGCAGCAATATCAGCTGCCGCACAGCCAATTGCAACAGCCGCATCACCTACACCACCAACAACAACAACATCAGCAGCAGCAGCAGCAGCAACAACAACAACAACAGCAGCAGCCTTCGCACTTGGCGCTGCCCAAAATGGATTTGTATGCCGCCTACGCCTATCAGCAACAGTTGCTGTCGCTCAGCCAGCAGCAGCAGCCAGTTGCTGTTGCCGCCGAGGTGCTGGATTTGTCGCGTCGCTGCGACAGCGTGGAGACGCCACGGAAAACACCCTCGCCCTATCAGACCAATTACAGCTATGGCAGCGGCTCGCCCGCCGCCTCGCCCACAGCCATACCCAGCAATCTGCTCTACTCCGCACAGGCAGCCGCCGCCGCCGCCGCCCAACAGCAGCAGCAACAGCAACAGCAGCAGCAGCATCAACTGGCCACGCTTTATCCGGCGCTCTACTACGGCGGCGGCAACAGCATCAAGCAGGAGCCAAGTCCGGCTGCCAAGACGGGCAGCAGCAGCAGCGCCAGCGCCACCGCCAGCCTGTTGCAGACATTTGCCGCTGCCTCGGCCGCGGCTGCTGCTGCCGCTGCCGTCTCTGCCAGCGCGGCGGAGCATTCGTCGCGGCCGGCCAGCAATGCCAGCACCATGCAGATCGATGTGCTGGAGGCGCCGCAGTCGCCGCCAGCGCCAGTGACAGCAAGCGCCGGTGAGAGTCAGCTGCTGCATGGCAGAAGCAGCAGCAGCAGCGCCACGACCACGCCCACCAGCAGCACAGCAACACTGGCCGCGGATGCCAGCAGCAAGACGACGCGTCCGTTTAAGGCGTTTCCGCGCGATCCGCTGGTCATAGCGGCCAATTTTGCGGCGACCGATGTGCTGCTGGATAATCCGCGCGTGGAGCGCTACACGGAGTATCGGAAGCGTGTGCTCGAGCAGATACGCAGCTCGAATGGGGGCGCCAGGACCGTAACCAATCCGAAAATGCGACGCACCAATTCGCGCAGCGGCAGCGTCAACGAGGGCAGCAGCTCGAACAACAATAGCGAGAGCGAGGATCGTGCCGCCGCCGAGGAGTCCAGCGATTGTGATTCGCATGCCGGCAATTTTGAGAAGCTATCGGGCTCCGGCAACGCCGGCAGCAGATCAGCATCGGGCGCTGCCGCGGCAGCCGCCGCTGCGGCCGGCACAGGCGTCGGCCAGGTGAAGGATGCCGCCTACTACGAGCGTCGGCGCAAAAACAATGCGGCGGCCAAGAAGTCGCGCGATCGCCGACGCATCAAGGAGGACGAGATCGCCATCCGGGCGGCCTATCTGGAGCGCCAGAATATTGAGCTGTTGTGCCAGATTGATGCGCTCAAGGCGCAGCTGGCCGCGTTTACGGCTAAGGTGGCTGTTTAGGCAGCCTGTTATCGATAACATATCGCCGGTTATCGATAACAAATCGATCGCCAATCGCTGCTTGTTGCGTTGAACGCGTGCGAGTCTCAGTTCCGTTTGGTTTCCACACAAAACACACTATTTAAGCATTTTTCGGTCTAACTCTTCTTTCGTTTCCTTTTTTTTTTTATTATTTTTATTCAAGGAGGGGCAGCTTATCTGTGAATACTTTCACCCACACACCACACACACACACACACATACATACACATTACCTTCTGCTTTTTTTATTAATAAGTACTATTTTTTTTTTGTATCTTAATTCAAGTATTTTAAGTACTTTAAGTTCTTGGGCTTTTAGCGCAAAATCTCACCAGTTAATTAATATAAAAAATATCTAATAATTCGACTGTATAGTACAAGGTTATTTTTTAAGCGACATTTTTTTCATATCTCTAAGCAATAAAATATCCTTTTAAAAATAACGTTTCCAGTTTTTACACTCAATTGGCGGGCTGCGCTTTCATAGCATGCAACTTTTGTCAGCGCACACACAAGCCGGGAAAATACAATCTTAAACAGTTTAAATGTGCATAAGCTCGGTTTATTTAAGTCAGAACGTGGTAAGGTAGGGCATTCTGGACTCGTGAAACTGCATAGAACAGATTGCAATCAACAATTTTTGATTTCCAAAAAGAACCCGATTTATGCAAAAATTGCCATTTTTGTTAATGGATTTTTCAAATGCCAGTCGAGAGTCGTTCTCCGTACGAGTTCAAAAAGTTCTAATTACAAATCGGCTCAAAATATCGAAATCGATGAAACGCGCTCCATTTGTGACGTGGCGCCATCTATTGCACCAAACACAGCATGCGCAGTTGGTTACGTGGCAGGCAGCTTTTGTTTAGCTGCAAAGCGTTGAGCGGGGGAATCACAAAACTCATGCAATTTGTATATTTTGTATCAGTTTTTATTTTCAATTTTTTTGTTGTCTTCTTTTTTTGATGCTTTTGTTTGTTTGTTTTGTTTTTTTTTTTTTGCGTTTGTTTTTGTTTTTCATTAATACTAAGTGTACGCATTAAAGGTAATATATGTGTTAATTGTTAATTCATTCATTAATCGTAGGCTTACTAAAAATTGTTAATTGGTTTTGTTTTTTTGTTTTGTTTTGTTTTAATGTTGCTTTTCTCATATTGTTGCATTTGTTGAAACATTAATCATTAATTACGACTACAGGCTACATACAGCCCAGGCAGGGCTAAATGAACAACAGCGTCCCTTTTGCTTTTGTTGATCGTCTTCCATTTTGCTTTTGCGGTTTCTCTTCTTCTTATTACTGTTATTATTAGTTTAGATTTAGTTAGTTTTTATTTGTAGTATGTGTGGTTCCGTTTCGTTTCGCTTTAGATATTTGCATTATGTATTTGCTTTGTATAAGGCTAAGTCGTTCTTTACTTAACTGATCTTTTCTTTTCTTTCATTTGTTTTCTCTTTTAATATGTTACATGGATTTCTTTTTTTTGTTAGCTCTCCCTCAAGTTATTTAACAAAGTGTTGACAACAATTAATTGCTAAAATGCCAGCGCCTGGATTAAGGCTACAATTTAATATAGTTTCGTGTATGGGATCCATTTGTGGGCGGAGGGGGTACTGTTAAAATGTAATAATTATGCATATGTATATGTATATATGGTATCATTCATACATACATACATACATACATACATACATACATACATACATACATATATATATATATTGATAGTAAGGAAAACTGTTTTCATTTATTTGCTTTTGTTCTTGTATCTTTATTTATTTTTCATTATTATATATATATATATGTATATATATATATTCCTTTTATTGATATTTTTCTTTCATTTTCAATTAAATGCTAAAAATTAATTATACAAAAAAAAAGTTATATTTTAATAAATATATATGTATTTACGCGTGTACATATATATTCATATATAGATAGTGTGTTTAGTTAAAAAAAAAGCTAATTTACACAAATATAGGTGACATTTTGAGGGTGATTGGATTTGGGGGGAGTAACAACATATAGATATAAGGAGGTGTACCTTGTGGAAAGGGGGTGGTGAAAGGGGGGAAAGGGGGGGGGTCAGATCTCTCTGGTATTTGTGTGTGTTGTTATATAACTTGTATGTGTAAAACTTGTATGTCTAGTATAAGTATGCATTATAATAACTTTAATATAACTCTTTCACACACACACACACACACACACACACGCTCGCACACAGACACACATTTGTCGGCCGTAATATATATACAATACAAACACGTGGAGGAAAATAATAAAAGGTGAAGACAACACAACAAAGCAGCCAAGTACAGTGCACTCAAAACATGCGCACAACACACACACACACGCCCAATTCGTGGAAGCCAATGTTGAATGTTATACAACACTAAAAACTAAGTTGCACAACTTTTGAATTTTCACTAAACATCATGGTTCTGCATTTAACAATGCCAATGGAGCGCCAAAACGAGGCGCAGTTTTTTTTTCGTTTCTTTTTTTTTTCTTTTTTTTATTACATGCTTAAGTGTTTTCTTCGATTTTCTTCAGTTCTATTTTTTGATTTATATTTAATTTTCTTCAATTTTTGTTTTCGTTTCTTTTGTTTTTTTGTCATTAAGCCACACTGGTTGGAAATAGTTCGACGAACTAAATTGCAAAACGTTATTATTATTAATTATTAATTATTAAGTATGGAGCATGTGTGGTCTAATTGCTCTGATGAGTTGTGCCTAGATTATGAACCGTGCACATAACCGTACCTAATCTATATACATGCATGCATATGCTAGTCACAATTAACTGAAGATCGTATTGGAAGTACATCGTTACGATATTTATTAAGAACAAAAAGACGCCGAGGCTTTTTGATGCTACGTTAATGCTGGAGGCCTTATGTCGAGTGTAGAAAAATAAATATTTGCTTTTCATTTTCTCTGCCGCTTGCACGATTTATATATATATCTATATATATATATATATATGTGTGTATATATAAATTGATATTATGGATTCGAGTTTTAGTTTAGCTAAGACAATTAAAACTCCACATATCTCAACGATTTGGGCATCAATCATATTACTATGGCAGCTCTAGGCTATAAGCTATATATGTATGTGTTTGTGTTTGTGTTTGTGTTTCTTTGTGTCTCTCTCACTGCTCTCTCCTCTCTCTCTGTGTGTGTGTGTGTGTGTGTGTGCTTACTAGTTTAATTTGGAATTACGCTTTTACATGTATTACGAGTACAAAACAATGTTGAAAACAACTACACATAGACATACACATACTTAATGCATTTGAACGTGACGTACAAAAACAAACATTTAACATTTATCTAAGGCTCTCGCGCAGAATTGCTCTCTGAATTTACATACAACGACAATAGTTTCGAACACGGCAACTCGAATTCGAATTCGAAATCGAATTCGTGCTCGATTTGTATATTTTTGTATATTACATACATACATACATACATATATATATATATATGTGTGTTGGGCTGGCGGGGTATAGTAAAAAAAATATGTTTTTTTTTTTAATGCTATTTTCTATACAATTTTATGTTATGTTTTTTTTTGTTTGCTTTCTTGTGATGTTGTTTTAGCGTATGTTTTTTGTTGTTTTTGTGTTTTCGTCAATTTCTAGTAATTTCTATGTTAGCGCACACACACACACACACTCGACACACACACGCACTAAGAACGTTGTGTGTAAATTTATGAAATGTTTTTTTTTTTTTCTGCTTTTAGGCGCGTTACATAAAAAATTTCGTTGCTACTTAAAAACTAATTTTGCACTTAAATATATATATATATATATGTATATATATATTCATTTATAGTATATGTATTGTGTCTGTGTCTGTGTGTGTGTATTTACCTATGCATGGGCATGTGTGTGTGCGTGTGAGTGTGTGTGTGTGTGTGTGTGTGTGTGCGCAAGCATGTGTGTGTGTTGTTATATATATAAATTACATGTTTTTAACAATGTTTTTTTTTTGTTTTTTAATTCTCTATTATTGTTTTTCGCGTGTGTGCATTACACACACACGCACACACTCACTCACACACACTTACACACACACACACACACACTCACACACACACACACACTTACACACACACACAATCTGTGTATGCACGTTAACTAAATCATAATGTAAAATCTAATTGGATGCTCTCTTGTTTTTGTTTCTTGTTTTTGCGCTTAATAGTTTTAAATTAGTTAACAAGTATAAAGAAAAAAAAAAAAAAACTGATTGTTCTGTATCATAGAATTAGAACCTTAACGCCTATATAGATCGATAATCAATATTACAATGCATGGGGTGTATCAATATAATAATAATAAGAATAAGAATAATAATAATATTATATTAATATTGTTAAAAAAAAAAAAATTATATATATATATATATTTTTTTTATTGTTTGTTTGTTTGTTTGTTTTTTTGTATAACCAAAGGAAATATGCCTTTTTTTTTGTATTTTTAAAATGTGTTTTTGTTGTTGTGTTGTCTGGCTCTGTGTGTATGTGTGTGTGTGAGTGTGTGTGTGTGTGTGATACAAAATACAGACACACATGCCTATACACTCTTACGTATGTACATCAGTATTGTTTTATACTCTCTAATTGCATGTACATCTAATGCATTCTTAATGTTTGTAAATTGTAGTTGTAAACGTAATTATAATTACTTCGAACATTGCTTATGTTTTAACAATTGTTGTTACATTGTCGTTGTTGTGTGTTGCTTTTGCTTTTGCTTTTGCTTTTGTTGTTGCTCGTCCAATATGAATTGTGATTGATTTAAATGTTGCTTTTAGTTGCTTTCATTGTTGCTTGTGGGGCTTTTTGTTTTTGTTGCTCTGTGCCAGCCAAGCCTTGCTGTTGTCAACGCGACCTCCCGTCAATTCTTGGTATTGTATTATTATAATATTGCTGCTGTTTTTCTCTTTCTTATATGCTGCTACCGTTAATGTTGCTCATGTATTTCCCTTCCTGTTGTTGTTGTTGTTGTTGTTGCTGTTGTTGTTGTTGGTGCAACTGTTGGTGTAGTTATGCTGCTACCGTTGTTGTATTTATTCCTTGATGTTGTTGTTTTTATGCTGCTACCGCGATGTTCATGTACTTTTGCTGCCGCTGCCGCTGCCGCCGCTGCTGCTGCTGCTGCTGCTGCGAAAGTTATTCACGCTGCCTCCTGTGATGCGAACGGCGCTTGTGCGCATGCGACCTGCTGGCAGCGCTGCTCGATTTGGAGGAGTTGCTTTTGCTTTTGCTTTTGGTTTTGGTGTTGGTTGTTGACGACGCAGCCGTCGCGGCCGTTACCTACAGCGTCTCCTCAAAGGCAGCCATGAGATCGCTCTGCATGTTCATATCAATTTGGCCGGCCATCTGTGCACAATAACAATAATAATAATATGCATATTAGTAATAAGTTCGATTTAAAAGCTGTTCGCTTAAATTAATGAGCCTTCAATGTTAACTGCATTTGCTGCAGTTAACAGCAAACTCGAAATATAATGTTAAGTCAGTGTTAACTGCATCTGCTGCAGTTAACAGCAAACTCGAAATATGTATAATTTTAAGTCAATGTTAACTGCAACAGTATCGATGCCTGATGCTTGGGGCTGGGGCTGTTGATCGCCAGTGTGACCCAAATCCTGTTAACTCGTTGTTGTTGTTTTTATAGACTTGTATTATGATATCATGAAATGTATAACGTATCAAAGGAGACATTTCAAAGAGTGTATATATTTCTGATCAGTATCAACAATGTCCATGTCCGTTTGTCCGTCTGCCCCGAAACTCTTCATAGAGCTATCTCATAAAGCTGTCTTTCTTTCTTTTTCGAGATATCTTCACCGAACATGGCATACAGAAAGAAGCTCTGCCATGCTCTCTACATATGTATGTAGGAACTCAATCAAAATCGGACCTCTATCTCATATAGCTGTAAAAGGGTATTCAATCTTCGGCTTGCCGAAGTTAGCTGTTCTTTCTCGTTTAATTTAGTTGTGTTCATTTACCGCCTCGCGTCTGCGTCTCTCCTGTTCGGCTCGCCGCTGCTCCGCACGTTTGGCAGCCGCACGATCCTGCGGCGATTGCTGTGCCGGCGAATTCTGTCCCTGGCCCGGCGATGCTTTAATGTCATCCATACGTGATATTTGCGGCTGTGCATCGTGTACGCTTTTCCTGAAAAATAACGAAATGTTGTGTTAGAGGCAACAGTTTATGCTAGCTACCTTTCTCTTTCGCTCTCACTCTCAGTCACTCTCTTTTGGTCCACTTACCGTCCGCTTTCCATGGCGCCCAGTGGCGAGGCAGCCAGCACAGCAGCGTTGGCCGCTGCAGTCGCTTGTGCCGCTGCAGCTGCTGCTGCTGCCGCCGCTGCATGTTGCGACTGGGCATTGCTGGCCGCCTGGTGACCATTGCCGGGCGCAGGGCCACCAATAATGCCGGCACCACCAATGCCCACGCTGCTGCCGCTGCCGCCGCCGCTGCCGCTGTTGCCGCCGCCGCCTTGGCTGTTCGAGCCGCTGGTGGCAATGTTGCCGCCCAGGCTGCTGTTGCTGTTGCTGCTGGCTGCGCCGCTGCCGACGCCGCCGCCACTGTTGCTGTTGCTGCCGGCATTGAGCAGCGGGCCGCCACTGGCGCTGCCGCTGCCACCGCTATTGGCGCCGCCGCCGCTGCCACCACCAACAGCGCCGCCGCTGCCGCTGCCAGCGCTGCCAGGTCCATTGCTGTTGGCCGAGTTGCTGCCGCTGCCGCTGCCAATACCGATGCCGCTGCCAATGCCAATGCCGATGCCCAGGCCGATGCGTGATGCATCTGTCGCGCTGCTGCCTCGCTCGCGTTCGCCGCTGCTCTGCGACGCTGACTGACCGCCAGCATTGTTGTTGTTGCTGCTGCTGCCGCCGTTGTTGTTGTTGTTGTTGCTGTTGTTGTTACCGTTGCCGCTGTTAGTGCTGTGGCTGTTATTGTTGTTGCTGTTGTTGTTGTTACTGCTGCTGTTACTATTGCTGCCGGCACTAATTGGATTAACAGGCACTGCGTTGGCAGCAGCAGCAGCCGCTGCAACAACCGCGGCAGCAGCCGCTTGCGTTGCGGCCACCGCCGTGGCAGCAGCAGCCGCGGATGAGGCCGCCGCCGCCGCTGATGAGGATGATGAGGAGGAGGACTTGTGATGCTTGCGCTGCTGCTCCTTTTCGGCAGCCTCCTTCTGGTGCTTCTTCTCCTTCTCGGCTGCCTCGAGCAGCTTGAGGCGATCGCGTTCTTTGGCTTTGTTGCGGAATTGCTGAAACGAATCCATCGCCGGCTTGGCCTTGCTCGACGTGGTCGCCGTATTCTGCGGCGAACTGGCCGATGCCAGCGACGACCACGAGCTGGCATTCTTCAGATTCTGCTCGACAGCGCTCTTGAACACCTGATAGCCAGCGTGCGCATTCCCGCCGCCGTGCAGCTTTAGATCGGAGGGCGATTGCTGCGGCGGCAGCACCTTTTGATGCTGCTGCTGCTGCAGTTGTTGCTTGTCGGGCGGACTTGGCATCATGGACTCGATGGGCTTCGGTATGATTAACATTTTATTGTTGGCCTGATTGCCCTGCTGCTGTTGCTGCTGCTGGGCGAGCTGCTGCTGCTGCTGTTGATGATGATGTTGCTGCTGCTGCTGCTGCTGTTGATGATGATGTTGCTGCTGTTGCTGCAGCTGCTGCTGTTGTTGTTGCAATTGCTGCTGCAGCTGCTGTTGCTGCAACTGTTGCTGATCACCATCTTTAAGCTTGCCGCCGCCCGCACTGCCCATCATGGCCGCCATGGGCATCACATGGTCCAGCAGGGCAGACGAAGCCATATTGAGATTATCAAAGCCCGGCATGCCGCTAAAGTCGGCCACATTGTAGCCATTGTTGTGTGCCTGCTGCTGCTGCTGCTGCGTTTGATGGCCGTGTTGCTGCTGCTTCTGCTGATAGGGAGCCGTTGCCATGTCCAGATTGAATATGCTATTGTTCAGCATATGGTTGCCATTCATGCCAGCCACATTCTCCACGCTCTTTGTCAGCAGCTCCGTCATGTAGTCCATGCGCTGCTGCTGCTGTTGCTGCTGTTGTTGTTGGTGCTGCTGCTGCTGTTGCTGCTGCAGTCCAAACTGTTGCTGCTGCATTTTATGCGCCTGGTGGGCCATTAAAAAGTTGTCCGTCAGCGACGATTTGCCCGTGGAGCTGGCGCTAAACTCAAGCGAGGCCAGCGACTGCTCCACGGGATCATCGAATTGCGGTATCTGCTTGAGGCCAGCGGCCAGCGAGTCGCTGGACCAAGCATCATTAACGCCCACGCCCACGCCCATGCCCAGTGTGCCCGTGTTATTGTTGTTACTGTTGCTGCTGTTGTTATTGTTGTTGTTGTTGTTGCCGGCAGCGCCCGTGGAGGCGAGCGCAGCGGTCAGCGCCGCATGATGATCGGCCAGCTCGGGCTGCTTATGCAAATTGCTGGCAATGCGTATGCCGCCGATGCTGCCCGCCTGTGCAGCGCCCGCTGCTGCCGCCGCGCCGCCATAGCCGTGCGGCGGCAAGGCACCAGCACCGGCAGCGGACATCTTGCCAGCAGCGCTGCCCAACAGTTCGTTGACGCCCGTTGCAAGTCCGTTTTTATGATGGCCAGACGCATGCAACATATTGGCGGCGCCGCCGCCAGCATAACCGCCGCCACCCGGCGCTGTCTTGTTGTTGTTGTTCAGCATGGCCGCTGCGGCCAATGGATTGGCATTGCCCATGAGGTTGGCTGCACGTATACAAAGGGATTGGAAGGGAGAAGGTGGACAGGTGGGGTGCGCGGAAAAACAAAACAGTTAATTAGTTCAGTTAGTCACAACATATCAATCGGAGGGCCTTTTCTTTTGTGGTACTTACTCATTTGTGCAGCTGACGCGTTGGCGCCTACAGAGGACAGCATATGATCCACCTGATCCAGCTGGCGCTGCAAGTCCGATTGCATTTGCTGCACCGTCGGCGCCGGTGGCAGATTGCCGAGCAAGCTGCCAGCCAGGCTGGGATTGTTATTTACCTGCATTACCGCCAACGGGGTCACAAGATTTGGTAGTACAATATAGTGGAGAGAGAGGGTAACGCACACTTGATTAGGTTAAATGAATGTTATGTTTGAGACGCACTCGAATTTGATTTGCGACTTTTAAACACAATTCGCAAACTGTGTTCTATGTCTTCTCTGTATTTTCTTCTTTTCTTTTAGTTTTCTTTTTTGTCAACTGTCAGAGAAATTGTATTTTGGACAATATGGCAACGCCCCGATTAAATACTATTAAGCTGGCAGCACTTTATAACACTTGACAGATCGGCTAAGCTGGAATATTTAACGGTCACAAGTGCATTGCATTTACAACACTGCCAAATATGTGCATTTCATTTACAACACTGCTAAATATTTACCCTGAAGCTAAACTGCCTGTCTGCTAAACTTGCTATTAAAACACTGCCAAATTTTTACCTTGACGCTAAACTACCTATCAAGTTTTAATCAGCAGCTTAAGTAGTAAAAAAAGCTAGTTTCAGCAACATTTTGCTATTATTGAACAAATATTAAAATCAGCTTGTTATTAATTTCCACATCAAATATTTCTTCAGAAAACATAAACTATAAATTTGACTTTATATGGGGAAAAATATGGCTGAAAAATTTGAATTGCTTGCAAATTAAAATCCATTCCGAAATCTTCTGAAGGGGAAACAAACATACTAAACTAAGACTCAACTACTTTATGTGATCTAGAGTTATGAAAAGATAATCTAACTCTTCGAATCTGAGACTCTGTACGGACTAGGAGAGATTCTTCCCTTCTTTTGTAAAAAAAACCTGCTTCGGCTTGGATGTTATTTGTCTAAAGAAACGTAAAGAAAATCAAATGGAATATCGGGCTCGAACCAGTTTACGATGTTCTTTACAATGAGGTGCATGAGATGGGCGCAGGAGATAGATGCCAATCAATCGATCGAATTATGTTTGTGTTTTGTGTTAAGAGGTTTGGTACCGGACCCAAGCTAAGATATATTGAAGGACTTCCTCCTCGTGGAGCTAAGCTACTTACATTGCTTCCATTTGAATCACGTGACTTTTTCTTGCGTGGTGGCCGATCGTCGGCATCGCCTGAAAGATTACGAAATCAAATATTAGAATATTTAATAAAAACAACATTTTCATTTGTTGCAAGTGAGGAAAAAAGTTGGTTTAGTTAGAGCACCAAAAAAACCAAAAGAAAAAAAAAAATAAGGTGATTGTGAGTGTTAAAAGAATAAGTCAAGAAAGCATGGAACACTACGGGAAAATATTAAGTGCAAATTAATTTGTTGTGCGTGTGTGGGTGAGGGGGGAAAGGGACTTATATGTAGAGGATATATATATGTATAGTATATAAAAGAGTGTGTGTGTGTGTGTGTGTGTGTGTGTGTGAAAGAAAAATACCTCGATACAATTGTGGAACGCTGAAACCAATGTGAAGCAATTGTTGTACCCGGCGTGGGGTGGGGTTTGGCGAGGAGAGGAGGGCGGGTTCCGGCAAATATGGGGCTGTAGGTATATTTAAACTGCCTCATAGCTCTGCCTCGCCCTCTCTCTCTCTCTCTCTCTCTCTGTTTTTCACTCTCCCCTTATCTCTCTCTCTCCCTCTCTCTCTCTCTTTCTTTCTCTTTCTCTCTCTCTCTGTCTCCCACTCCTAAAGTCTGTAAGTAAGAAAAACTGCACGAGGAAAACGGGGAGAAAACAACCAAAGAGGGCACCAACCAACCTGCTCTTTACATATATAAATATTATTATTTTAATTGTTTTATTTTGATTTATGCTTGATGGACTTTACTTTTGTTTATGTCCATGTTATTTGGTTATAGTTTTTTTTTTGTTGTTATTTTTTATTTTTCTTTTATTCTTCTGGGCCACAAAGAATAGAATAGAAAGAAAATGTTGTTGTTGAAAGAATGCAGAAAGACAAGTTGTTCATTTTTTTTTTTGTTTCTTTTTAATAAACTTTTTCTTTGTTGTTTGTTGTTGTTGTATTCATTGCCTTTTTGTTGTGCGCTGCATTTTGTTGTTGTTGTTTTTTTCTTCTTCTTCTTCTTCACTTTTCTTTACTTAAACATATTATTTATTGTTTGTTGTTGTTTTTCATATATATATATATATATATATATATATATATATATATATATTAGATATTATTTTTACTACAAATATTTTTAGATATAGGTATAATGTGTGTGTGTGTGTGTGTGTCAAAACTTTGTATAATTTAAAATGCATATTAATATGTGTGTCTGTGTGTGTGTGTGTGTGTCTGTGTGTGTGTGTGTGTCTGTGTGTGTGTTAGTATGTGCTTGTGCGTTTGTTGTTGTTGTTTTTTTCCTGCCTAGCGTCGCCTTTAACTAAGATTTTTACTAAGTTTTTATTTTTTTTTGCTTTGTTGTTATGTTATTTTATATTTGTTTTTATAATTTGGCTTTGCGTGTGTGTGTGTGTGTGTGTGTGTGTGTGTGTGTGTGTGTGTGTGCATAAAAAAAACCTAACTTCTCCGCTGCTTTTGTTGAAACCAAAAATGCATGTTTTTTTTTTAAATATTTTTAGTGTTTTTTTTTTTTATTTTTACAAGACTTTGAGCGTGTTTACATGTGTTTAAGTTTGTGTGTGTGTGTGTGTGTGTGTGAGTTTCTCATCTCTCTCTCTCTCTCTCTCTCTCTCTCTCTCGCTCTTCTTTACATATTCGTGTTTCGTTTTGTTGTTGTTTTAGTCTTCTGCTTTTAACCAAAGATCTTACATAGGGTACTAAAGAAAACTGCTTTTAATGCTTAGGCAATTTTTAGGAAGGGTTTTAACAAAATCAATATGAAACAAAAAATTTACAAAAAAAATATAAAAAAATTATTACTTTAAGAAATTGTTTGCGCATTTTTTCGGCATTTTTGGAATAATTGTTTTGTTTTTTTTTTTTTTGATAATAAAAAAACAGCAAATGTAAAAAAAAAAAGCATAAATAATTGTTCACAAATTTCTGTGTGTGTGAGTGAGTGTGTGTGTGTGTATGTGTGTGTTGTCTGTCAGCAAAATACAAAGCACACGCTCAAAAAAAAAAAATTAACAAAAAAAAATCGATTTAAATAAATTTGCTCGCTTTTTTTTTTTAATGTTGATTTGTTGTTGCTGTTTTTGTGTTTAAAATAATGTTGAAACATGTTGTTTATTTAATGTTTTTTATATTATTATTGTTGTTCTTTTCTTTTCTTTTGTTTTCGTATTTTTTTTTTTTTTTTTGCTGTTTAGTTTAATATTAAAAATTGTTATATTTATAAATTTATTTAATGCAATTTGTTTTGTTTACGTTTTAATTCATTTCTATATTTTTGCGTTTTCATTTTGCTCTTTTTTTTCTTGGTTTTTTTTTTTTTTTATTCTCTTCTTTCTTTGTTTTTTTTTTTTTTTTTTTTTTTTTGAAAAAACGTGCAAACAATGTGTAAAGGGGAAAGCCGACAGCCGAAAAATAAATAATAAAATGCTTTCAAAATACATTCAATTATTTGTTTTCAATATACCTTTGCCATGTATGTATATGTATGCACACATACATGCATATATATATGTATATATATGCACATATGTGCACATATGTATACATACATATGCATCTATATATATATATATACACTAGATGTGCGTTCGCATGGAGTCCAAAAACAAACTCCATGTCCGACATTTTGCCTAGAACTTGTCTCGGGTTCTTCATACGAGTTCTCTGTTTATCTTTATAGATAATATATATGGTTAATATATATATATAATATATATATTACTTTATTGCAGTCTGTCTGTGCGGTCTGTCATCTGTATTTGCTTTTTGAATATATATATATATATAATTATTTATTTTTATTTTTTATTTATTTTTTGTTTTTTTTGTTAAAGTTTGTTTGGTTCTGGAGAGTTTTCGCTCCCTTGAGACACATCGACTTTTAAATATTAACGTAGTTGGTGTTCTTCTTCTTCTTCTTCTTTGTCTGCTTCTTATTTGCTTGTTTGTTGGTGTTGAAGTTTTATTTCAATATTTATTGCTTGATATATATACACACACACATATATATATATATATATATATATATATATATATATATGTAGATAATTACAGCTCTTTTGTCCTGCTAACCCTACAAATTATTTAAGTATTAACTAACTTACGAGTTGCTCTTGATTTACTTTTGACTAATTTCCGTTTTCTTATTTCTTTTTTTATTTGTATCTCGAAAGTCTTCTGCTTGTTTAAGTATTTACTCGTACTTTTTGTAGCCTGTCTGTGTGTGTGTGTGTGTGTGTGTGTTTGTGTGTGTGTTTGTTTGTGTGTGTGTGTAATTTGTGTTTGTTTCAGTAAGGTTCTTCTGGAAGTACTGTTCAATTGAAATTGGAAGCGTTCACAAAACTTTTTGTACATAATATACAAAAATTGGTTAAAAAAAACAATGGGGAATAGGCACAAAGAAAAGGGCGGCAAAACAAGCGCAGTTAACACAGTTAACGGTGAACGGTAAATTGAGTATGCGATCGATAATTGTGTAAACGTTTCATTCCAAATCGTTCCCCCCCGCCTTCCAGAACCCACACCCATCAAACGTTAATCGGAACAATTTGGCGCACTGCTTGCATTAACGAAAAGCAAGCAGTGCACAGTGGGCGCGGTCCATAATTCAAGCAGCAAATTAAAATATTTTTATTGAGTAGCCAAAATAAACACGCATAGCTACGTATGTGTGCGTGCGTGTGTGTGTTTGTTGTGTGTGTGTGTGTGTTTGTTGTTTGAAGTTGTTGTTTTCTTTTCGATTTGTTTTGTTTTCTTTTGTTTTCTAGCTAACTACTTAAATACCAGCCCCCAAATCCCACCCTCACCCAAACTTCCCCACTTCAACTACTATTGCTGTTGTGCTTCTTCTTCTTCTTCCTCTTCTTCTTCATACTTTAATTCGATAAATATTAATATACGTATTTGCTACTCGTTGATAATTGGTGTTTGTTGTTGCTTTGTTTGTATATATATTTTTTGTTTTACTTTCTTAATTTTACACATTGTCTGCAAGTGTATTTTTAATATCAATTTCAATTTCAATTGTTTTTCATTTTTTTTTTCTTTTTTGTTTTCGCATAATTCTTAGATTGTTTTCTTTTATTGCTATTGTTTAAATAATGCACATATGAATTGTGTGTTTGTGTTTTGCATTTTATCATTGTTTCATAATTTTGTTTTTATAAAATTGGGGTTTCTTTTGACTCTCGCTTTTAAGAGTTATGAGATATATATACATATATGCATATATATATTTATATATGTATGTGTATAAACATATATAAAAACTGTTTATGTTTACATTCAAATATATATATATATAAACAATATATGTATGTACATATGCTGAATTCACTTCCTAACGTCTGTCCGTATGCCAAATGCGCGAGTGTGTGCGTGGCCATGTGTGTGAGTGTGTGTGTGTGTATGTGTGAGGCGTATTAGTGTGTGTGTGTGTGAGAGAGAGCGCTGTTGGCGCCCAAAAAAGTAGGCAGCAACTGCGCAGGCTGCCGCGTGTTAGAAGCTAGCTGATGCAAAGAACGTTCGCATTGAATGACAAAAGCCTGACTGATAGGGCACACAAAGCTGCTCAATTGTATTGCAATTTCGAAGCACACAGTGTTGTACAATGCGCCAAAGAGAGTTGATGTATGAGTGTCAAAATAAATAATTGAGAGCATATACAAAATAGTATTCTTTTTATTGATTTGTTCAGTTTTTGCTGAGTATAAAAAAAAAGAGATGTACTCGTAAAAATAAATAAAAGAAACAGAAACCAATTACAAAATGTAACCGCTTGATATTTAGATTACAGTGTATACAATATACAATATGATGTACAGCGATTGATTGACTACCAGAATACAACAACAAATATGTGTAGAAGAGAATGATAAGAAGAGCTAACTGGCTCGACACAGTGCCGGACAAATTAACTATAGAACTTATTTAGATAGTTGTCGAACTTAGCAGAGGAGACATTGATGGAGTTCGGTGGAGTGGGGCAAATGATTGATGAGACGAACTAACTAACAAAACTTGTGTAAAAACAGAGCTAAAGGTTAACTAGATAATATGTGGATGGTGTTTATTTTGATGCATTGATCAGTTCTGTTACGATTAATGAAAGGACTGGGCTCGTATAATGGTGTCATTGATTGACTGATTGATGGCTGTAATTGCTGATAAAGCACAAGAACTCTACATGATATACACATTGTATATGAGTCCAAATGTGTGGTTAGGCAAGCGCCAGCCTATATATCACATACATTTAAAGGTTTTTTTTTTTGTTTTTGAGAAAGTAGTAGAAAGTGTGCGCTACATGTGTGTGTGTGTGTTTGTGTGTGTGTGTGTGTGTGTGCTTAAAGTTTGTAGAACTATGCACTACTGATGGATTGAATGATCGTATAGCTATATACATATATATGTATATGCATCAGATTATTAATGCATATACATATATAATTATTACTTTCATAGATTGCTTTTTATACATGCAGTTTTTGTTTTTTGTTCTGAGGTTCTTTTGATGTTACTCTCTCTCTCTCTCTCTCTCTCCATTTTTTTTTTTTAAATATATATATAAATCGACGCTACTCTTTGATTTTCAAGTTTTTGATGAATTTGTTTTTTTTTTTAAAGATTTTTTTCGCTTTTTTTTTTTTGTTTTTTTTTGTTAAATTGATTGATTGATTGCTTGGTTGGTTGGTTGGTTGGTTGATTGGTTGGTTTGGTTGAGTGGTTGGTTCATAACTTTCTTTTTCTCTCTTTTTCTTTCTTTTTCAGATTGGCTGCCCCCAATACACAATTGCTTCACGATTTTTTTCAGCATATTCTCATAATAATCATAATAATAATATTGGTAATAATAATGGTTTCTTTTTTGTTTTGTTTTGTTTTTTTTTTTTTTTTAATGTTTTGTTTTGTTTTGTTTTTTCAAGACTTAAAAATTAGTAGAGCTTGCATACGTAAGCTTCTATTTCATGAACTTTCTTTGCGTTTCTTTAAGTTAAACTTGTTGTTCAACTTTATACGTTTTTTTTTTCTTTTCTTCTTCTCTGTTTTGTGTTTGTTGTTGAATTTGTATATATGTATATATACACAGATATATATACATATCTATATATAAATTAAAGAGTTGCTTTATGTTCAGACACACACAAATACATGCATACATATGCACATATGTGAAAATACATACATATATATATATATGCATATACATGTGCATGCGTATTTATATAAACAAGATTTGTTTTTTTTCTGTTTTACTTTCGTTTTTCATTTAAAAATACAATTCGTTAATACCTAAGAAATGCTTAAATACAATATCTATATGCATATACATATAAAATAAAGTATATATATATATACATATATAAATATATATATATATATATATATATATACGTATA